>CAJGYM010000085.1:0-315961 GCA_904845305.1 Caenorhabditis auriculariae
GTACCATCTAAAATTCACGAGCTGATTTTTCAGTCCTGCTTGCACGGCTACAACGTCTCGATCATCGCCTTCGGTCAGACGGGCAGCGGAAAGACGCACACGATGCGCGGAGGTCAGGAAAGTAGTATCTTTTGACAAATTGTGTCAAGATCTAAGTCCTTGAGAAGATCAAAGTCTTTGGGAAGGCGTCGAAAATGGATTTTAAGCTTTTTCAAGCATCTTTTTTTATTCTTGACAACTTCTAATATTTAAGAACGACAGTTCATTGAAAAAAATTTTTTTCTGTTCGTTTTTTGTTCATTTCAAACAGGGGTTTGTCTAAAATTTCTAGATTTTATTAAAAAGTTTTACCGAAAGATTTTTTTCCATAGAAAAAACTAAATCAAGAAATGCTGATTTTTTTCTCCTCCAAACAATCGAGAACGGATTTAAGGAAAGGACCACCTCGAGGGAATAATTCCTCGCGCCGTGAAGTTCATCTTCGAGCAGGCCAAATCTCTGGAGCAGATCGGATGGAAGGTTTCCCTCTCTTCCGCTTTTCAATCAATAAGACTGAGAATTCAGTTCGAGTTTTCCATCGCTCTGCCGGAAATCTACAATGACGAGGCCTTCGACCTTCTTAATAAAAGGTCCAAAGTCGATGTGAGTTTTGACTTATGAAACGAAAAAAAGGAACAAATGAAAAATTTTCAGCTGAAATTGACCGGACAAGAGCTGACGACTGTCGGCCTGACGAGCAGGTCGATTAAGGCCCCGAGAGAGGTCACTTTTTGATCCTGTCTAGTTTTTAAGATTTCATGAAGTTTTTTTTTGCGTTCGTAACGGCAAAAATGAACTTGTATGCAATTCTAGATCTATTTTAAATTTTTTAACTGTAGAAGCTACGAAATAATGGTTAAGATCTTTCGTCTTACAAGTTTTAGGGAATAAATCAATAGTTTTCTGCGACCAGAGGGAGAAGATCTGAATACCCTCAAAAATGAGCTAAATCGGAGAAGTTTGCGACTTTTGATGGTCCATAACTTTCTTCACAGACCTCCGCCGCAGGTTTTGAGACCAGATTTCGAATCAGCGTATAAAACCACAAAAATCTCATCTAGAAGTCCCGATGTATGCTCAGAAAAATCCCTGGTTGGAATTGAAAAATATAAATTTAGTCTTATTTTTTTTGGAACATTGATACACTTTAGGATCTTTAAAAAGCTTCTCATTCCTTCAAAGCCAAACAAATAGACTTATTTCAGCTCTCCTCGATTCTCGCCGAAGCTGACGCGGCTCGGAAGACGGCCGCCACCAAGTGCAACGAGTTCTCCTCGAGGTCTCATATGGTGTTCCAGCTCAACGTCAAGGCGACGAATGAAGAGCAAGGTGCCTTATTGAGAAGCAGCGATAGAACACAGGGTATTTTCAGCCTCGACGCAAAAGTCTTGCCTGAAGCTGGTGGATCTGGCCGGTTCGGAACGCGCCAAGGAGAGCGGCGCCGAAGGAGATCGCTTCAAGGAGATGACCTTCATCAACAAGTCGCTCGCCTGCCTCCAGAACTGCGTCCGCATGCAGCGCGAGAAGGTTTTCATCTGACTTGAAACTGTCTGACCTGCCTGCGTCTCTTTTCCCTCAGCACTAATAAATATGAAAAGATCGACGCGACAGAAAAATCGGACTGTATCAAGTTGTGGCAATAGATTTAAAAAGGGAAACCGAAGAAATTTTAAATTCGAGTTGCGTACAAAAAGTCCTAGAAAACGAGAAAGTCTCCATAGGTCTGTTGTAGCCAATCGGATAAAAAAAAGTTTTCCGCTTTCTATGTTTTTTTAAATGGTGTAAAAGTCATTTTTCTCCAAAAGTTCCTCATTCTCAGTTTAAATTCTCAGTTAGTCCATGTGACGTCGAAAAACCAGCTTCTAAACAGACTGTACAGGTGCAAAAATAGGTTAGAAGGTTTTTTTTTTTTTTTGGTTTTTTTGTCTTGCACAAGTTGAGCTTTGGGATTTACATCTAGTACATTCGTTTTCCAGAGTATCCAGAGTAAATTGAACTCTTCAGCATCCAAAAAAGAAGAAAGTTTTTTGGAAAATTGGAGAAACTTCAAATTTGTTTTGAAGCTCAATTTTCTCTTTTTTTAGAAGGCACATGTGCCCTACCGCGACTCGAAGTTGACAATGTTGCTGCGAGATTGCCTCGGCGGCGGAAATTCCAAGACGATGGTCATTGTCAATTTGAACCCTCTGGATAGTCAGAGCAACGAGACGAAGCGAAGTATAGAATTCGCGACGAGAGTATGACCCTCGAAGTCCATTACATTCATAGAAGAAAACTTCTCAGATGAGGACAACGAAAATTGGCGTTGCTCTGAAAGATGCGGACAGTTTGGCAGATCGCGCATCACTGTAAATGAATTATTTCGCATGCCTACTAACCATTTCATGTAAAATAAACTTTTTCACTTTTCATGTATCGTCTTCTCATTGAACAATGGTCTGTTGAGCCGAACTTTAGCTTTCGTGGTTCTGGTTGGAAAAATAGGCAAATTTTAGAAGAATCATATCAATCTATTTTGTTTGAAAATTCTCTAATATTTTATCTTTCATTTTGAAAGTTTTTCTTTGAATCTCAACTTTTCAATTGAGAACTGCGGTGATGTTGCGAAAAACCACGCCCCGGTTGCTCTTGGCCACGCCCATCAGCTGATGTTCGGCACCGATGTGCGAACAAGACGCCAACTGCAGTATCTTCGCTCTTATTGATCTCCTAGTCATTCTTGTAAACAATTACCTCGGCGTGGGTGACTCTTCATCTTAACAGCGCTTCAGAATCGTTTTCTTTTGCTTTCTAAGGCCATTCTAACGGCATTTTCCTCATTAAATCTAGAAAAGCCTCTTTTCATTGTTTTTCATTCTAAACATTTATTTTTTAAGGATTGGAGATTATTTCGCAGCTTTAATTTATATTCAGCGTGTTCCTAATTTCGTAACAGTGTCCACACTACAAACAATACTCATATTAGACTCTAAGGCCCCTATCAGTCTCGTCCGAGACACGGTTCATTCAAAACAGGGTTTTCTGATACAATGTTGCCTAAGTTTTATTGTTTAATGAATTTAGCTTCTTTGAATATCCCGTAAACGGTGGAAATCATTTATACGCTTTTTTTTTTGTTATGAATGGGATTTTGCTCTTTCATTCCTATTTTCTTAGGAACCTTTCATCGATCTCCAATCTTTTTATCATCGATAATCGTCCTATTTCCTTCTTTTCAATCGTTTTTGCCATGAAATCGGGACTTTTCAGATGGCGGAAGATCCGCCGCAAGAGAACCTCCTATGCATTTCCTTCACCCAAGATAGCAGGTAGCCTTTTTCCAATGATTCCATCGAACTTTGTGGATTTCCAGAGCAATTTCTGTTGGTCACAAAGACGGCTACATTCTCTACAGAACGATGGACATCAGCGACAGTTCCATTCTGCCTTATGAGGGCGAAATGTCGTCCAGTGAGTTTCCGAAGCTTAACTTCAAAGATTGTAAAAGAAAACGTCGGAAATAGGTTGAGAAACTGTGCTTTGAAGTTCTTGAGAAGCTCAGATTTCAAAGATTATAAAAAAGGCCTTTGAATAATTGAGAAAGAAATAGTAAGAGACTAGCGTTTTAGGTCAACAGAGAAGACTTTTAGGATTTTATTTGGTATGGATATTCAAACTAGAGAAATCTGCAAGTCATACCAAACAGTCAATCCACCTGGTTCTCGAGGGCTTTCTCAGAAGTCTGGCTACTTTTTGAAGACTAAAAAGATTCCGACAAAGACTGAAAAGGTTTTGAAATGTCGGAATTCTCACATTCACAGTCAAGTTTCCCACACAATTATGTTTAATTGAAATAATTTGACGCGAATTTTCTCACATTCAGTCCATCTTTCCCATGGGAAATCAAATTATAGATAACACTATTTTCACACTTGGGAAGGCCCCTTTTTGACGGTTCTAAAGAGATCACTCCGGTTGATGTGTTTTCTGGCACCTCTTTAGCACTCTCTATCAAATCTGCTCACCAGGAGCTCTGGGCAAGAAACATTTACAACATTAGACGCCAAGAGGCGTCAACGCGACCTTTTGAGCCATTCCAAGTGCGAATCAAGGAAGTGGAATTCACACATTTGAAATTGAATAGCAGATCAAAAAATGTGCAAATCTTAGATCTTCTCGATTTTTTCGATGCATGCAACAAAGAAAGTTTATACGTATTACATAGTTTATATTATATATTTTATACAATTACAACCGGCAAGCTACAAAAATATTGAAACAAACTAGTTTTTTTATATTGCAAAAAAACTGGTAATCACAGTTTTACAATTTTCAAAACTGTTCATGCCTTCAGTCAAATTTTCATGCAATTTTTTTTTTCAAATGAAAATTAAATATTTTTACAAGATTATAAGAGCTAAATTTTTGTAAAATTCAAGTTTTTCTCTGGGCTGGTCAGATTTTTCAATTATAATTATTCATTCTTCTTTTTTGAGTTTTCCAAGATTGTCTGGTTTTTTTTGTAACTTTCCGGCTTTTTTTCCTCCAAGCCACAGCAAGCCACTTTCTTTTTTTTTACGGGATCCTTAATAGATTTAATAGATTTAATCTGTCCCTTCAGTCCCCACGATGAAAGACGTCGTGGTCCTGGAACGACTTTTCCTGTCGTCCCTGATGTGTCTCGTGTCGCAGAAAGACCCCCGAGTCATGCACGTCTGCCACTTCGCCAGCAAGAACTCGATCTGCGACTACAAGTTCAACAAGTCCATCCTCAACATCAAAATGAACAGAGATGTAATGATAGTGTCACTTGACAAGAGGAAATGCGATTTTTTCAGAGAATTGTTGTCTGCCTTGAGGACATGATCATGATCTACAACCTCAAGGACATGAAGGTTTCCATTTTATTCTTTCTGTTTTGGAATTTTAATTGAAAGCTGAATGTTTCAGTTGATGCACAACATTGTCGACACGCCGTTGAATCGTCTCGGAATCATCGATTTGTCTTCGGAGACCAAGACGGCTCTTTTGGCTTATCCGGGCAACAATGAGACGGGAAGCGTAAGTTTTTTTTTGGATGAAGAGAACTGAAGAGCAAATAATTGAATTTAATAATGGGGAAATATTCTAGTAACGTGGTATCCGGGTTTTCTGGTCTTTATCAAGTTAAACTGTGACGAAAATTTTCTCCTTGAGATGTAAAATGTTTAGAGTAGTTTTCAAGAACTATAAAGCGCCACCTTGAATTTGATATTGAAGTATGTATTTACTTTTGAAAATTTTTTAATAGAGGGATAATAAAGAAATGAGAAAATTTTTTGAGGAAATTAATGGTTTTTTTTGTCGTAAAATTTTTCAAATTGGTTTTTCTTCATGCTCCGCAATTTCATAGCATTCTGAAGCAATCTAAAATTGAATTGCAACTTCAGAAAAAGAATTGAAAATAAATTTTCCGGCACAAAAAGAAAATTTTTAGTCGCCCTTTGAAAAAGTAATGTAGATTTTCAGAGTTTATTTTAATTTTTTTTATCGAAAATTCGGAACTTATTCCTGCCGCTTTATGTTCGAAGTTAAATTTTTTTCACTTAGATATTTCGTTTCAAATTTTTTTCTCAGTTGACTTTGTTTTTCTGAACTTCATGTTATTTTTTTCAGATCCACATCTTTGACGCAATGAATCTGACGTCGGTGAACACTTTTGTGGCTCACGAGGGAACTTTGGCCGCGATCAAGTTCAACCCAAATGGTGACTTTTTGATCAATCAACAAAATATCAGAATCCTACTAGAGTTTTTTAGAACTTTTCAAGAGAGAGATACGTTTTTCAAAGCTTTCTATGTTTAAAAAAAATTTTAATGGTGGTTTTGAATTTTTTTCTGTGCAATTTTTTCTCACTATTTTGTCGAAAAGTGGAGTATGAAAAGAAAAGTTTAAAATTCTTCTGGTTTCAGGCACGATGCTGGCGACGGCCAGCACTAAAGGAACTGTTATTCGTGTGTACAGTGTCCCTCAAGGGAATCGGCTTTTCGAGTTCCGTCGAGGCGTCGCTCGGTAATTTTCTACATGTTTTTTGAAATTATTTGAAACCATTAAGTGACAAAAAAATCATTTTCTGAGGTGATTTCTATATAAAACTTAATTTGTTTAGCCTTAAGTAAGGGGGAATCCTCAACCACGCAGAATTTTTTTAGTGAGGCCTCTGGAATTTAGAACCTCATTACAGAATATATTTTATATACCAAAAAAAAAAATGGTCCAGTTTTTTTAGCGGCTTTAATACAGATTCTTCGTCTTCTTATCCTGAAATCTCCAAAAAGAACCTCTGTTTTTAAGATGCGTGACGATTTATTCGCTGGCGTTTTCTTCCGATTCGGCCTATTTGTGCTCTTCTTCCAACACGGAAACTGTCCATGTCTTCAAGCTGGAAAAGACTGAGGAACCTGTCAATAAGTGGGTTTATTATTCTCAGAGTTTCAACGTTTTTAAAAGGGCATGTGGGAGCCAAGAACTATCAGTTTCAAGAGGCGTTTTTTCGTGTCGATTGATATAGTTTTTCACTGAGTTATTATCATCTTTTGCGCTTTTTTTATTGATATTCTAAACATTCTTTCTTAACAGACTTTCAATTTTTTCGTCTTTTCAATGGTTTTTTTAGGCGTTTCTAAGACGTTTTCAGGGTTTTTTTCTTGGCTTGTGGATTTTTTTTCTGTTTGTGAGTGTAGCGGCTTAATCTTCTTTTTTTATGACTATTATTAAAAAAATTTTTCCAGTGAAGCGACGACGGAGGCGACGTCGAGCTGGTACGACGTCTTCACCAGAACCGCTTCTGCCTACATGCCTACTCAGGTACCTTTCATGGCCTCAATCAATAGCATTTTAAAGGTTTGATATTTTGAAAAAGTGCGAGAAGTTGAGACGAAAGTCCTAAGAAACGTGAAATCTTGCAGGTATCGGACCTGATTTCGGTGGAGCGAAGCTTCGCGACGGCCAAACTGCCCAACAGCGAGAAGCGGAACGTCGTCGCCCTGGTGACGTCAGTTTTTTCGCCTTCTTCGAATTCGCCCTGGTCCGCGTTTTGAGAGCACCCCCTAAGCTGCCACTGCATGGAATGCACCTTTTCTTGCGCATCTAGGCGAAAATTCAAAAAAATAAAATCTCAAAATTACAACTTATGAAGATGAAATTCTCGAAGTCACGTCTTCCCAAATATCCTGGCATCTTTTTCGGAAAAAAAAACTTGCGAAAAGGAATTGCACTGAACACTTGAAACAAAAGAAACGCGTAAAGGCTCTCTGAAAACGAAAAAAAGATACAAGATGGTTAATTTTTCAAAGCGATCAATCAAGGATTGGGAATGTTATTTTCTTGTAGAACACTTTTGAGAGCCTTTCAAAACCTTCCAAACTCTAGTCTTTTCAAAATTTTGCGGCGCCGCACCCGTTTTACTAAAGCGACTTCACCCGTATGAAGTTTCACCCGTTTTAGTTCAGAGATGGCCTCGATTGTATTTTTTAATAATAATAATAATTTATTGACAGATCAGCGTGAACCCTAACGAGTTCACTTGGATCTAGAATTTGAGAAAATACATTATACAGTTATACATCATTTGAGTCGTGGAGGAATAGACAAGAAGATCTCGTGCAATGGTAGATTGACCAGTAAATTTTTTAAAGACTTGGAGTGGTGGCTGAATTGAAATTTGGAAGTGAGTTTGTTCCAAGTAGGAATTGTTTTAAAGAAAAAATCATTAGGTATTCGAGAGTGAACTTTGTTAGTTAAATTTAGAAAATACATGCGCAGACCGTTTTTTATGGTGCACCAAGTTTTCCTAAATCAAAGTTAGTACTACCTCTCCTAGGCTGAAACATGAATTTTTGTGACCGAAACTACCTCCTTGGGGTTGAAACTTGATTTTATTCCAAAATCACCAAAGTTCTTGTTAGCCAACCCTTTTTCCCGGATTGAATGAGTTCTGCATTTGCCCATCTATGGTCAACGATCGATCAATGCCATGTGTTAATGAAGAAGGAACTATATTGAGACTGTTTTGCAGGCTGAAAGGTCAGCAACACGTCGTGGTGGCGACCTACGACGGCTACCTGTACTGCTACCGTCTGGACGCCGCCGGCGGAGAACTCGACCTCGTCAAGCAGCACCGCATCGGCCCCAACGCCGAAGGAGCCAAGGGTTCGTTCATTTTTCATTTTATTTTGAAAAAAATCAGAAAAAGCATCCCATTTGTCCCAGCAATGTCAATGGCGACTTCCACGGAACATGCTCCCAAAAAAAAAGATCTCTGACTCTAGTAAAGCGTATTATTTTCAGCCGAATTACTGCGAACAAAGGTAAAACTCGAGGATGATTTTATCCACGTTATTGCTTGGTAATGAAAAAAGAATCGCTTTTTTTCAAAGGAATTTAAGAAAATTCGCTTAAATCTTTATCGGGTAATTTTTTCTTTTTCAAAAGTTCAAAAAAATTAATCAGAGTTTTCTAGCCAAGCCGCGACCAACTTCCGAGTCGGGAGTCCCGAATATGGACGATCCGGACAATTTCCCGCCGATGATCCATACCAGCTCCTGAATCCCTCTTGTCTTGTATATTTCGTGTAAAATTCATTCGTTCCAATTTTCGACTAGTTGATTTTTCAATTTTTGGACAACTCTCTAACCTCTTGTTATTTCTCGTCATTTTCATTTGCCATTTCTTTCATTTTTTTTTTTCCTTTTCCTGTCTGCCAATCTTTCCCACTTCTTTTTTTCTTCGTGTTTCCGAATTTTCTTTAATCTTGCAAACGCGTATTTCGATTGATAAGCTGTTTCACTTTGTTTATTGGGTTTCGCAACGATTTTTGTCGCATTTTACATTGCTTATTGAAATGTCAAATAGTTGTACGTATTTTATTTTCAAGTGTCTTGAGATGTTGTTGTATGTATAAAGTGAAAAATGGAACGAGTTTTTTTGGAGTGTATGAAAGAAAAAAAGGTTCAAAACCCACTTGAAGCACATTGCTGAAAAAAATAAAAATAAACTTGTGTTATAAAGTTTTCAAATTTTTTATCAAATGAACGAAAATTGAAAATTTACAATAAAATTCTGTGAAAGTTCGGATTTTTCGGTTATTCATACTAGAATTTAAACCTCAAATTTTGAAAATCGGTTCATAACCATATTCGACGAAGGAAAAGTGGTCACTAGAGGGAAATCTTCAAGGTTCTCTGATGTTGCCCCTATAGGGACCACTCTGGAGCTCCCAAGTGTCTTAAAAATCATTTCATGGCTTGTTTAAAGGCGCAGAACGTTCAACGAAGTTTTCTATAACCGCTGTCTTGAAAAAAATATTCGAAATACGTCTAAACCTCCTCTTTTTTCACACTATTTCCTTCACAAGCAGGGATCAAACCATCCTTTGAATAAAAACTCCGCGTGAAAACTTCGAAATCTTCCCAAAAGCTGGTATCTTCTTTGAAAACCGTCCCATCGCCTCTGAACCCACCTCTTTCCGGCCTTTTGAGGTCATCGACGGCTATTTTTATCGTTTCATATAGGAAAAAAAGAAGAAGGTGACGACGTGGAGACGAAGAAAACCCGCTGATAATGATGGGAAAGAGATTCGAGAGAAAAATCGGGTTCTGCAAGGAGGCCGCTGGCGCCAGAACACCAGACCGCCGCGGCGGAAACCATCGATTCCGAAGACGATGTTGCCGCGGATAGTCCTATTGCTCATGTTAGCCGGGGATGTCCTGGCGCAGAGCTCCAGCTTCAGGAGTATCCTCATCAAGGTTCGTCTTTTTTCGTTTTCGTTTTCAAAGAAAATGGTTTCTCGATTTTTACTCGCTTCTTTGCAAAAATATTCTCGTCTTCATGCCGTGTTTCAAAACTATAAATCTGCTTATTCAAGTTTTTTTCAAGTTTAGAAAAAAATAAATTTAAAATGATACTAGTCTAATTAAGTAGCTATAAAAATATTTTTTCTTTTTCAAAATCTACAATTCTTTGTGGGTTTTAAAAAAACATTCTGATACTCTGAAAAAAATTCTTAGGAAATACTAACTTTTTGGATTTTTACCTGCTTAGAAATTAACCTTCGGGTATTTCTTCATACTTGAAAAAAGGCTTTTTTTCGTGCTTGGCTTATATTTGAAAGTTCTTAAAATCATTATTGACAAAAATGGTCCAATCTATGTTTTTTTTCAAAATATTTCAAAGTCCTCTTTTTTTCAATGCATTATCAACCATTTTCACTCATTCATATTGGCTCCAAAGCTAGAAAAAGTTTTATCTTAGTGTTTAAAAGATTTGAGATCTCAATGAACAATGTCTGACATGTGAGATTATTGAAAATTTTTTTCAAGCTTCGTATAACCCATACGTTTTTGCGATTTTTCTCCCACCTTTTCTTGAATTATCTTTGAACTCGTCTCAGTTTATTTTTGTCATCTTTTTTGCACCCATACAAGTATTCCTGTCAAATTTTCCACCCAATCAAGGTCGAAAAAAAGAAAGAATGTCGTTTTTGACCTTTCGATCTGATGAGAAACTGTTTATGGAATCGAAAACAACCGAAAATGTCGTCTCACTTTCTTTTTTTTTGTTTTTGTAAGCGAATTAGCGTGTTAAGCAGTGTTTACAGTAATGATTACGTCAGAAAATTAAGGCCGAAAGGAAAAACAAATTAGATCCGAGGGAAGAAACGATTTTTTCGGAAAGGTTTTTGGTCAGCTTTTTCTTCAGTTTGTAGGAAAAAGATACGTTCCTATTTTTTACAAAGAAATCTTCTTTGGATTTCCACGTTTTGGAAAAAGAGAATAAAAGAACTGTAAAGAGATGATCTCACTTGGAACTTCGAAAATTTTTGAAAAAAGGTGTGGAGTGCTTTTTTGATTCAAGGAATGGAGATTCTAAAAAGCTGAACTTATTTTTTTTTCTAGTCAAAGTTTTCAATTGTACCTAATTGTATAGAAAAAAATCAGTCGCGGAACAAAATAATAATTTGTTTTTCTTGAATGAATGAATGTTTATTTCGCTCACAGACAGATCTGTGGCGAAGAGAACCATGAAAGTTATATTTGCCTCCACTTCGATAAAGTTCCACTTTATTCTAAAAAAATATTTTAGGTCGAAATCGAAGAGAATCAAAAAGAAAAAGTAATCTATAAACGAGTTGAATCATTTTTGTGAAATTTGCAGCTTCCTTATCAAAAAAACCAATTTTTTTCAAACAACTTTTAAATCTTCTTTGGTCATCCTCAAAAACCATAACTCTGTTTAAGCCGTTCCAGTATTTATACACGCGTTGCGTAATAAAGTTATAGTGAACATGATGGATTGGTGGTGGTTCGAGTTTAAGGCCGTTGCCTCTCAGTTGGTTCCGTCTATTTGATATCGTTTGTAATTTGAATGGAGATGGACACCAATAATAGCCATATATGAACTGATGTGTAATTATGATATCTTTTTCGCAGACGCCTTGTCCATAGAGTGTCTAGAGAAAGGGATTTTTAGTCTTATTCTTCAATATTTTTTTCCTGATAAAATAATTTTTAAAAAAAATAGTTTTCACTTGTACTTTCGGTCATTTTTTTGTAATGACATCGAGTAGAATGACTAAAAATGAATTTTTAGATTTATTAGATGACTAATCAATCATCTGTTGAGTTCTAAAGACACTAAGAAGCTTGCAGAGAGCGTGTCGGAAACGGCCGGAGCTCGACTTTTGCAACGAGTCGCCGGAAGAAGAGCCTCAGCCGGTCCGGCCGGCGGTCCTCGAAGCCTTGCCCTTCCCGGCGATCGCCAAAGCGACTTCCACGGAATCGCCGACGTCTCCGCCGCCTATCGACCTGATCAAGCCTCCAGACAACATCGATATCAGTGATTATTCAATTCAACTATTCTTATTTTTTATTTCATTTGTAGATCTTTTGCGTATACGGTTTTATTCGTATTATTTTTGACTTTTCACTCAATTTTATAGAATTCAAGATAACGTTAAAAACGAGATTTGAAAAAATTTTTCAAAAAGTTTTACCGAAATCTTTCTTTGTTTTCTAAACGACATCTTCAATTTCCAGAAACTCCTGCAATGGCCACCTTAAAACCGGCAGCCGACAAGGAAAATGTGACCGCCGAAGAAAAAATTGTGGTGAAGTCAGAAAAGACTGAAATAAAAGCTTCGAGTGGAGAAAAAGAAACTTTGGGAAGTCTGGTCCGACTTCCGAAGCCGGCGGTAGTCACGGCGGAAGAGGTTGAGAAAAGTTCGGAATTTCAAGCTTCTTTTGACTTCAGGTGAAGATAGAAAAGATCCTGGCTCAGAAGATGGACGGCGAAAAGGCGGAAAAAGAAGTCGTCGAGGAGACCAACACGACTTCCACCGTTCATCTGGAAGATGCGGTGAGAAAATCGAGGGAAATTATGGGATTTTATGAAAAAGGAGCTCGCGTTTCTGTTATAGGTAGATAGGGAAGCTTAAGAGGGGGAAAATGTTGCTAAAAAAGTTCATTCACCTCATCTTTTGAGTTTTTAGACATCAGTTCCAGTAAGCTACGACATTGGAATCATACAGAAACAGCCTAAATTGAAGTAACTTCTGAGTTTCGGAGAGTATTTTTCGAAAATATTCACTGAATGCGTCTTCAATTTTAAAAACTCATGGTTGCAAGCCGGAGGGCTCGTTTCTTAGTTGATTTGTAGACGCGCCAGACTTAAAACTACTTTCGCGCGACGGCATAGAAAATCTAGAAGCTTCAAAAAAGTAAATATGACCGCTTTCTCTCACATTTTTCCATTTCTAGTTTTACATCTTCAAAAATTTTTACAGAGGTAAAAGCTTCACAACGACTTTCTCAAATGAAGAGAAAATTTTTATTATTTTTTTCCCCCATAACAAAAGCTTTTTCCAATACTTTTTGATGATTTTTCCAGAAAGGAGTCCTCGTTTTCGTGAGCGAATACTGTGTGATCGAGCGTGAGAATTTCGTCAAAAATTGCAGCGGCGAAATCGAAAAATCCGAGGTTTTGATCACTTGAGGGACTTCTTGTGATTCCTGATTCTTTCAGATCGCCTTCTGCAAAACGTATCCGTCGGCCTGCGTCTCAACGGCTGGCGTCCTGCCAATTATGTCCTACTGTCAGAGGTTCGTTTTCTTCTAGCTCACGTTCACTGTTTCGAGGAAAAGTCATACCGAATATTTTGTTTGAATATGTTATTGATTGGTTTTTTCTTTCACTGAACATTTTTTCGTTTCAAGTTTTTGTTTTTTTTTATCTGTAGAAGGTTATATGATGTGGCTTTAAAAGTCTTTAAAAAAAATTACTTGAAAAATCATGTTCGGACTCAACGCAAACCGCTTGCCCGACCTGAAACTACTTACGCGTGAGGACATCAGGAAGCATTAGAGATTTCCGTTAAATTTCTAAGATTTTTTTGAACAGAATCGCGACGCTTGAACCATTCCAAACGCGATCCTGGTTTTAAAGGTTTAGGCGAATGAAGTCTAGAAAATTTGCGTTTTTTTTTCTGCGTTACTCTCACTTTGACTAATGTCTCTAGGCGCAAGGCACTTTAGGTCGGGTGCAGATTTTGATTCTTTCCAGGTACTACAAGCAGTACCCGAAACTTTGCACCAAGCAGCTTGTCGGCCACGACGCCTTGCAGTTCTGCTATGCCTTCGAACATTTCTGCCTTCCTGAACTTCACGCCGCCTCACAGGTTTGGAGGCGGAGCTTATTTTGCAACTATCGCAAAGTTCGAATTTTGAAGCCGACAAGAGCGACGGTGGCGCCAAAATCTACGCTGAGAAAGTGCGAAGACGTCCTTCCCGAGGCCAGACAGGTACTGATTGAAATAGAGAGATATTGAAATTGTTTCAGAATTCAATTTTCGATAATTTGTCTTTTCTCCGTAAAAACTTGATGATATGGTTTTTGATATCTTATTAATAATTGAAGGATTTCTTTAGAAAAATATCAAAATTTTGGAAAAAAATGACAATTTTCGTGCTTTGATTTAAAATCGGAGCTGTTTCAATAAGGCTTTTTTTCGCTCCAACGAAAATTATACACAAAAAAAGAAAAAAAGGTTAAGTTTCTAAATTAATTAGAAAAAAAATAAGCATAGGATTCGCTAAAAAAATTTTTCCAATACAGTTCTCTTGAATCCTAAAAATACATCCAATTAAAATTCCTCATCATTAAATTCCAAATTTTCGAGAATAACTTGGTATTGCTCAGGTTTGCAACCCATTCCCCAACCCCCGCGACACGTTCAACGTCCTCCGTTGCACCCAATTTTTCACCAATTGCAAAAGATTCATCGACTGGGCCTGATTCGGCCGATTCTCTGTACAAATGTGTGAAGATAGATATAATATTTATAATTATGACAATGAATATAGGATTTTTTTGCATTTGAACACCCGTAATGGACTCACAAACTCAAGAAATTTGTTTTGTGCAAAGCTTAAACTGAAGCTACAGTAATCCTTGATAAGCCGTATGACAAGAGATCCTTCGAAAACTACTAATAGAAGTTCTGAGTGTCAAGCGGAAAAGCTATAAAAACAAAAAAGAAGGGAAAATATCGAGAATAATAAGGATACGGTAGGGGTTACTGTAGAATTGCAAAGGAATCCGTCGCACGTGTAAATGACGCCGACCGTGTCGTTGCTGTCGGCCGTTTGTGTCATCCGAATCTGAAAGGTTACGGTAAAATTATTTTCAAAAAGCCCTAGAGACTGAATATAATTGAAGGAATAGGAAAATTGAGATAAGGTAACTATGAACCGGTTCTCACAGGTACGAACTATTTAAATTCACGAAAAACATTTTTAAAAAATGGTTCAAAAGTCTTCTCTGAAAGTATTTAGAAAAAAGAACAAAACGTACCATATTTTTTCGAGCGAGCGGAATTTTGTCGGCGCTTTGCATGGCGTCGCTCCAGCAGCCCCGGACAATGGCGCCGCCCGTTTCTGTAATTTTTTTTACTTCGAAAAATCCTCACAACTTTCATCGAAAGAGACTTTGAAAAACATTAAATGAGGTGTAATAAGTCCTTCCTATATTGAAAGGTATGTCGCGGGTTGAATGATTCAAATCGTACAATTGAAAAGTCTTTTCGAAAAGCGTCCGACCCAAAACGGCTTGCGCACAAGGCCATCAGAAAGAATTGAACAAAGGTTCCTAATTTTATATCGCCTGCAGACTCGACTAAGCCAGAGCGTTAATCCGACCGCGACGCTTTCAGTCATTCCAAATGCGACCATAGTTTTTTTTTAAATCGCGGTCAATGAAGTTTTCTCTGACTACTTTCCGCAGGGATCAAACGAATTTTTTGGCTCTCTCCGTGATTTTTCAAGAAAAAAATTTCATTCGAGTGATTATTTGAGCCTCTCTTGTGATCATTCACTGATGACCAACTTATTGAGCTCCTTGAGGTCTAGGTAGAAAGAAAAAAGAACAAAAAAATGATAAATCACCACAAACGGTTCTCTCGACGGGCGGCTCTTTGATAACCGCTTTGAAGCAAACGCTTCCCGTGCAATCCACCACAGGGATCGCTCCTTTTTATCTGCAAAATATTCTTATTTAAATATATAAAAATATTCTGAAAAATCCTACCAATTCACAGCTGACGTTGGCGAAAAAAATGGGAAGTTTTTCCAAGTAGAGCAGCTCGTTTGTTGTTTCATTTTTTTCGGCTGAAAATGAGTTTTTTTCTTTCAAATTTTGATAGAAATTGCGTCACATAAAGTTAAAGCAGGAAAAAAATGGGTTCTGGATTTTTATTTATTTATTTATCTCACTCAAACACAAAAATACAGATTACAAAATGGACAGCCTCAAAATGATGCGAAAAAGACTTCTTTACTGTTTCCAAAAACCTATTTTGGGGCTTTGACTTGTTTTAGGGAGATTTTAATCAGAGTTGCTGCGGGCGCACCCCGGGTCGCCCCGCTATTTGAAGCATTCCCGACCCGCAAAGTTGGAAATGAAATTTTGACAATGGGTGAACTATAAGCTGGTGAACAAAATTAGGAAGAAGGCTCTTTTGACAATGTGACCGCTTAGCGGGCCGTGGCGCCCCGGGTCGCCCCGTCTCATCAGCAGCTCTGGTTTCAAGCTAAGTGGAATACTTACTTAACTTACTGAAGTATCAAACAAATAAAATTCCTGAAAAAGATCAAAAAATTTAAACTTTTAGCCCGCCAAAGATCAAAAACCGAGGTTCCACCTATATTTTTCCCTGACTCGTTTCCCACGATTCTCCCTTGTTTCATAGCTTGTTCCGCTTCTCATGGAGTTTTCTCAAATTGCACACAGACGCGTGCAGAAAAACGTAGGCGAAGAGTTTAAAATGCGCCGCGAAATGCAGAATTTCGAGGCGAGAAAAGTCTTGATCCGATTGGTTGCTGTGGAAACAAATTGAGAGGAAAAATGAGCATGAATGAATATTATTGAAGATATGAAACGGAAAAAAATAAATGACTTTCCAGAATTAAAAAAAACGAACCCATTTGTGCTGAAGTTTCGGCGAAGAGCAACTGTAGCACTTCTCTGTAAAGTTTTTCCTATTTATTTTTGAAATATTTTTCCATTTTACAAAGAAAAAAATGAACTGATTTTTTAGTTTTTTTGTAATTAGCTGTAAATTCGGCGATTTCGAAAGCTGAAAGAAATAGATAACTTTTTAAATGAAAATATAATAAACTATTATGATTCAAAAAAATGAAGCAGATGAGTTTTAAAACAGTTAAAAAAACCTATTCGAAAAAAATTTTAACATTAAACAACTTGAAATTTTCAAAAGCTAAATTCTTGCTAAACTGCAAAAAAATGTCCGAAATCCAACTTTTTTTGAGGAGATTTATAGAAAAAAACTACTGCGCTTTCTCATATTTTTAACAATGAAAGATAATCGAAATCCAATTATATTCGAAATAAATTAACTCAAAAATTGTAATAAAATTTCTGTATTTCAGCAAAAATTTTTAAGAAGGTGATTGAAAGTTTTAATTATATTTAATTATAGTTTAGTTTTTCTCTTTCAATTTCAGTTGAAATCGCGTACAAAAAAACTAATCATTTCTATTCCAACGACGAAAATAGTAAGAACGAACCCAATAAAACAATGGCTGGAAGCTGTAAAAGCAGAAGAATCCGTGCTCCGTTGAACATTCACGATGAATAATTCTGCAACTATTTCTGAAAGGAATATCGACGGGGCTGAAGACGTCACAAATAAAAAGAAGAGGAAAAAAGGAAGAAGGAATAAAAAAGAAATGGAGAGGAGAAGCTGGAGGCGAGAGAGTGCTCACTCCAGGGAGCTCCTCTGCGTCTGCCACGTGAGCCTCCGGAGGCTCCCGCGGCTTTCCCGCAGCCAATCAAAAGCCGCAGATTCGATTTCCTTCTATGTATATGAACACGCGTCCACTCGCCTTTTATTCGTTTTATCCTTCGGGTTTTTCGAATTGGAAGCTTTTCAAACTATCTCGAATCGAAAAAAAAACACTTCAAAGCAGAAAAAGGCCACTAATTCGCTACCAACCAGGTCGCACTTGGAATACTCGAAGCGTCGCGGTCGCGTTGCGTTTTGAAGGGGTCCATAAAACCGACATCATTTCAACAAGCAACAAGCAGCTTCCACTATACTTTCTGATATCTTCGTGCGGAACTCGTTTTGGGTCCGACGTCTTCAACGATTTTCTGTTTTCACAAGTAGAGCCATTCTCCGTGCGACCATTTATAGAAAGTGAAAAAATACTACGTTTTTTTGATTTGAGGCTCCTTATTTGAAATGTCGGCTATTTTTTATTCTATTTGTTTTGGGATCGTATCTTTTCCCCGAAATTTCTGTGGAAACCGTAAAAGGTAGCTTTTCGAAATTAGTTCTTCAAAATTTCGAAATAATATTTGTAAAAAAAAGCCTCAGACATTCTGAAGGAATTTCTTAAGAAGACAAACGGTGATTGATGAGTTTTTCCATATTCATCCTGGAGCTGTCTTTTTGAAAATGAAGCGTTTTTCCTTTTTTTAAAACAAGGTTTTTTTAGGAATTGGAAATAAAAAAATTAGAAAAAAATTTTTCCCATGGTCATTTAACGGAAGCAAAATGAACGTGAAGTTTAATTAACTTTTTGATATTTATAAAATTGATATAAGAAAATATTTGAACTACTATTAAGAAAAAAATATAATTTATTGGTAAATATGAAGTTTCTGGAGATTTCTTGGGGTTTATTTGAGGAATTCACATAAAACTATCAGGTCAAATTTTATTCCTCGAAGAAATCTTTTTTTTGAGATCAAAAATGGAACCTACAGAAGTTCGGAAAAAAAAAATCAAAAAATCAAAAGAAAAACCTATTACCAGCACTACGAAAGTTGAACCAAATAAAAGGGAAGTAAATTGGCAGCAGCTGGGAAACGCGATCGTTTGTCGAGGAGTCGATTGGGCGGCCGTCAAGGATCCTCGAAACGGCTCGGTCACGAGAATTTCGACGGAAGCTCTCCTAAACCCCAGAAAAAAACGAAGGTTTTGGCCTGGGAGTTTTAAAGATTGATCAGAGGAAAATACGTGACTTTGAAAAGCCACATATTGAATTCCTGTTCTTGAATGTCACACATTTGTATGCAAAGTTGAATATAAAGAGAAACCGTTTTGATTGTAAAAAAATTTAATGAAATATTGATTCATTGTATTGATTTCTATGTGAACTTCAAAAATTTCGAATTGTTCAGTTATGCAGATTTCTGCAGAATATCCGTTCATTTTCTATTTTTGAAGGTTCTTTTGGAAACATTTTTCTTGAGGAATGATAAGGATTATTATATCCTTCAACTAAACTATCTAACATATCAGTAAATTCATGATTTACTTGAAGGAAAAAATTTTCTACATTTCGTTTTTCAAGGTTCTATTAAACCTCTCAAATATTGATGCTTTCTGATTTGAATAAGTTGAGAAATGACTAATTTCTAATGATTCGAAAATTTTATTTATAATAGTCATGTCATTTATAACACTAAAAATATTCGAAAAATGTTGAAAAATGGGCAAAATGGTCTGAAAGCCTTTCGAGCTAAAAATGACATTTTTCGAAAATGATTCATTATCTGGTAGTTAAAACACAAAATGAAGTTGTAAATGTTCAAAAATGATCAAACGCTGCAGAAAATCAAGATTGGGCGAAAAACTGTCCCAGCGTCAACACTTTCTATACTACTGTTTTCATGAAAAATGACATCATAGAGTCTAGCAATGAAGAGTGTCACCTGTTTTCCTATGCTCTCTAATCGAAAAGTCATGCTCAGAGTTTGTCACAATCGAGTTCCGAGACTCGGGAACGACTGTCAAATTGTTTACCGCGCGAAATTTCGAGGAGGACGAGTTTTTTCAAAAATCGTTGTCAAGGTGTCATTTGGATCAAAATCAACACAAGAATGAGTCAGCATCATGACGTCATTTGTAGTATGAGCAATTTTTCCGTTGAAAGGCCGATTTCTAAATACAATAATATAATACATCATACAATCAATAAATCTAATCATGTTTAAAAAAATCAAACTTCACTCTAGTTCTCAAAAGATATGCCAACAGTTCAGAAATGTAATAGAATAACTTGAACCTCGACATGATATTTGAGACTCTTTTGCCCCAGGAAAAGCTTGAAGCAGGCCTCAAATTGTTCAAAAAAGAATTCTCTAAACTTTTTGAGCCACAGGTCATTTCAAAAAAAGAAAAAAGCGTGGGAAAAGGTGTTAAAATGGGTAAACAAACATAAGAATCGGCGTTGTTCCTTGGAAGAATAAATAGTAAAAAAAAAGTCAGACTGGAAAATGGCCATTCCAAAAATAATTGTGGACAAAAAACAGGCAAAAGTTTCAAATAAAAGTTCTTTTGTCACCTGGAATTTGCGTAGGTCGAGCTTAGCATCACGTTGTTTGGAACCAATCGGAGATCACGTGAGCCTCAAAATTGAAAATTTGAACAAGGATATTCAAGTAAATATTGATTTTAAAAATACAACAATGATATTGGAGTTCGAAAAATACTCTCACAGAACTATAGTTTTACACTAGAAGTCAGAAGTTGAAAAGCAGTTAAAAAAAATAAAAGAATCGGGTGAAGCTTCTGACAAGAATTTTTAATTTGGCTTCTCGTAAAATAAAAAGTCGTGAAGGTTGAGACTTTCAGAATCTTCTTCCGGTACGTCAAGGAGTTTTTTCCGACCGAACTTGAGGAATTTCTCAACAGCAAAGTAAATGACTAGAACTTAATTTAAAAAAATCCAACTTTTTCTTTTCTGAAACTGTTCTAAAAACTCTTTAGTTTTTTTCTTTTTATATTTGAAGTTGATTTGACTCGAAAAATTTCTACTAAATCATTATTTTCTTGTGAAATTTTTGATTCATTTCAACATTTATTTATTATAATTTTTTGGAATCAGGACTTTTTCCGAACTTTTTTTCTTCATCTAGAGGGCCTCTGGTGAATTTCTAGTATCAATTTTACGGTTTGGATCTGGTTTGGCAAACAATTTCTTTATTGAACTTTCGCCGACTTGATCAATAAAATGACCAAATTTTATCGTATTAAAGTTACTCAAAGATTAGAAAATAATGCCTGAAAACCGAGAAACACCGTAAAGAAGCTTCACACAAAAATCCTTCACGAAACTTTAAAGAAGGCCTTATTTTTATTTTCTCAGCTGCGAAAATCGAGCCGTCCCACTGTAGAAAAAAATCAAGACGGCAAAAAGTTTATAATATTCGGCTATCTTCCCACGGTTTTCTTCGAATAGACCTTTCTCAATGATTCCTGAAAACTCACGATTTATCTCTGACCTCGAAACAAGTCGAGCCATGGAAAGGAGCTGGACAATCCCAACAAAAGTCACATTCAGAACCTTGAGAATGGACAGAAAGAGCCTGAGGGTTGATGTTTGCTCGCGGCCCATACCTGCCACCAATTTTTTCATCCGTCCACATAGCGACGCGTGAAAAATGTCAAAAATGTAGACGAATGTGTTTGATCTGGCCGTAACCGGGCCGGGCCGGAATATACGGCCCGGGTTGCTATAAAAGCCTCGAGCCGCGTGGCATTCTCCATCACGTTCTCGAGCTCCGATCATCTCAACCATGCAATCGGCCCTTCTGTGAGTTCTTCTTCAGATTTTCATTCTTTAATTGCTTTTTGAAATCTTTCAAATGCTCATAATCAAAGGATCTAGAGCTAGAAACTTTGATTAGTTTTAAACTTTTTTTTTACTTCCATTTACATCTCATGAAACCAAAAGCTCTAGAGTAACCACTAATTTCTTTTTAGCCCTCAGAAATACACTTTTAATCTCCGATTCAATATTTAGAAGTTTAGAAAAAACTAGCCCATTTTTTCTCGTTCAAACTTCATTCTAAACACGCTCTAGAGAAAATACAAAAATCTGCTCCTCATTTTTGAACTTCAGCTTCTTATTTTCCATTACAAATTTCTCCTAAACCACAAACCTTGGAAACAATAAACTTGAATTTTCATCAAAATACAAAATTATGACTGTTAAATCCTTGGAAACCTCTGAATTTCTAACATTTTCAGCGTCTCGACCCTTCTGGCAGTCGCCAACGCTCAGTACTACCAGGTGAGATCCTCTAGCTCACCTTTCCCGTCTTCAATAAATCTCTTTCAGTACCGAGCATGTGCGAACCCCCCATGCCAACTGGCACCAGGAGCCGTCATCTCGCCGCCTCAGCCAGCCGGGCCTCCACCATCACCTCCGGCTCAGGCTCCTCCAGTCCCCATGTACAACCCTTACGGCTGCGCTGCTCCACCATGCTACGCTCCGGCTCCTGCCCCTGCTCCAGCTCCAATGCCAGCTCCAGCGCCGGCTCCGATGCAGCCATACTACGACCCATACACGGCTTGCGCGACGCCTCCTTGCTATGCTCCGGCCCCAGTTGCCCCAGCCCCAGCTCCGATGCCAGAGCCGCCAATGTACAACCCTTACCCGGCTCCGGCTCCAGCTCCAGTCCCAGCTCCGGCCTGTGCTGCTCCTCCTTGCTACATCCCGGTCCAGCCTCAGGCTCCAGCTCCAGTCGTCGTCCGCGAGCCGGTGCCAGTGCCAGTCTACATGCCTCAGCCGGTCTACCAGCCTTGCGCCGCTCCTCCGTGCTACCCGACCGTCCAGCAGCAGTACGCCCCCATGTACGAGCCGTACAGCACCGCCTACCGTAGCCCCATGATGGCTCCGGCTTATTCGCCCTTCCGCCGCACCGCTTGGCTCATCGGAAGCAACAAGAACAAGGCCGCTGAGAAGAAGGTCGCCGTCGACGAGAAGAAAAAAGATTGAGGATCCAAACTCGACCCCATCACGCATCATCATCATGTCTGTGTATAATGCTGGTCCAATAAATATTTCCTTCTGAAACTTCGTTTTATCTATAATGTGAAAAAAAAAATTTTCAAAATCTTTAAAATAGTGTCATCTGAAAGAAATGATGCTCGAGCTTTTCCTTATAATGTTTATGTTTTATTTTTGCATTGAACTTCAAAGATTTCGAGTTTTATGCGCAATAACTTTTAATTTTTTTCTTTAGAATTTTTTTCTAAAGTGTTTTCAGAAAAAAATATTTATTCTTGATAAAAAAATAATTGTTCTTCAATATAATTTTTTTAAGCTTTCTTCTTTTTCTTCTTTCTTCCAATTCATCCTCTTTTTCGATGAAACTTCCACTTTCCCTAATTGAATCAATTTGCTCGTGTTAACCCTCCTTCCATTTCCGTTATCTCTTTCATCTAGCCGTGTCAATTTGGCCGCATGAACACCGATTTTCCCGGCGTCCAAGAAGCTTATTTGGGTCAGTTGAAGCAACAAAAACGTCTGGAAGAATCCTGGGGACTGAGAAAAAATGGAGTGGACCCACAGGCTTTTTCAGTTTTTCTGTTGACCAACGTGGAAAAAAATAATTGCTTGTGGTCTCGAGGGCCTCGTGGAAGGAGTGGCGTTCGGAAGCAACAAAAAGAGATAACAGAACTGAAAAATGAGAAAAAGAACCAAGATTTCTTTTTTATACTTGTTTTTTTCCTTTTTTGAAAAAAACATTTGTTCGAAAAAAGACCAAAGATAGGTTCCTTTGTCCTTTTATAGCCTTTGTTGACCAGGGAAGGTGTGAAGAATCTTTTACCTTATTGGTGGGTTCAAAAGATGATTTCTTACTACTCCGTAACTTGTTGGTTTGTTCCTTTCTGTGGGAAAAGTATACCCAACAAAAAAAGGTCATTCGCTTTGCGGTTGGGAACTTCTTAAAAATTGGCCAGGATACTCCTTGATGTACCAGAAGAAGATTCTGAAAGTCCCGACTTGACAGTTTTCGCGTGTCTGCGTCTCTGTTCATTCACCGGTGAGGTCAGAGAAAAATGGAAACAGCACGTAAACATGAGAGGGACGTCGAGAGATAAGGAGGGCGCAGAGAAGTCCCACCCTTTCAAGTCTCGAAAAATGGACTATAACCTCTACATTTCCCAAACAAGGGCTCAATGCCCAAAAATGGCATAATTTAACCGATTCTGAGGGTTTTCTCTGACTTTGAAGAGTTTTCTGAAGAAAAAGGTCATTTACTTTTTTGCTATGAGACCTTAACTTCCGAAAACTAGGAAGTTATGCAAGTAGAGTCTTTCAGGCTCATCTTTTGGCACATCAAGGAGAGTTCTGGCCATTTTTCGAGAAATTCCCAACCACATAAGGAAGCGATCACTCTTGGGAGAGCTGAAAAAAAGTTTTCAATGATTTTTTGATCTTACACCTTCCTTGAAGCTTTGAAAATCCTCAACACAAATCACCGATTTACTCCCTCCGGTACCTTCCGACGTCTCTACCTTACAATAAATGTCAATTGAACCCGTTTTGGACATGTTTGTTTTTTCTTTACGCTTTTTCTTGGAGCGACCGGTGACAGAAATGTAAAAGCTTTTGCGGTGACAATTCCAGCCAATTTGCTACTATTTTAAAATATTTTTCGTCGATTCACACATGGAATGGAAGTGCTCATTCGTTTAGAATTCAATTGGAACGAAATTAAATCATTAAAATTCGAGATTACAAGAAGGATTCCAGATGGAAAACTCCAATCCCTGAGTACCTCCAAAATTCTTTTAACAAACACACGTTCGCGATAGCTTTCAAGCTCGAAAAAATTGAAAAAAATTGATCAAAACTGGTCGCAATGCGGTGGAAACAACATTGAGTCACTGTGAACAAAATGTAACTGGTTTTGAGCCAACTTTTGACTCTCAAATTGAAAAAAATGATCTTTGAATCCATTTCAGCCCCAGTTTGTCCGATTCTCGTTCCCCTCTGAGCTACAGAATCATTGAGTTCGAAGCGTGCGGTCTAAAAATTGCGTTATATTAAAGGCGCATGCACAAAGAAAGTCCGCGCGCATCGAAGAGAAGGATTCTGTAGCTCTGGCGCGAAACGAGCTATATATAGATCTTAACACAGAGTTAAGACTACATTCACCTTTCCGAACAAACTAGAAAAACTGGTGTGAAACTGATAAAGAGCCGTTGCCCAGAGGAGGTGCGAAACGAAGAAAGTGAGACGCGTTCTGCATCTCCGAATGGCCCGAGAGACAAAAGCCGTCGGCAGTACACTGTAATGCTTTTGTTGCGAGTCGTTGTACGTCGTCGCCAAAAAGTTTTGCGCGGCGGCCTCCGCGAAAATCGCAAAAAAGCGCAACGACGCCCAATATTTAAGCCCCAACGGGACGACGGGTTTCTCATTGGCGGTTTTCCGACCGACCTCTCGGGGCTTTTCCTTTTTAATTTCGATTCTCTTGCGATTTTTTCGAAGATCTCTGTGTTTTAATGTTGGAGCTGTTCCTTACTATTCTCAATTTTCGTTACAAAACGTTCAAAATGGCGCTTTTTCTCTTTTTGTTGTTTTTATTGCCGCGCTGTTTAGGTTAAATACGCAAAATATTCCTGGAGACGTCAAATTTCCAAATCTCGTTATGGAGTGCTCTGAATCGTGCGGTGTTTCATAGAAATTTGGTTGAATAACAACTTTGAAAAAATAAAATAATAGTTTTGAAGCTTCTAAAACAGGAAAATGTTCCAAAGCCTTCTCTATTTGGAGAAAAGTTGAAGCGTATTTCAACTGACTTTTCGGTATCAATTATATTTGAATTTTTCATGCATCAATAACAACTTTTTCCGGTTTCATTTTTGTCATTTAATGAACGGCACAAAAGTTTCTAATTAGCAAATCCAATTTTTCTTTCCGGTGGTAGCTGATTATTCAAAGAATCAAACTTCGAACAACCAATCTCAAATCCAAAAGTCAAGCGGATCAACCTCAAGATTTTTTTCTTTCAATTTTATGAAAATCCTTTTTTGGAATTTTTTTTAAAGCTTTATTTTCCCTTTCCTCGGCGTTTTTCTTTCGTTCCTGGCATTTCCATTTCTTTCTTTTAATTTTTATTTCAAAGAGCATTATTTTCATTTCCCTGCTTATCAGTGAATGTAGTACAGTAAAATGGAAATTACAGAGAAAATGTTGATTTTGTTTTAAAAACGTTGTGAGACCATAATATTGAAAAGTCTCCAAGAAAAAAAGTCGTTTGAAAACAGGAATCTCTTAATTTCAACTTTCCCCGTTCTTAACCAAAATTTGCTTGAGAAAGTGAAAATCTTTGAGCTCGAAACTCCTTCTACGCTTCGTAAATCAATCTGAACTCAAATCGAAACTTTCGAAGCAGAAAAATCAAGCTTCTCCCTCTCAAATGATCTCCCCCGCAAGTACAAGCCAAATCTCTACTATACGATCCTCATCTAAGGCCAATAGTCCGTGAAGAACCGGACTTTTCTTCCCCCTCAACTGGTAAAATGGCATGAGAGTAATAAATAAAGTAATCATGGCGTCCGATCAGCAAATTAGCCGACGAAGCGCGAAATCCGCGGCCCAAGAAGACCAAGCAGAAGAAGAAGAAGAAGCGGATCCTCGGATTTGTTGACGTCTTCTTCGTCTTTTCCCCTTTTCGAACCTTCGCCCCGCCCATTTTTGGTCGACCTCCTACCGCCACACTCCCCCATCAGCTTCCCCAGCTTCTCGGACCCAGTTCCTGATCTTTCTTTTTCTTCACTGGCTTTCAAGTTGCATCAACACTTACCGTCCTTGAGTAAATTTGGTGTCTCTCAATTTTAAGTTTCAAGTTACTCGGATTGCTATTCTCACTTTTCAAAAAAAGTTACAAGTATTAAATTTCCTCCAGCTTTCAAGTCGTGAGTAATTTAAATGTATATGCTCAGAATATCAGCCTGAAAGTTTGAAAATGACATTATTTTAAAACGACAGTAACAAGCACTAAGCTACTGGCCTCATTGAATTTTCAATAAAAACCTTCCGACAAAAATTAATGTCATATTTGTGCAAATATCCTCGTTAACTTCGTTTTTCTTATTCATTTTCCTCGGCTGAAAATGGCATTTGCAGTTCCCGTTTGCAATTTAGGCGCCACTTCGAAAAATTCGCATTTTTTGATTTTCTCAGGTTTCCTTCAGAAAGAAGTAATTACTTCAAAAAAAAATTATTTTTTTTTGTTTCATAATAAATAAATGAAGATAGCACCAATCAAAGAGCATCTAAAGCGATAATTTTTGAAATTGGCGCCAAAACGCGTCGCGACCGCTTCGCGCATAAAGTGAAAATGCCGCTGCCAAGCCGAGAAAAATAAATAATACTACAATTCCGCCTTTTTCCGAGTGATGAAAAAGTCAAACCAAGTGTTTTGCAGCCGAGAGAAGGGATGCGAGCCGCCGCAGTCGTCCTCCTTGCCGTCGTCGCCGTCGCTTTCGCCCAGGACAACTGCTACATCAACGACAGCGGTTCGTTTTCCTTTCTAAAAAAACTGTATCAGTTAAAAAAATAATCTTCTAGAGGAAAAAAAACCAAGTTTTTAGAGTGAAAAAAATAAAGGTTATCATAAAATAATGTATTGACGAAGTTAAGAAATTTTTGGAAAAAAACAACCGATGATTTTTTTAGTAGCTATTCAGGACGAAAAAAATAAGTTGATGATTTTTTTATATCACTGAAAAATCCTGCTGAATAAAAAAATCGGGTTATCTTGATCCAATAATGAGAAAAAAATAAAGAAAAAAAGGAGATAATTCAGTGAGAAAAAAAGTTCAATTGTCGAAATCATCGAATTTCTTGTTTTTTTGAGTAATTTGGTGGCGAAAACTATAAAACTCGAGACGTTAGAATGAATTTCAAGAGTTTTTAGGATACTGAACAACGTACAAAATTTTAAAAATAAACATCAAATTGATGTCAAAAAATTGTAGGAGCTTAATTATTAATTAAGCCTTAATATTTTGAAAAAAATCCAGTGAAAAAATCTTGAAAAGTCAACTCAAAGAAAAATTCTCCTTTTTCTGGAATTTTGTTGTTTTTCGGGGACCTTTTAATACTAAAAACCCGTTATCTAACGAATCGAAAAGTTCCTCGAGTATCACTAATTCGTCTCTGGCGTTCGTTTTTTTGTTTCATCAAAAGTGAAAAGAGAAAACGACATGTTCGAAGCTTCCGCTAAAACGAATTGATTATCAAATCAGCAGGGGCTTTTGTTCAAATAGATGGGAATGTGTCGGGAAAGTGAAAGTCCAAGATTTCCATTGTTCTGATCGGTTTTTTATTCTGTTGTGTTGCTTTTGCCCGTCGGATGTTTCTTGGTGTAATTCGCGCGACCGTAAAAGGTCGTCAAGGAAATTGATTGGGAAGCTTCGCGATTAGAAACTCATTATTCTGGTTTTTTGTCCAGGATGGGTCGAGAATGAACGGAACAGGGGGAAGAAAAACAGAATCAAATTTCATTTTGGTACCTAGATGATTCAGATTTAACTCATCGATTACAATTTGTATCAGACTCAATTTAGGCGAACATCAGCTTATAGGAAACTTGGAGAAAGCTTGAAGATTTGAAAAAGACGTGGAAATTTTACAATAATCACTTTACAGGATTCACATGTTGCAACAAGGATTTGGAAGCGGCGATGAAGGGCGCCGTTGGTGGAGATGTCAGTTTTGGAGAAATATATTGAATCTTTATAAAGAAGATTCCTTGACGCTTTGAAAAGTACTTCACAGAACTTCAAAAGAAAAAAAGCCCAATATATTTTTTTTCGTCCTTCCAGAAGCTGAGATTTTTGTAATATCTAGAACACGAATTTCACTAATCGTACCTATTATTTTTCAAAAAAATTTAGCAGAACTAGTCGTTTTATCTATCAGAAAAAAACTTTATAAAATATCGTAATTTTTTTAAAAAGTCACTCATTGAGAGTTTAGCTTTGAACTCAAATCATCCACAATTTGAATTCAGGATCTCCTCGGAGCGGCCGACGCGATCCAGAAAGGAGCCGAAGGAAGCCTCGGCGGAAAGTTCGAGACTGTCGTCGCTCTTGATGACTTCGCCTACAAGAGTCACTTCAAGGTAAGATATGGCTTGTTCATTTGAAATCGATAAATAGAGAAGTAGAAAAGTATGATTCGAAAAATAATTCAGAAGAGAATAGTTTGTGCTTCTGGTGTTAGTATGATTTTTCCAGAAACCCTTTTTTTCAAACTCACTATCATCTATAATTATTTCAAATCTAATCTTTTAAAATTTCTTAGAAGTTTATCTCAATATTGTTATAATCTATCTTTTAAAAAGAAATATTCTATTCTCACCAAAAAATGGATGATTTCCAGGAGGGCAAGACCTGCAAGATCGAGAAGAACGGCCAATACGCCCTCGCCTGGCAGCCATAGATCCTTGTCCCGACTTCCTCCCACTTCACTCCCAAACATGTCCCGAGCTTCGGCTACCCACGGTCTCAACCTAACAAAACGCCCCGCGCTTCCAAGAACACCCCGAGAGAAGAAGCCCGACGTCTTTCATTCCATTTTTACTCCCATCTTCAACTTCTCTACTGGTTTTTCTTCCCTTTCCGTCTTTCCTTGCTTCTTCATGTGTACATTAATAGCGTTCTCCATTCCAAATGACCGAACCGCGAAATGAAAATAAATCGTTTTTTTTTTTTTTTTGGATTGGGTGTTTTTACAGGAACGGACAGAGGAGTGGAATTTAATGAAAAAAATCTCGTGAGTTGAAAAGATTGTGAATTTCATGTTCCGCAACAAACACATAATTTCAGAATCAAGTATTATTGAATCTGACTTTCATCAACCCTTTTCAAAAGCCTAAACATTCCAATTGCTCACAAGATATTTTTGATTCGCAGTTTCATGCACAAGTTTAACGAAAAATTTCTGATTAAAAAGGGTTTGAAAATGGGAGCAAAAATCAGAATTTTTCATGTATTTGTGAAGAACTGGAAACAGTCAATTAATTCATCGTATAAACTTTAAGACTGTTCAACTAACTAGGAAACGTTTTTACCCCCTGGTTGAACTTTTGATGAAAATTTGCTGAAGTGTATTTTAGGACCTCCTGACTCCAGAACAAGAAAAAAACTTCTCGCGATATATGTATCGTTTTCGAGTTAGGACGCTTAAAAAGCTCGAAATAGAGCATTTTTTGCATAATTCGCGTATTTTGCGGACTTTAAAGCTCCATAACTCGGAAACCAGATCTACTGCGAGAAATTTTTTTTCTTGTTCTGGGATCAGGGGGTCCTAAAATACACTTCAGCAAAGTTTCACCAAAAGTTCGAGGGTAAAAAACGTTCCTTGGTGAAAGAAGAATGAAACCCAAGTTTTTTTAAAAAATAATACTGATTGAACTTTTCATTCTTTTTGGAGACATGAACAACAAATTATTGGGTTTATTGGTCCAGTTAAAATCGAAAAAAAGCAATTTTTGGTAAATTTATCAATTGGAAGAAATTTTTTCTATTAAATTTCCAGTAGATCGGCATAAATTTGGAAAAAAACTCTAGTGGCCACTTAAGAGGTTCCTCAAGGACTACTTGGAGAGGAAGCTAAAGTGACCACTATAATCACCTCTATAAAAGCCGCTATTTCGCTTCTTAAGGCCCACTACAGTAGTCTTTAGCGGTCTAGCAGTGCCAATTTGACTTCTCAAAAGGCCACTAATTCGGCTAATCTAGTGGCTACAACAACGTCATAACCCTGAAGTGGTCTAAAATTTTTCTCATTTCCTCGCAACTATTTCGCAACAACCATTTTCAACCTTGTTCAATCAAAAATCGAACTCCGAAACCATCGGCCAGACTACAAAATGATCTTACACCCACTCATTGTAATGAAGGAGGAAAAGCTGAAAGATTGATGACGAACGGTTTCCCAAAAAAGAACCGTTGCGAATCGCTTTCTTCTCCATTACAGCAGTCGGAAAAGCGCAAAGATTTGCGGCGACGATCCGCAGAATTTGCCGCGACAAGAAAAATCAAACGGGAATTAGCCTCCAAGCAAAGGCAGAACTGGATCGGAACGCGATAGGAATTGCGGTTGAGGAAAGCAAAAAGTCGGGCCGTTTTGGCTTTCGAATGGGTTGATTCAACGTGTTTTCGGTGGTTGACAGTCTCGAGACTGAAGGAAACACTTTTCAGGTGATTGTGAAAAAATAGCCGGAAAAAATGCATTGAAAAAGTGCGCGCCATAGATAGGGGGCGCAAAGCCCCGCCCCTTCACGCCACCAAAATGACGATTTTTTTGTTGCAAAAACGGTTTTGAGGCGTTTATACTAGCTAAAGTCCCGCTTTAAAAATGAACTGTTTCTGTTAATCCATGTAATCGACAACGCTCTACAAGACTGAATATTTTTAAAACTATGTATTTTTCAAAAATAAGCGAAAAAGTAAGATTTAACACGAAAAAAACTGACAAGTTTCACAAAATCGTCGCGTTTCAGAAAACCAAGTGAGGAACGCTTCTAAATTTTAAGTATGTTATACATTAACACTTTCTTTATTTTTTGAGTGAAAATGAAAAAAATCTACCGACGCGAAAAAAATATTAAAGCTTGTAAAGTGACACCAAACTTTGAAGCTGAAATGCGAAAAAATTTCAGCGACATGGTATACTTTTTATTTGATTTAAAAACTAACAGTGTGTCCAAAAATAAAAATTCAAAATGAAAACAATTATTGGGACAGCGAATCAAATTATATTTGAATTTTACCAAAACCTCCTTTTTTCGCCTGCCTCGTTGTCGCATGAGAGAATAGGATCGCGTCTATACTTTTGATCAGGTTATTAAGCGTTCAAAACTCTATCAATGAAAAAAATTATGAAAAATCGATCGACGCGAAAAAAATAACGGCTTTGAAAAACCTCGAAAAAAATGGCAATTTTTTGAAATTTCGGAAGATTTCGTGCAAGCGTCCGTAGCAGTGTTTGCGTCAAACACACCGATGCGCCCTTTTAAATGTCGCAGGAGCCGTTTTCGGAGTCAAATTGCACTTTTTCATGTTTTATTTCGAAATAACATTATTTTTCATTTTTTCTTTTTTCCAAATCGAATGATAATAATTTTTCTGAATAGAAAAAAGGTAGTTTTTTGATATTTTATCAAAAATTCTTATGAGGATTGTACAAAAGATTCATACCAAAACATGAGGCTCAGTTCGGACAACCTCTCAGAACTGAAAACCGATTCAAAAACAGTCCAGAAACGCGCAAAAACAATTAAAAAGAAAGCGTGCGGCAGCGGGTAAACCGTGAGATTTTGCCTCCAGTTGTGCGCCGCGCGCGCTCGTTTTTTGGCCATAACTTTTTTCTTAGTGGAGCTTTTTTCAAAAACTAAACGGATTATGAAAATGGACAGTCTCCTCTATCGAACAATGTGAAAAACATATTTTTTGAATCGTTCTGAAGAAATGGCTTGCGGACCCTAGCCATAGATAAGGTTTTATCTGAAAAAAAGCGCCAAAACTTTTAAGACATTTTTTGAAAGCTAGAATCATATCTGAACCGATAACTAAAAAAAAAAAACTAAAAAAACCAATATGTTCCGAAAAAGTCCCGAAAAATCTGAAAAAGGCCAAGTTTTTCAACAGTAAGCTAAAACTCGGACAGAAATTACGTTTTTCTTTTCTGAATACTACCTCGGTTATACCGCAAGAATCCTTTTATCTTTTGAAAATTTACCATCGAGTAGACACAATTTACAACTTTAAATGAGAAAAGAGCGTATGTGCGTGTTTCGAGGAAAATGAGGAGAGCTTGTATTGGAAAAAGAGGAGAAAAAATAACAAATGTATGAAAAGGCGATCACGTGAACAGTGTCCACAAAGAGGAGAGAAGAAAATAAAATTATATGGAAGCAAAATGCTGAAAAGCGCAAAAGAAGGATAGGAAAGAACAAACGATTCAGGTTCGAGTACAGAATAGTCCGATTCGAATTGATATTCGCTGAAAGTTTGAAAGAGAAGGTAACGAATCTCGAGCAGGACTATTTACCTGATGAGGTCACGAAAAGTGTTGTGTTGAGTTGAAAGCAGAGGAAAAGACATCGGCTACTGCGACGGATCCAGCCCAACGCATATTCAGGCTATCTACCAGAAATATCCAAAAGTAAAACGAAGCGAGAAATCACCGGGAGATAGCTTGAGGCATGTCTTTTTAACAAAACAACTACAAAAAAGGAGATTTGGAACAGTATCTGGTAACAATGGGACAGATGAATATCAAAAACCCGGACAACTTCTTTTTCAATAAGCTTAAGATTCAGAAGGAATTGTTTCAAAGAACTTATCAATTTGATCACAATAGGTACAGTTGAGATGCGTGTAAATACAGCTGCTCAAAAAGGAAAAAAAAAACAAGAACGGAATCATTTACCCTACATAAATTCGTCGTGAAAGCGAGCGAAATAGAATAAAACTTCAAAAGTTGAAATACAAGCATAAGCATTGCGAAAAAATGAGCTTTCTACTGTCAGCTTCGGAAAAAAAATTCCAAGGGAGCTTTCTGAAAAATGAGAAGCTGAAAATTAACTGGCGCATATACAGCCCTTTTTCCACTTTTGAGGACTCATTTTCAAATAAAATAGTTCTCGTTTCGCGCACATTCCCGACGAAGTGAACTCCAAGGCAGTCGCAAAAAATACATTGATCATATAGTTTATATTACATATGGAAAGAGACAGAAAGCAACGGAGATTATTCTCGATCCGAAAGAGCACAAAGAGAGAAGAAGAAAGCCTAGGCTTCGGAGACGCCTTCTTCGCTGCGATGACGTTTGGCTTCCAAGGGATCCTGGTCGCCGCTCGAGTGTCGCTTGTTCGCACGGCGAAGCTCAGTCGTCGCGTCGGGCGGCTCCGTCTTCTCGGTCTTCTGTTCACCGTCCGGTGGCGACTTGTTGCCGTCGCCGTTCTCGTTGGTCGACGACGACACGTCGCTGTGCTCGGGCGAGTTCACGTCGTTGGTCTTCTTGTCGCCAGACTGAAAAACAAGGAATTTATAGAAACAGGTTTGGAAAAAATTGAAAAGTTCGACCAAAACTTTGGTGTAAAAGTGAATAAACTCAAATATTCACAGGCATCCCTGATAATCGTGAGAGCTCTTCTACTCTTAATTTTTCCCTTTTCAAAGCTTCGAAAAGTAAATTTGAACAACAAAAATTATGAACTTTCTTAAGCTGATTCAGCATGAATGTTTAGATGAAAATGAGCAATTTTTCTTCGAAGTTTGTATTTTGCTCTGAATTATCCGAACTCACCCCTTCCTCTTGGACAGGACTTCCGGTGGACGACGACGGCATGGCGTCCGGCGAGGCCTCCTCTTCGTCATCTGAGTCCGACTCATCGTAGTCGACCAGCGACTTCAAAGTGTTCTCTCTTTATGAGTTCCTTCAGGCTTTCTTGTACCTTAACAGTCAGAGCCGGACTGTTCTCCTTGGTGCTCTGCGAGGAAGAAACTTCGTCTTCTCTGATGGGACTCTTGGCCGGACTGGCGCTTTCTCTCGGCGATGCCGGCGACGGCGTTCGCGATCTCTCCGAGTTAACCTGCAGGAAATTATTCTAATTATAGGAAGCGAAAATTGAGGAAAACCTTGATGACGATTTTCTTGGGCATCAGGACTGTGGAAAGAGAACCGGTCTCAAAAACGGAAAGGTCGTCTTCATCCACTGCGTTTTTCCTCTTCAGAACCGATGGGAACATGGGTTCGATGCCAGTTTTTCGTGGTGTATCCTCCTTCTTCACGACGTCTTTCTTGAAGTCGACGGGTTCGTCATCGTCGTCGTCTTCATCGAACCACTGTTCTTCCTGGAAAATAGAATTTTGAAAAAGTTTATTGATAAACGTTTCCAAAAAATAAAACAAAATTGCAAAATAAGCCCTCATCTCTCATAATCTGTATCATGCGAACACCCACTTGTCGAAGACGTCAGCCCCAGAAGAGCCAACGTCTTCTTCATGAGTGCTAGGTGTCATATTGTCCTTTATCTCATTGGGCAATCACGCGCGGCGGCGAGAGGAGTCGATCCTTTGGCCTCTCTAACCGCACTCCAAGTCTTTCGCCACTCGGACACGCGGCACACTACTGCCAGAGTCCCTACTCTGCGACCCTAATGCCAACGCGAGCGGCAGAAAGCACAGTGAGCCACAAATCCATGTGATTATTGGAGCAGCTTGAAAGTAAAAAATCATAAAACGTAGTTTTTTCTTCAATTTTTTTCTAGATCAGAGAAACTTTTCGGGAACTTTAGGAAAAATTTTCCCTTACATAGGAACTATGATAATTTTGATGCTTTTCACTGCTTCTACTTCTTATTTTTCATATCTTGTTTTTTTCCTGGAATAAGGGAAGACGTCGTTTTCAATTGCTAATTTTTGAAGCCCTCTTCCCTATCCTTTTCAAGCTATACATGTTTTTCTAGCCATTCGAGGATATTTCCAAGCACCTGCCGCTCTTTCTTGTAGCTTCGCGGACTCGAGGCGGCGCTTCTGTCGTCGGATCTCGTGCTCGAAGTTTCCTCGCGGTCCTTGTTCTGTTCGTAGCGCAGCTTCAGGTCTGACAGAACCTTCACGTAGGTCACACTTTCGATCACGTCGCTGTGGTTCTCGACGATGTACTTGCAGAGCATCTTGATGTCTTCCTGCAAGGCGAAAATGTTATTGATTTTTTTTGAAGCTATCTTTATTCCTGACGAGAAAACTATGTTAAAAACCACACCGTCTTGATCAAATCGAAGAGGTTGAGCATGACCGAGTTCATCAAATTGTAACGGGATCCGTTCCGCTTGAAACACTCGAAGACAGGGTCGAGCACTTTTTCGCGAACAATGTGTCGGTAGTAGAACTCGTCCTTCTTGGAAATCACACGGCGAATCATTTTTAGGGCGACTGAAATGATTGAAATGAGAGATGACAGGGTATCCATCATCGATAAAATTTTCTTGACTCCTACATGCAGGAAAAAATTTTGGGAGAGAAAAAACGTAGTGAAAACTAAGGGAATGTATATTGATGAAGCTAGAACTCTCGAAACTACAGAAGAGCTAAAATTTCGCAAAAAAATTTTTTCCTAAATTGAGAAAACTTATGGAACGCAGTCATTGTAGGTTTCGTTTTTCGCACCCGAAAAGATGAAATTAACAAATCGCTTTCAAAAACGAACAAATTGACAAGAAAGTGTGTTTGCTCTGAAGCAGAACGAGGACGCTGTTGAGCAGATCCGTGTTTATGCAGAACTGCCGCATCGCGTAGGAATGGTGTTCGATGCAGAAGTACAGTAGTCGGACGATCAACGACTGTCGGTTCGCCGTCACGTAGTCGTCTGGAAGTTTTTTATTTGAATAATTATTCTGGTTAAGAGCTATTTGAAGTCTCAGTGAAAAAAGACGATTCATATCCGAAAAAAAAAAAAATCGAACTCTGCTTTTTGACACTTACTCTAAAATCTAGCCCGAATTCCGAGAAAGGTTCATTTTCACTGAAATTTTTGCAATATCACGGTACTTCCTTTCAAGAAATGCATTTTTCTCCGGATTACCAGTCGTTAACAGAAAAAACCATCAAAATTATTAAAAGAAAAACATCTGAAAACAGTAAAGTGAGGCGAGCGAAAAAAATCCCATTTAAAAGTGAGTTTTGATCCAAAAAATTTCAAAATTCATCTGAATCTTAGCACATCTTTTCATCCAGCCGTTTGATTTTCCATTTTTCTCATAAATAAGTTTTCCGACACTTCAAGACTGTACCCCGTTTCAAGACTCGTCCTTCAGTGTTCTCTAAAATCGGCTTGATCATCGTTTGTATGGATTTCGTGTAGAACATCTGAAGGAACTCGCTGCGTTCCGCCTTCATCGTCACCATGTTGTCGGGGTCCAGCAAGATTTTTAGCATCTGAACGAAAAACTCCAGTTTTTCTTTTTTCTGTTGAAATAAGACAATAACTAAAACTGTTTCTGAGCATTGAAACAGAAACCTCAAGCAAAAATGCTCAGCCGCCTTTTTTATCAAATTTTATTTTAGAAAGTTTTGTACCTTCACTTCTCCAAGGCTTCAATATTTGATTGTAATCCTTTTTAAATTTTAAATTTTGATTTATTCATTTTTATCAGCGAGGGAGGAACTCAAATCACTGCTAAGGATCATAAAATTCGAAAGAAAGAGAAACGAACCAAGGCCGCCTGCGATCCTGTCGTCAAATCTGGGTCTTTATCGTTGAGCATGTGCACGATCACACGGTTCAGCAGAATATCGCCCTACAAATTTTCCTTTATTGTAAAATATGAAAAAAAAAGTCAAAACTAGGATAAAAAGTACAATACCAGAAAAAAAGCCAAAAAATCGTTGATTTTCACTGATTTGTTTCTATTCACTTTGTGTAAGACTTTTGACTCAACATTAAAAATCATACAGATTGAGACTAAAGACTCCGAAATCCCTTCATCATTCATTTTCTACAAGAAACTTGAGAAGACGAACCTCCTCCTTATCCTTGGCCTGCTTGATCATGTAGTCGCGGACCAACTGGGGGTTGTGCTCGACCAGCAAAGAAAGCATGCCGACCATGGCGGCGCGGGTTTCGACGTCCGGCGACTTGAGACAAGGCTCGATCGTTCCCAAGACGTCGTTCGTCTGCAGGTTCTGAAGACACATCCTTATTAATTTCAATTCCAATCGATGAAATTTGCCTTGAAGAAGTTTTCCTTGCTCTGAGCTCCGCTGGGAGGCAATCCCTGGCTGAGTGTGATGAATTCTTTGAGGAAGAGCGCCAATTCTTTCCGTCTTTCGACGGAAGTGTTGGGATCTCGGAGGTGCTCGAAAAGCTCTTTCATTAACCGCTTGTCCTTCTGCATGATTATTGACTCTTTATAATTCTCAAAAAAGTCTTGAAGAAATTACTGAAAAATGCAAACAGAAACTTCGAAGAAAATTTTTTATTAGCATAAAAAAGTTCGAATCCCCTGAAAAGTTTATCAAGATCTAAGAGAAAATCTGAAAAACTTTATTAAAGTCTAGAGGGTTCGTAAAATTTTATACCTTGCCTATTTTGATCAACTTCATTCCATCATTTAATTTTTTGGATGAATTTTAACATTTTATATGTTTGGCGACACCCAGTGAAATTTTCTTTCTCAGGGGCCAAAATGGAATAGAACATTTCTTTCAATCTTCCCGATAAATTCATTCATTTATATAAGCCTTAATTTATGCTGTCAAATATTTAAAAGATATTTGGTTTCAAAATACGAGAAATATGCTCGATTTTTGCTTGAAGAAAAACGTTTTATCTCACATCGTTCTTGGTTTTCCGATGTTAAAAGCTTCATTCTTTCTTCAAAAGCGCTTTCTTCTGCACTTTACAAACCTGGAGCAAGGTGACAATATCGACGCGACTGAAGAAAATGTAGCTATTGAGGGCGGAGAGCAAATTTTCCTCGAAAAGGCCCATACTGGGAAGGCAGACGTCCTGGATGTACTGTACACGGTACGTTTTATGGATCTTATCACTGAAAAACGTCCCGATTTCTAAAGCCGTTGAGATCTTCCTCACATTAGCTCATCGCTGGATATCCGCAAAACTTCCCGGAATTTGGCCTTATCATAGACGAATTCGCGATGTTTCCTCGGCGTATCAAAAGAAGGATCATATTCCAGCATTCCGATCAGATCCTTCATGAACCGGTCATCCACCAGCAACTGCAAAAAACATAATATTAACATGATTTTGTTCGGAACAGAAGGACGAACCTCATTGAGGCTGGTTCTGTTGAGCATGAAAAGATTCTTGGCGATGGAATAGAAAGTCTTGAGGCCTTCTGTATGTTCCAGGTCTTCGCACATTTGGAACAACTCGCAGAGTTTCGGCAGGGTGCTGAAAATATTTTCATCTTTTGAGAAACTTCTCAGTTTTTGCTTTGGTTAAAAATTTAATTTAATTTATTGCAAATCTCACAAATAAGTTGGGAGGCAAAGTTTTGAGCAAGATAATCTTCCTGGATTTGTTTTTTATTCAGGGGGCAAAATCAAATGCAATATGAGCCGGAACTTTTAATCTCGAGAAAATGTTGAATTTGAGATTTTGATATAATCCGTCCCGTAGGAAAGCTTACAAGAAATAAAAAAACTTTTTAACCATTATTAAAAGACATCTTAACAGCAGAAAAGCTTTCAAATTTTGAAATTCAACTCGTTGAGAACTGAAATTAGTGCCTTCAGAAAACAAGAATGAAGCCTTGCAGATGAAAAATGTTTGAGATTAGGAGATATTTCTTTACTAAAGCTTTCATCGTTAAATCCCAAAAACATGAACAGAAGTCATTTTTTTTGCCACGAAATTCGAAACAGAAAGCAAACGTATAGAAGTTTTAGAGCATAATTACCGAAACTTGAATTTAATTTTTGCAGTGATTGAAGAACTACTAGGGCGCTGCAGCTATTCTCCAACGCATGCTATTTCGTGGTTTTCTGAGAGTTCCTCTCCTGTTGCGATAAAGGAAATCGCGCCTTTCTGCGTCTCGGAGTAAAGTGATTATTATCCCGAAAAAGGACAAAAAACGGACTCTTCGTTCTCGATGGCGTTGGCGATCTTCTCGCGCATTGAAGACGTGGAGAGGTGGAGCTGGAGGAGCGACTCGAGCTCCGAAAGACGGCCGATTTCGATGGGAGGAAGGGTCATCCGACTCGTCGTCGTCGACAACTCTGCCGTGTCGCTGTCGTCGAGGTCTTCGTAGGCGGCATCAGAATCGCCGGGATCTCGGCCTTGGACCTCGCAGATCTTCGCCCAAATCTCCTCGCAGCCGGACTTGTCCTGGAACGACAGCGCCAGGTCGCAAGTGTCCGATTCTGACCACACGATCAGAGTTTCCTGCAAAAACTCTTCGATTACAGATTTTTGGTCGAACTGAATGCGGCTGGAACAAATAAGCTGTGCCTCTTTGAAAACTACTATCAAGATGAACTCCTGTGTAAAATCAAAAAGTTTTGTTAACTATTTATTTTTTTATTTTTTTAAAACCAATCATTAGAAAAATCTAAACTTCTTTTTACGTTTGAAGAAGATCCAAAATAAGCTGTCTTTTTTCTCTTCATTATAATATCCATTCCAACATTTATTTTACAACAAGAACCTTTTTACTTTAAATCGAAAATGCGATAAATGCTTTTCAAACCACCTCAAAATGATCCATTTCAATTTCAACGACGATTATTCTTATCAGTTCAATAATATTTCCCATAATCTGCGTGACGCTTTATCGCCTCGGTAACTGGTACCAATGAACCACAAATCTCCCAGAAAGATTATTACAAAGTCTCAAAAAACTTCGGCGGAAGTGAGATTAGGGGGAAAAGGAGAGCGGGCGCGACTACATAACCACGTTGGAAATAAGCACCGGCTCAATTGCATTGAAATTCCCCAGGGCCAAGAAGCTGGAAGATGTCGAAGGAGAAGAAGAAGACGTCGACGGCGTCGCGTCGTCCTCCACGTGATTCTCGACAAAAGACAATGTCGTCAAGCTCTTCGGCATTTCCCCAATCCTTCTGAACAACGCAACTACGAACGGTGTTGATGAAGAAATGCGCGAGAAAAAAAAATAAATCGAATGAAAGAAAAAAAAAGGACAAAAACCGCTTCTCGCAAAACCTTATCAAAAGTTGACAAATAAACCTGAGAGCTGATAAGAACGTGGGTGGACGGGGGGCTCAAGAAATCTCCATCTTTTAATGTTAAAAGCCTCTCGGCCAAATATTTCACAACACCATCAATTAAAAATAAATGGAAACACTTTATTCCATTTATTTGGATTTTGTTTTAAAAAAATGAATCAAAGAATTCCATGAATCTCAATATTTCAGAACAAAACTCAAAATCAGTAATTCCCCCGACGCGAAGCCAAAGTCACGCCATAGTTTAAAATTGAGTCAAATGGGCTTTTTCCATTAATTCGATTCTCAAACATTTCTTCGGAACAACAAGGAGTAAGATGAACGTTGCTGGAGCAACCACCCATTGACAAGACCGCAAAAAACGCTCTAAAATCTTCTTCTGAGCACTTTTCCCACCAAATGCGGATGATACAAAGAAGGAGTAGAAGATCCTCCACTCAAAGGTTGATACCAGCTTATAGGATACGAGAAGAAAATCTCAGATTTGAAGAACTGCTTGAAAGACGCTTATGGGAACGAAAAATGGCTATCAAACGTTTGAAAGTATGAAAAAGCTTCATTTTATGACCAAAAAGACGAAAATGAGTAGCAATACATTTTGCAGAACGCAACAAAAAGCAGCTGTTCTAAATACGTTTCTGCGAAAAAAAAAATTTATGAATGGAACTAAATTCCTAGCTTTTGCTTTAGTTTTCATCAGGTTCTATTTCTTTTTTCACCAATACGTCAACGAATTATAAAAAATCGTCAAATTTTGATCTTATGTGTTCCACAAAAAAGTTTTTTTTCAAATAAAAACATGGGGTTTCAAACGTTTTTGAGAACTTTAAAAGTTTTCGTAATATAATGATTGAGAAAAAAAAACACTGAATATTAAAGCTTCATGCCAGAAAGCTGGAAGAATCCAAAAATACGTGAGAGAAACTCATGAATGCTATTTTTAATGAGAAAAAAAAGCGCAAACGTGGGAGCTATACCCTCTGCCGTTCATAAATTGAAACAAAGTTTCGGTTTCAAGATTGGCATGAACTTTGTTTGTTTTGCACTGAACTCATTTGATCTTTTGATATTACACTTCAAAGGATCTGAAATTTAAAATCGTGAAATCGAATTGGAAGCCCAAAAATGAATTGGCTCATGTCCAATCTGTTTTTCATATACTCCGAATGCGTGTGGCGTCCAAAAATAACGAGAGAAACTTTTGAAAAGCGATTTCTAATGAGCAAGAGCGCGAAATTGGAAGCATATCTTTCAAGCGCGTGCAGGAATAAAAAAAATAGAAAAACCACTCAGTGGGAGGCATTTTGTCGCCTGGCGCCCTCTTCTCGAAACATTTATCCAGACCACGGCGGTTTTGCTTCGTTTCTCACCGTCTGTCGTCCTCATCCTCTCTTCGTTCCGTTGGCTGACAGCCAAAACAAATCCATTTTGAGTTGCGTTTGAAGCGATGCCCCTGTCCACAACAAACCTCATTCATTTCCGACACAATACGTTTCTTATAAGAGTTCAAGAAAACCTTCAAACACTGGGGTATTTGTGAAAGAAGATCACGATAGAAAACTTCTCTAAAACTAGATTTTTCTCTTACTTAATTTTTTTCACCTCTGACTTACGAGAAAAAAACCAAACTACAAAAAGAAATGACCTAACAATTTTTTTAGGCATACATTTCGATTCAAATTCTAATAATATCTCTTTTTGATCTAAACGCAAATCAAGAAAGTAGATATTACCCCCCCCAAAAAAAATGAAGAAATATGCATTATTCCATTTATAGAAAGGAATACTAATCGAAAAGCGAAAAAGAAAAAAAGTTTTTCTAGTGTTCTAAAAAAAGGATCATTGTGAAAGAATGATATCCTTGAAATTTGGAGAAATGATAAAACTATAAGAGATTTTTCAGGGCATCAAAATGTCGACTTTCTTGATACGAAGATGGAAAAAAAACACCATTTACTGCCTTGAACTCCTTTTAGGGGTTGCTAAATTCGATAAAAAAAATGTATGCAAAAGCCTAATTATTCCTTTGAGAAAAAAAAAAGTTAAAGACGAAAATCGAGAAGAAAAACAGCCGGAACATCACAATGAATATTATTGTTGTTTTCTTTCGATTCGATTCCAAAGTTTTTACATTTGAAACAGGAAAAAGTGTAAACAAACAGATTTGAAAGAGCAAACATCACTTATGAATTTCTTTAAAAGCTTGAATGTTCGCATGAATGATTTGATATTTGTTCTCCTTTCTTAATTTCTGCTTCGACAAGAATATTTTTTACCGGGTCTAAAAAGAACTTTTAGAAAATATTCACTCGAATACGTCCATCAGAGAATCTTCATATCCCAATTTGTTCTCAAGAAGGGGAACCCAGGTGCAAAGAGACCAGCATGTCTACTTTCTAAAGGTACTTTTTTTTAAAAGATAAGTCCATTAATCCCAATTAGCAAGTGTTTTTTTCCAAGTGAAAGAGAAGCACGACGGCAGGTGCAAATAGGGAATGGAAGAATTACAACAAAGCAGCGCGGGCTCACAAGAAGAAATTGACGTTGCGCGCTGGGCATGTGCTCGGCTCTCACAAGAGGGAAAAGCTTGGAAGTCGAACGGCAGAAAAAAAAAAGGAGGATGTGAAATGAATAAAACGTGGGGGTGAGGAGACGTCGTCAGGCCTAAGGAAAAGGGGCAAAAAGACGTTATACCAGGCGGCGATGGACACCGCCGCAATCGTGCGAAAATAGAGACGCAGCGAGAGCCGCCGGAAAGCGGAAAGAATCACCCAAGGAGAAGAAGAAGAAGAAGGAAAAACCTACACACATGGATGGGATACACGCGCACGCACAAAACCACACGTCGCTTTAATTCGAACCTTGGATTTTCGCGCAACTAACTTTCTCCGTTTCTTTTGAGTTTCTCTCAGGCACTTCTCCGACCTTTTCGATTTCTTGAGGACCATTATTTTTGTTTTAAAAAAAGTAAAATTTTTTACCAGGCCTTTTTTGAATATTAAATTGTTTTTTCCAAACAATTTTCTTGCTCAATAATTATTAGACTTTGTAGAAAATCGGAAAAAAAAATTGAAAGGAATTTATATAAATTTTTCGAAGACTCCGATAAAAAAAATCTCATGTCTGAGAAATCGCAGAAAAAGAAGTGCTCTACGACGAAAAAAAATTCATTCGTTCAACTTTTTTTTTGTGTTTCGTTGAGCCTTTATCAATTTCTTGGAAGAGATTTCTTTTCCGGAAAAATGGTTAAAAGCCTTCTTAAATTTTTCATGAAAACCTTGTGTTTGCGACTTCCGGCGAATAAAACGAGGAACGATTATAAAACAGCTTTTATATTCTACTCTATGATGAATCAAAAAAAGCCCTGAAAAAATCGAAGAAAATCGGATTATGCCTGGGAAACTTTTCATGAAAATTTTGATTTTTCAAAAAAAAAAAAAAATCGACATTCACCATTTCAAATCGCGCAGACTTGCGGTCAGCCATTCAATTCAAAATATTCATTTAGGCCGTTCTGAACGAAAGGCGAAGACGCGGCAGTTATGTAAGTCGTGACGTATCAAATTTCATGTTTCCTAGCGTTTTCCAGTGTCACACTCCTCTTGAAACACGTTCATGACCTAGCATATTGAATTTTGACACGAATCTTGTGAAGTTAATCAAAATTCAAATTATATGTAAAAAAATAATTACAAACTATTAATTTCAGCTTTTTTGTTCATTACTTATCGCATATTTTTCTTATTATATATATTTCTTACAAAAAAATCCATACAAAAAAATCCTTGGTGCTGTGCTCGAAAGCGTAGTCTTTAACGACCTACATATCAACGTTTTTCTCAAAATTTTCAAAACATTTTCCAGCGAAACGGTTTCTATATCACCCCCGCAAAACACTTTGTGAAGAAATTTTCTCAAAAAACTTTTGGAACGTTCATTTCACAGTTTTCAATCTTATGGCAAGGCTGGAAGACATTTTTCGAAATAAAAAACTTAAGTCTACTATAATAGCTCATTAAGAAATTGCGATATCACAAAAAAGCCGAAAAATGTTGAAAACCGAATCTTCATCTTCAGCTGGTTGGGTAACGTGACAAATCTCAATCGTATAAAGACGGGAAAAAAAAATGTTTCTCAGAACTGAAACAAAATTTTTCAAAGAAGAAATATATTTTTTTTTCCGAATGGAAATCAATTAATCCGAAGATCTAAAAAAATTTTTAATCTCAAAAACTCAAGGAAAACTAGTTTTTTTTCAAATGGAAGCCAAATACCTAACAGAAAACTATCCTATTCATTTATTTTTCTACTTCTAAACAATAAGAAAGCATGACGAAATCAAGAAAAAGAAACGCGACGTCTCTTTTCGCAACTACAAAGGCAAACACAGAAGAAGCAGAGAGCGAACACAGCTTATTTTTTCAGAAACGGCTCATTTCCCCGACTAACTGACCTGTTGCTTCTGGTACACTGTGTCCATCAGAATCCTCGACTCCAAAACGTTTTTGTCTGAATTTCACGACACAATTATCATTATTTTTTGATTTTCTCGAACCTTGGGCTTCAAGTCGGACGACAATGACGAAAGAAGACGAATTCTGAGGCTCCTCTTCGTCGTTTGCACTGATGCACATCACGTGGCCGGTACCTCGGTCGTCCCAAACTCGCTGTTCGCACAGAACGTAGAGTTTCACACGGTTCAAAGCTTCCTTAACACGAAAAAACGTTTTTTTTCTGTTTCACTACCATATGCTAGTCAAAAATCTTTTTCGGGTCTTTTGGGAGAAAAAAAATTTCTCGAGACATGAAGTTGGTTTTTATTGTAATCATTTCAGGCGAGGCTACTGAACAAGGATTGATTGATAAACGTCTTTCAAAATAACTCGATTTATTGGGAGATCCAGGACCGTTTGCAAAAAAAAAAATTACATGAACTTACCTTACCTAAAAATGGTAAATGACCAATTATTGCACAAAAATCTGAAAGTTTTCGAAATCCCGGTATGAGACGTTTATAGAAGGTTCTGAATAGGATTAAATTGATTTCGAGTCCGCAGGTAACTTTTGGGGTTAATCAAGGTAAACCAATTTACCACTTTATTGCGAGCGGCCTCTTTTTTTAGATATCAAAATTTTCAATCATATACTCTTTTGCAATTATTAGGGAGAATTTTCAGAGCAAAGTTCAAAAAATGCTTTCAGCAAACTCCGCCCCCAATAACGCTCTGTGAATGGCTCGCTCTTTGATTGATTTGATTTACGCATAAGAGGCGGAGTTTGAGCGATGACTTGACCTCAAAAAATCTGAGCAGACTATAAATTGAAAAAAAAGAACAGATCTTACACGTTGGATCTCGATATGGTCCAAGAAATGTCGCTTGTTCGGTTTCCCGATCCTCTGGATATCGTCTTTATCCTTTTCCTTGTCTTTAGCGCTCCCGTTGACTTTTGCTTTCTCGGTTGACTTTGAGTCGGTTTTCTTCTCAACCTTTTCATTTTCTTTGGTTTCTTTAGCTTCTTTGGTTTCCTTGGTCGTCGAGTTTTCCTAAAAAAATTTTTTTTCAAATTTTGAAAATTCCTATTATCCTACAAACCTTAGGCTTTTCTTCAGCCGTCGGCGACCCACTATCACGCTGCGAATCACTCATTACAGGAACGTAAACGTTCAATTTCTTTGACTTTTCAGACAGGGATTATGAACACGCAAGTTCAAACTCACTCAATGGCACATCTGAAAAATAAATTGAATTAGTATGAAAAAAAAAATGCGTGAAAGAGTAAATGCGAGTGATTGCTATGTTCCGAGAGAGAGAAAAGATGCAAAACGCTAACGAGTAAATAAATACTATCACGCCACTTTCGCCGACGGTGGTGAGAAAAATTTAATTTGGAAAGATGATTTTTTTTTAGTTTCTATTAATCCAGTCAACTAGTTCTGCAGAGTGTAAGGAAAACCAACATAAACTGAGAGATTGTAAAGTGTAAATTAGAATAATTTTTTTTTGTTTCTAAATTTAGATCCATTTTATTTGAGCAAAATCAAGAAACGCGAACTTTTAATTAAATTTGACATGAATTTCATCTTTTAATCGCGTTAAAATTATCCCACGACAAAATTCTCACAACGTTCTAATTAGGTTATCCCCTTTCCCGCAAAATGGTTTCGATGTCAATTATGCTATTACGGCAGAAACATCAAGGCTAGTTTCACACCTTCTTGACAAATTGCGTTTAGCGAGAGTGAGCTGAAAGCAAATTAAAATATAACCCAATTATTGAGGTTTAAATTTCATTAATCAGGTCAAACCAAAAACCTTTTCCATCACTTAGCAGGCAAAAAAAATTAGGCTAAAAGAAAAAAGTATGTTTATGATAGAAAAAACAAAACAAAGTGGAAATAAAAGATCAACGAGGACAACTACAAAAAAAGCTGGCAGGAAACCAATTGCTTACGTCATTTTCGTTGATAAACGGGGAAAAGTTCCCTGAAAACGCCTTTGCGGCGCGATACGCGACGCGTCCAGCGATGTTCGTTGAAAGGGTTCCGACGCGAATGTGACGTCAGAGCGGTTGGGAAATCGCCAAAAACTGATTACTCACTGAAATTTTTTTCACGAGATTTTTGAATTTCTTCAATTTTATTTTTATTCCTTCATATTAATAGAGAGTTATGTCAGTTTTTTTAACTTTCATGGCGTCTAGAAATATGTAGTTTTAAACGCCTCCTTCCGGCTACAATTTATTCTTCTCTAATTTTGTTAAGCCAACTAATGCTTATTCTATTTTTGAATTGAAATGTCTTCCGGTGTCGGAAAGTTGAAATGTCTAGAAATTTCTTCTCGCTCCCGTCATAACGGTCACAATTTCGAATAACCGATCGGAAAAGCTGTTTCAATTTCAGTTATCAAAAGTTGTCGTTTTCTTCCTTTTTTTTAAATTGCCGTCAGGAATTTCTTTTATCAAGAAGTCTAACTTCCTCGTGTGTGTAGTATCCTCTCGCTTTTTCAAGAAGATTGTTTCATGAGAAACGTTTCCCATTTTTTATAAGGACATGAAGCGGATATTCGGCTCCTCCAAGAAAGAACCACCGCCGGATCTGAATGCCGCGATCGCCAACATTGAATCAAGAGGCGAGAGTATCGAGAAGAAAATCGCAAAACTCGATGGCGATTTGATGAAACTGCGTGATCAAATGTCCAAAATGCGCGAGGGACCCAGCAAAAATCTTATCAAACAGAAAGCTTTACGGTTTTTTTTATTTTACAGAAAATATTGAAAAAAAAGTTATTATTCCAGAATTCTCAAGCAAAAGCGCATGTACGAAACGCAAAAAGGTCAACTGGATCAACAAGCCTTCAACGTGGATCAGAGCAATTTCGCCATTCAAGGAATGAAAGATAATCAGGTTTGTCGGCTTTTTGAAAATATAAAAATAAACTGATAAATTTCAGGTAACTGTAGCTGCGATGAAAGACGGACTGCGTACCATGCAGAAAGAATACAAAAAGATGGATATTGGAAAGGTAAAAAGGATATAAATTGTAATTTGGGAATGATTTGGTTCAGATCGAAGACTTGCAAGATCAAATGGAGGATATGCTCGATTTGAACAATGAGATCCAGGAGGCGATGAGTCGGCAGTACGACACTCCTGACGTACGTTTCATGCAGTATATTAATGAAAATATTGGAAAGATGTGTGTTCGATGCGGATTTTAAAAACTAAATGGGAATTAGTCAAAAGGTACTTCATATCTTTCGATTACATATCAGTTAAGATTTAATTTATCACTTGCCTCATTTTGGAGATATCGAGTCTCTGAATCGGTCAGCCAGTACAAAAATGCGTTGCTTTGAACTTTGATGCTAACTTTCAAGCGCTATTCATCCAAAATCATGCCGAAATCTGTAATTCGGGCCGTCTAAGGAAAATTTTAACAAAGTTTCGCCAAATCCACAACCTTTTACCCTTTTCTCCATTCTTCTGAGCTTTACTTCATAGATTTGAATGTCAACTATTACGTTAAATTCAGTTTTTTTTTCAGATCGACGAAGCCGATTTGGAAGCCGAACTGGCGATGCTTGGAGACGAGCTGGACCTCGGCGAGACCGACACCAACTACCTGGATGAAGCCCTGGCGGCTCCTGGGGTTCCAACTTCTAAACCGAAAACTGCCACAAGAGTCAGTTCATTTTGATTTTACTACTCAGGGTGGAACATTTTCTTGTCTGAGAAAAATCATGTGTAGGTTACTTGAAGTTTTAGAATCTGTCAACTGTTCTTTCAAAAAAGAGTTTTATTGCGTGTTCCAAGTAAAAAAGCAAAAATATGATTATCTCTGATTCTCCAGTATTCAGATCTTTTTCACTATCGGACGGCTATTTTAAATTTGGCGGCATCACTTTGAGAACGGAAAAGCATTATAACATAGTAATAAAATAATAAAATACTTTTTAAAAACCAATTTTTTTAGGGGTTTGACAGAAAAAAACTTAAAAAAATAATTCCAGGTTGCTGACGGTCTCGAAGTTGACGAATTCGGTCTGCCCAAGATTCCCGCCTAATCTTTCCCACTCAACAGAATTAAAATCGCTTTACCATTCGCACTTAATTACATTGTAAAAAAAAAATGAAAAAAACCGGTTTGTAAGCCATTTCAGATGTAAAATTTATGTACAATAAATGCTTTGATTATATTTTCGAGAAGGCGCTCTTGTGAACGACAACGTTCTTCTCGCCCTGTAGTTCCTCGATCGAACGGATACCTGAGAAAATCTTTCGAATTCAAATGATTGAACTAATTTTGCCTGTTAATTGCAGCGCGTGTAGAAACTCGCTCTGTAGAATCGCTAGGACGTCCCGAACTCCTTGGTCTCGCTGAAAAACCGATTGGAGGGTGATTTGATCCAAAAAAATAACTAGAGGTTCAAGTTATATGATGCGTAGAACTTGGTGGAAATTAAATGTTTCGAGACAGACAAAAAAAAGTTCAACTTTTAAAGTTTTTGTTGACTATCAGATCACTTTGCTCTTCGAGCCCAATTTTCAATGAAAATGAAAGTTTTGTAACCCCAACGGTCAACCCCCACAAAATGGGTCTTCCCACGAAAACTCCGCGAGCCCCTAGAGCGATCGCTTTGAAAACGTCTCTGCCGTTGCGAATCCCGCCGTCCAGAAAGACCGGGACGTCCTTTCCAACGGCTTGGATCACTTCTGGCAGGACCTCTATCTGAAAAAATCCCAAAAGTTGTATTTTTTTTAACAAAAGAGAAGTTTCAAGGTAGAAGGCGGTGAATCGCGAACTTTGAAGCTTGAAAAAAGGGAGTTTCAGGAAGGATTTCTGAACTGACCAATGTCACCCTGATGCCGTGTTCGAAGTGATTTCTGCGAAATTCAAAATTATCTCTGACTCTCCAAAATTTAGTTATATTTTTCTTCTCTGACCGCCATTTTGCATTTCGCGAAATCCCTTTGAACATAAACGTTTCAATTTTTCATCCGTATCCTGGTGAAAAAGATGGCATTGAAAACTGACTTCTTTTTCGCAAACATTTGTAAACCCACTGTAGCTGGTATGTCATCCATCTGCCGACCGCCATGATTCGAGACGATGATTCCGTCGACTTTGGCCTTCAAAGCCAATTCAGCATCTTCGGATGTCATGACCCCTTTGACCAGGATGGGCAGGTCCGTCTTACTGTAGACGACTGTATGATTTTTTTGTATCGTATGCAGGACCAAAAAGATGAAGAAAATTCAGGGTTAATGAATGCTGCATACACTAGAATTTACAGGGAAAATTAATTTAATGTTTGAAAAATTAAACGTGATAAAAGATGTTTGACGTCAGTGACGAAGTCCTGAATCTCTAAATCTACATATTCTTCTTCTTTTTGAGAACAAAAGCCTCAAATTTCAAGTTTCAAGTTTTAAAAATTGAATGAGAGACTTTTGAGGTCTCTTATTTTCAGAATTACTTTAAAAGTTTTCACAGGATCTGCGGGAGATCTTCAAAAGGTTTCAGACAAATAAAAAAATTATCATTTAAAAAAAAACCCCCAAATTTCAGAACGGCAAATCTATCCATAGTAAATAGCGCAGTGAAATTCGAACTTTACTCATATCTCAATATGAAAAAGCATACGTGCGAATCCACCGAAGAGTTTCCCAACTGAGCGACGGATCAATCTGCGCGCTGACGTACTGCATGAATCCGGATTTGCCAGCACCTCCAGTCGGCATCTCGGCCTTGGTGACGCTGTTCTCGAAGTTGGCGAATCTGAATACCTTCCTTTTTCTGAAGATGAATCAAGATAACTTCAGAGGAGACGGCAAGGAGAAGCCGTTGAGGGTGTCGGCAAGTCTTCGGCCGAGAACCGGGGTGTCTACCGTCAGAACCAAGGCTTTTACTCCGGCTTTTTCGGCTCGTCTGATCAACGACTCGGTCGCGTCGCGGTCTTTGTAGACGTAGAGCTGAAAATTCTTGTAAAATATAATCTTTGGGTTGAGAATTTTTTTAATTGTCTTAAACGTTCCTTTATGTACCACGAAAACGTCCTGAAAGTCTCAACCTGCACAACTTCCAAGTTTCCAGGAAATAAGGCCCTTATTATAAGAGCTCAAATCTCTTGTAAAGGCCCCATTTTCACGGATTTTGAGGCTTTTCTTTGACTTCGAGGTGTCCTTTTCTCAAAAACTAGAAAAATTGGCGGGTGGAAACGTTTAAGCTCTCTGGACCATGGTACAAAAAGAGTGTTTTGGCAAGGTTCCAGAAAATTCCCACAATTTGAAAGATAAGATTTTTCCAAAAGAACAAAGTGATTCCCCTACCTGAAACCACAAAACGGCGCCAGTTTTCCTGGCTTCCTCCCCGATTTCCTCGATAGAGGTCGTGCTCCAGGAACTGCAGATCATCACTGTACCTGCAGCTGCTGCTCCTGACATCACTTCTTTGAATGAATCTCTCTCAAAGTCTGACCTCTCACGGTATCCAGCTCCCCATCGAAAGTTGCCATTTTGTGGAAAGCTGTCGGTGCGATTCCGATTGGGAACGCGTGAGTCGCTCCGAACCATTCCACTGAAGTGGTCACTTTGGCGACGCTTCTTAGGCATCTTGGTCGGATCAGAAGGCTATAATCTACTTTTCAAACATGTTACATGTTGAGCTTTTAATTACATAGTAAAATGCATTTTTTGAAGAACATTTAAAAAGTCACTAGACAATAAAATTAAGTTGAAAAAAAAAGTTTCTTTCGAAAATGAGTGACAAAAAAACCTGGCGAATGCTTTTTCGTTTCGAAACAGCGTTTTACCCGCCTCAGATCCGCTCTGATAATAGTCTCTGGCCATTTGGGGCAGTCGTTTCACTGCTTCTCGACGATAATCATCAACCGTTAGCAGTACATTCGGCATCATTTCGGAATTCAAGCAATAAGTTGAAGGTCCAAAGTCAATGTCGCAAAATCGATGACCCGTGTGTGACGTCTTGTCGGCGATTCTTTATCAATGTGTTCCTTTTTAGATTTCTCCGTCGCGAAAACAACATGCTAATAATCAAAATCGAATTGCGAATCGTATCTCCTTGGAAACGGAATATATTGCCTTGAGCTTTTGCTATGTTTTTCGTTTTTGGTATTCAAAGTAATTCTAGTCAGATGAATTTTGAAATATTTTACATCTGCACTTTGCGCGTGACATTGTGTGTATTGGCCGCGATTCGCCGCCGAAGTGCCTTGCTTGAAAATCGCGCGCGAGACTCCAGATTGCAAATTTTACCGCATTTTCTTTGTAATTAGCTTGAAAGTCAATGTTTCCGAGTCTTTTACAGGGGCTGAGGTATTTTTGAAGGTTCTTATTAGCTCGTTGTTCTAAAGGAGCTCCTCTTTTTTCTGATAATGGTGCTTTTACTAAAATTCGTAAGTTTGCAGTCGAAATGAAGAGTCGGAGCCGTAGTTTACCCCGGGAGACAGTCACATCGCAAATGCTCTCAACAACTCCCGCTAAATCAAAGGTAATTTCTACGGTTTTGAAAGGAAAATATGAATATTTTTCAGACAACAAGAAGATCAACGCGAATAACGGCGACGCCAAAAAGGTTCACGGATCAAAGTCAGAAAAAGGCGACTCCAAACAGAGGGAAGAGTATAAATTCAGTAGTTCTAAGTAAAAGTGAGTTTTGAGATTGTTTTATGATGAGAGAGAAAATTGATTTCAGCTGAAAAAGGTTGTAATGAAAGTGAAGCGCCTCGGAGACGTATGCCACAACATATCGTATTTTTCCTCGTCGTCTTCTGAAAATGGTTCGTTTAGTTTGAGAAAATTTAATTGAAAACTGTCAAGAAAAAGAAGCTTTTTTTAAAAATATATACGTTTAAAAGTTCAGATTGATGAATGAATTGAGAATTATATAGTATGTTCGAAAAGTATTTCTGGATTTTTCCTTTTTTTTTGGACCATTTGATTTTGGTGTTTTTTTCACTGTTCCCCGAAAATTGCCTCGAAATTATTACCCTCACTTTTTCCAGATGATTCCGATTGTGACGAGACTTACTCGTCGGCGTTGGCGGCCTCAGAAAACGTCGAAGAAGATTTTTTCGACGCTGAGGACATGGAAATCTCGGATATTTTCGCCGACGTCGACGGGATGGAAGTCGACGGAAGCCTCAGCGACAAGGAAAATCGGAGAATGACGAGATCTTCGAGCAGAGTTCGTCAAACGAATTGTACTCCCGGAAAAGCTGTTGAGACCTCGAAGACTCCAAAAACCGCTTCTGTGGTTCGTAAAGGAAAAAATCGTTTTCAGGAGAAAAAATAGCTTATAAAAAACATTTTGAGAGACTAAATTCATATTCATAAGGTCTACGAATCAGGGTACTTTCAGCAATAGAAAAAAGTTCTCCCACATAAACTTAAGTACTCAAGAGTGGTCCCTATAGGGGCAGCCATGGTAGGATTTTCCTTTAGTGTTTCATACCCTTTAGGGACTAGCTAAGTTTTACCCTCATAGGAACTGTTTTTTTCTCTTTTAAACCTTGTAGGGACCACTTTGGCCTCCTAAAATCCGCGAAATAGCTTGTTTTTAGCACTAGAAGAAAATTCTCCCAGGCGAAGTTTTTTTTTTTGAAACTTTTGTCAGGTCCCTTGGGCGAATCGATAGCAAACAAACCTTTTTGAATCCGGAGATAAGAATTCAAATTTTTGAAAATTTCTGTGAAACTTCTGATGACTGCCTTATTTTCCGTTTGATGCAACTATAATAAAATTTCAGTCCCGATCCACGAGAGCCTCGCGAAATCTTCTGAGCGAACTTCCGAAGAAAAACAGTTCTTCAACGCCTTTCACGAGGAAGAGAAGCGGGAATGTGAGGGGAGAGGAGGAGACCCCGAGCAAAGTCGTGGCTGGTCGGTTGCGGAACATCAAGGTGTTCGACGACGACGAGGAAGGATCTGAGGAGTACGACGACGACGGCGCCATCGATCGGATGAACAGCAGGGTCGCCAGAATACAGTCAGTAGTGGGATATGTTCTGGAGAATACTTTCCCAGAAAAAGCGTGTAAAATTGAAAGAACACCTTGAACATCGTGTTACTTGAATGTATGATTTTTAAGTGGAAATTGAAGCGGGGAAATGAGGAAAGGGCGAATATCTTCATCTGTCTATTTATGATAGATCTATCAGACGCTTAGTTAGAATAACTTTAAAAAAATGGAGGAAAAAAAATTTTTTTGGTTTTTTTAAGTACAAATCTTTGAAAAAAATAACTTCATCAGTGAGCAACAAAAGCGAAAATCTGTAAAGTTCGAATAAAAATCTTTAGATGAAAGAAAAGTAACAAGAAAAATAATATATTAAATCTAACGTTCAATGCGAATCTTTCAAACTATTTTTTAGCGCTTTATACGAAAATTTTGATTTTATCCGCTAAAAATAGATAATGGAATAAGCAAATCCAGCATTTCATAAAAAATGACAAGAAATAACGTTTTTGATATCATTCATCACGGTTTCAGATTGGATTCAAGTTTAAGGTTTCAAGAGCAAACTCGATCCTCTCTTCCTTGAATCGTTTTAAAGTTCCCATCAAAATAGAATTATGATTCAAATTTCATCACAATAACGTATTTCTTCTGCTACCAAAGTCGAAAAAGGCTCCATAAAGGTTCCTTTTTGCTGCCCTTTTGACCCATTTTCGCTGTCTCTCCCTTTTTCCACCATTTCTCGAGCCTTTAAAGCTCTGGGAGAACTAGAAGTCCCGAAAAAGGAACCGTTTTCGCTGCCTTTTTACGGCCTTTTTTGAGCCTCTTTCCTTTTGGAAGACATTATCCACCATTCCGACTTTTCCCGAGACTTTCAAAAACTAAAAAAAAATTGTTCTCGTTCAGGAAAAAGACTCGAAATCCCTTCACGCCAATTTTCGATGCCAATAAGAAATCCGCGAAAATTCCTGCTTCCGGGGAAATCGACGACAATTTCCCCGTGTTGAGAAGCCGTATTCACTTTACTATACGGCCTGAGAATTTTCTGGATATCAATGGGATAAGTAAGGCTGAAAAGGTAGGAATTGAGGACTTAAAAAAAGAGAATAACTTCAAATTATCTCAGCAAACGAAAAAGAAGCCGCCAATTACTCCGATTCGTTTGAAACTTGATAAAACACCTGGGGGAACTAGAAGAGTTCAGGTTTTTTTAATCAACTGAAAAATTGATTGAAATGGATTATAGAACCTCAAGTTTTTAAATCGACGTCGGGATTCCAGTGACGACGATTCAGATGAAGATTCACCTGTTAGAACTCCGATCCCGAAAGTTCGAATACCGGTTTTATTTCAAATCTTCTTCGGAAAATTAACTTCCTGTTTCAGAGAACGGTATTCGATCCTAAGAAGCCCATGACGACCAAGGACAAGCTGAGAAATTTGTCCAATCGACTTCATCTTTCTGAGGTACTTTTTTTTGGGAATTTATGACAATTTTCAGACATTTTTGGAAAGTTTTGGCTTTTTAGGCCTTAAAGATGAGTTATTGGCTCTATTCCTATTTATCGATTCTTTAAAATCGAGATTTTAGAATTTTAATAGTCTTTTTTTGATCAAAAAAATTTTTATTGCTTTTTCCTTTATTTAAAGCTCTGTAGTTCCAGAAGAACTTAATTTAATAAAATCGATTTTTTTCTTCTAATTTTTTTCTTTTTCTTGTAAAAAAAGCAACAGGTTTTTTTGGCCATTTTTTTGTGAAATTCCTCAAGTTTTTTTCGCTTTTGACCTAAAAATTAAAAAAACGTTTATTAACCGAATTTTATGAAATTAATAAAAAAAGGATCTTTGTCTTTAAAAAAACAATCGCAAAAAAACTGAAACCAATAGGTACTTGGAAAAAAATTTCAAGAAAAAAATGTAGGTGCCACCTGAGTTGCCTGGCCGAGAGCTCGAGTCCCAAGCGGTGCGGATGTTGATCGAAGAGGCGATCGACCCGAAAGAGGGCGAAAGTCGGGCCATGTACATCGGAGGAGCGCCCGGAACTGGAAAAACTGCGACGGTTCGGAAGGTGAGGGGCAGAAAAATCGAAAAAACTCTGAGTCTCGAAGAACGAATAGAATTTATGAGAAAAACTAGCTTTTAGGCGATCCAGAAAATTTTTTTATTTAGATTTAGAGTTATTAAGACTTCAATAAAGTCTTCTAAAAGGATAAAATAAATTAACTTTCAGCAATACTTTAACAATCCAATGGGGAAAAAAAAATTCGTTAAAGCTTTTTTGATGCGAAAAAAATGATAATGGAAAAAAAGAATCGACTAGTTTCATCCTTTTTGTTTAAAATTTTTAAATTTTCAAGCGTTTTTGAAGCTTTTTTTGTATAAAAAAATCACTGGGAAGTTATTTTTTCAACAAAGGTTTGAACTCCTTTGAAGTGAGATAATTTATTCTCAGAATGAAAAATAATTATCAAGTGGTTTCCTTTGCATTTTTGGTAGAAAACTCTAATTTTTTCGATTTTTGTTACGATTTTTTTTTGTGATAAGTTCCTTTTTATCAACTAATTGAATTTTCTAAATTATTATCTGTTCATAACCACAATTTATAGGTCATCGAAACTCTCCAAAAGTCGAAAAAGAACAATTTCATCTTCACCGAAGTCAACGCCAAAATGTTCCGCGCCAAAGTTTTCGTCGAGATTTACAATGGGTTTGTTGATTATTTGAAAATCAGGGATATTAGGAGATTTTTTTGTTTGTTTTTTTCAACGAGGTTTTCATATCTATTCTCTCAAGACAAACAATTTTGTATTTTTCATTATTATTCATATTATCAAGTTTAGACCTAAGTGGACTCTTTACGGTTTCATACCACAGCTGCAGAAAAATCCATTATCGAAAATTGATTTTTTTAAACTAGTTTTTTGTGAAATTTTGTTCTAAAATATGGTTTTTCTCTTCTCAAAAATGTTCTTTGAAAGTTCAATATTTTAACTTTCAAATGGGCCTTTTCGGTTCCTCAACTATGATTTCTCTTTAAAATGGTCAAAAACCAAGAATCTGACTGAATAAATGATTTCTTGAACAGTTTTGAGCTTATAAAAATTGCCGGCGATTACTGATTTCTGCACATTCCTGCTTCTTACTAATTTGTTAATGAATTATTATTATAAATAAAGTTTTTTTCTTCAGTATCCAAAGCACGTGGAAGGCGACGACGTCTTCGGCGAAGATGGGACCGGCGACGGCGCGAAAAAAGCTCAACGACATGTTGAAATGCGGAGATCGCTCCAGACCGCCCATCGTCATTCTGATCGACGAGCTCGACGCTTTGTACACCAAGAAACAGGATGTTAGTTGGGAATGATAGAAGAAATATCTCTAAAAAATTATAGAGTTTCGTAATTCCAACTACTATGAAAAAATATATGGCGAATAAAAAGCCAAAAAAATACAGTGTTTGATGAAATTTCTAGAAATCGTTTAATATTATTTTTCCTTTATCGTTCATGTGATAACAAAAGGCAGTTGAAATGGAACTGAAAAATTTGAAAAAAAAGTAACAAAAACTTATGAAAATCTTTTAAAATTACATTAATGGAAGATATGACTCGGGCAATATCAGAATGGTAGACATAGAACGCTAAAATGGAGAGGCTCAAAAAAAGGCCGCAAAAAGGCAGCAAAAAGGGAACTTTTTTCACCCTAAAAAGACAAATTTCTATGGGGCCTTTTTCGACCCTTTTCGACTTTGCCTACTGATGTGACTCTTTAAAAGTTTAATCAATGACTTCCAATTTCAAAAGGATTTTTTTGAAGTTTAAAAACCATTTTTGAATCTCTATTGACTTCTGATTTGTCCCAGGTGCTCTACGACATCTTCGACTGGACGGCGATCCCAGAATCTCGCGTCACGATCATCGCCATCGCCAACACGGTCGATTTCCCCGAAAGAATGCTCTGTCAGAGGATTTCCAGTCGATTGGTGTGTTTTCGATGAGAAAAAGTCTCTGGAAAGTATGATTTTTAGGACAAACGGAGGTTGATCTTCCAACCGTACGAGTACGATCAAATCGAACAGATCATCCACGCCAGAATCTTTTCGCCGGATGTCATTGCACCAGATGCCGTGAAATTGGTGTCCAGGAAGGTTGGTTTGAAGAAGAATGAATAAATTGGAAGATAGGGTCTCAAAATGTAGGATCTAGAACATAGGGTGATTTTGTAAAAATCTCCAGAAATTTAGCCCTTTTTCCAGGTTTTCTTAGCATATCCAATAAAAACACTTTTTCACTTTTGAGCCTTTTTTATCGTGTAAATGTTGAAAAGCAACTAAAAAGCTCTGAAAAAGAATATCTGAAGCGTTTTTCCCATTATTTTAGGAGTTTTTATCTTCAAAGTAAATGCTCTATCATACTTGTGGATTATTTTAAACATCGAGTCTAACTTCTGCGAAATCAAAAAAAAAAAAAAAAATCAAAATTTGCATCCGTTGAAAAATTAATACCAAACTTGAGATCAAAAAAAGGTTAATAAAAAAAAGAAAAGAAAAAAACTTTTTTTTTTCAATTTATTCAATAATTTTCCAAGACATGGGAGGTCATTTTTCTTTGCGGCTGTGAATTTCCTGAAAATTGGCCCGAACACTCCTTAATGTACCAGAAAAAGAATCTGAAAGTTTCAATCTGCACAACTCTTTAGTTTTGGAAAAATAACGGCTCAAAACCTCAAAATGGCCTTTTTCAACTGATTTTAGTATTTATTTTTTTTGACTTCAAAATCTCCTTTCTCAAAAGCTATGGAGTTGTGCAGGCTGAAGTTCCCAGGATCTTCTTTTGGCCATCAAGAAGTTTTCTGGCAAATTATCAGGAAGTTTCCTATCGCCAAGTAAAAAACTTCCCTTGTGAGGCTGTCGTGTGCTCCAATCATCCTTGAAAAAAATCCGTTTTTTGTTCAAATTGGTCATTTATCCTTTTCCTGAGAAAGGCTTCATGGATAATCAATAATTGCAAAGAAACCTTTTTTAAAAGTTTTTCAGACGGTTTTTTTTTTGAGGTTGTGGATCCAATGATCATACAAAATTTTTTTGCCATCAAATTTTTGATTTCTCATTCTGAGCAACGAAAAAATCGTCGAATTTTTGTTTCTCCAGACTGATTTTTGCAGATCGCCGCCATCAGCGGAGACCTCAGACAGGCTCTCGATCTGCTCCGCCGCGCCATCCGCTGTGCGATCAACGGCGACGCCCAGCAGCTCACTGTCCAACATGTTTGAAGCCCGGAAACTCCGCCTTCCAACCCCCTTTTTGCAGGTTATGGAGGCCCAACAAGCCGTTTCGGAGCCGCCGCGAGTCCGGATCGTCAAGGGACTCAAACTCCATCAGATGATGGTTTTTAGGGCTGTTTTGAGCGAGGTTCCTTGGTTTCAGAACCAGAAAAGATATGTATTTTGAAGATCCAAACGACGGCCCAGGAAGAAGTCCTTTTCATGGCGGTTTATAGGACTTATTGCATTTTCTGCAACCAATTGGCCGGAAGGGAACCCTTCGGCGACAGTTATGTCTATGAGATGTTGCTCATCTTAGCCAGTTGCAGGTGAATTTGTTTTTTAAACGCAGTAAATCGAGTTGAAATTTCCTGGGTACATTTTTAATACCCGAAAAGGTTTCCTGTTTCAAATATTTTCGCAGTTCTTATCCTCTTTTTCTTTTGAACTTGATTCCTCTTAATTTTTTTTTTACTGTTTCCTGAACTTCACTATTCTATCTGGAGTAGCTTGGCTGGGGAATTTTGAGAGAAAGAAACAGTGGAAAGTGGAAGAACAGAGAAGGAACATGAAGCAAGATAAAAGTTTAATATGTTTTGAATTTTGGTCATCAAACTGTTTGAAAAAAATTCAATTGAGTTGAAATTTCCTGGGTACATTTTTAAGACCTGAAATGACGGTGTGTTTTATACATTTTAACAGTCCTTCGCCTCTTTTTCTCATTTGAATTTCCTTTTTCTTAATCCTAACCATTTCCTCACCTAGTTTCAAGAACTATATTTAAATATTGTTTCTTTAAAACGGAGAATTTTTGAAAACAACGGAGAAAAAAGTGATAGAAAATATGAAGAAAAATGAGCTAAGTTGAACGAAATATCAAGGAAAATCAAGAAAGGTGAGAAATCTCATGTAAATCGTTCACGTTGCACTCGCAGAGTTTCAAAAAAATTATTTTTTTCAATTTCCACATTTTTGCCATATATAGTCGATTCACGGCTAGCTCGGGGCGCAAAGGGGCGTAGCCTGTCTGCGCTCTCCACCAACCAGGAGGTCTTTATTTTTAAATCGCGCCAGGACCCCTTTTTCGACGGCTCAAGTCAGCCGTTAATCAGCTATAAGCTTTGTGAAATTTTGAGTGGACTTTCCGAAGTTAAGGGAAAATGTCTTTGAATTGTCTTTGAAAATGTGCCTTTAATTAGCCAATTAACTCGACGTTTTTTCCAGTTTGGTGCGATTGGTCGGAAGCAAAAACTGCGGGATTCTTCAGCGACGAATCCGGCTCTGTCTGACGACGGATGAAGCGGAAAAATGTATTCGGCTGGCCGAGAAGAAAAATTCCGCCTAGATTTCTATTCCATTTCCAGTGTACATTGTACCTTTTTGTGCTCAAAATCTTGAAAACGGTTCATTTTTATCAATATTTGCCTTCTGGCCGCATTTAGAATGGCTCATGATTTTGCTGCTCAGTTTAAAACGGTAAAGCTGAACTTAGAGCGTAGGGCGAAAGTCGTTTCTGGTCGGTCGCGTTTTCCTCTTCGCAGCCGCTACGCGTTCAGCCATTCTCCGTGCGACCAACGTGTTTTTGGTTGTGGAAATTCTTGATAAGTGCCTCTGTTATGATTTTTTATCTTTCCATTTTTTTTAAAAGTCTTTTTGAGGTAATTTGAGCTTTTCAATTTCAGTTTTAAACTATCTCTGCGGTCTTCACCAGCATAAAAGTTTATATGTCCGGGAAATTCCCTTCATTTTTCCAGTCTTCCAATTTTTAGTTTACTTTTTTCAATTTAAGCTCAATTATGATTTTTTTAAAGCTTTTCTAAATATTAAAGCATACTTAAGGATTGTTATTTTTTTCTCTGAAAAAAATCTTTAATTGGTCTAAGAGAATTTTTTTTTTCCTGACTTTTTGTAAAATCTCATCGTCAAACGTGTAGTTGTTCAATGTTCTTTCAAACTAACTCTCTTGTAAATGGTTCTTTCACATTTTTTGTCCGGAATTCGCGAAAAATTCCAAAAATCTTGCTTTTCTGTACGTTCTATTGTTATTTTTCCTCATTCCATTAACGCCCACGGCTCTCATTGGTTCAACCTCAAGTCTCACTTCTATATCGCTATTCTTGATTCTATTGTCGTTTAAAATTCAATTTAACCCCATCTGTACTCGTTTTATGGCATTCCGGATTACTTGTGATTTTTTTTTCTTTTTTAAGCGAATTCTGATTTTGATAAGATTGTGCTATCCAATGAATTTTTTCTAAGAAGTTTCGGTTTTTCCTAATGTTTTCAAAGGTTACTGAACCTACCCAACGCAAGTTTCTCTGTTTCATCAATTTTTATGATGTTCGAAATCAGAAGGTTTGAGCAGAAAATGAATGGAATGATCCAAGAATACGCAGGGATTGCCCTGGAAAGTTTGGACGATGAGATTGTTGGCCTCGACGAGCAAGAAAGGTGGTTCTGGAAGCTGAAAAACATTTATTAAACTTCGGAAACCACTTTTTATAATCAGTTTTCCTTAGAAAAAGAAAGTTAACTACGGAAGACGCTTGAAAATTGCTATAGGGAATGGGGAATTTGCGTGTTTTTCCTCATTTTTTTCTTTTTTTCTATAAGCAATGTTCCAAGAAAAAGAAGATAACTTGATTTCGACCGATTTTTTTAAAAAAATTTAATTGAACCATTTTATAGAATTTCCATTATAATTGAAATTTTTTTAAAAATATAATTGAATTTGCTTTTTGAGACATTTCATTATTGATATATAAAACGTGCACAAGAAATTTACAAAGTTTGTTTTTTTGTTCCAATATCACATGTTCCTTATCAAGAAAGGATTTGAATTCTTCAAAAAAATAATGTTTTTTTGAATGAAACGAATTTTCTGTACATTTTGATGCGTTTCGTTGAAGTTTTTTTAGTCTTCTAAATTTCTGACTCATTGCTTTTTATTATCATTATTATTTGTTGTTTTTTTGATTTTTCATATTTTCCTGATATCCGATTTCACACATTTTTAAATATCAGTTCCATATGTTGCTTAAATGTTCCCTCGAGAAGTGGTTATCCCAAACATTTTCCCCAGCAAGTTGCAAATTTTGTAGCTAAGGCTTTGCTTCTTGAAACATTTTTCAGACTACTTATGAAAAAAGTTAGGGAAGTCAATTCAAATAGTTCAATTTCCCCGTTTTCTAGGTTAATCAACGACCTTGTTGCTGAATTTATCAGTTCGGAGAAAGGACAGTGTTGCATTTTGGAAGGAAAACCGGGGTGTGGACGTCAGAGTCTTCTGGACAAGATTCTGAAGGCCTACGATATCGAGTTGAGGATCATCAACGTCGGTTGGTTCGGCTGAACCTGGACCTTTCTGAGAAAGAGAAATTGCAGGGCAACTGGCCGTCGACGGATCGATCCAGGAGACGTTGGCCAAGGAAGAAGACGTGGGTCTTGCAGATTAAAACAATGATTTATTGAAGGATCAGTCTAAAAAAGATTATTTCTTCACGACAATTCAGAACCCTAACGTGTTAATTCTGCCTTTTTCGCGGCGAAATTGCTGTTTTTCTCTGCACCCTCCTCTTCTCTCGGCGTATCTCTCAATCTTACGTGCTATTCCCATGTTTCTCTGACCTCGCTAGTGAGAGAACAGAGAGACGCAGACACACAAAAACTGTCAAGACTGAATTGAATCTAAAAATGACGTAATACGAGTTTGAACCAATTTTCTTAAAATTCTAGATGTAGCTTATTCCGCGTCAGCTTCAAAGTTTTTTTGCCAAAATACCGTATAACTTCAGTTTGAAGGTCTTGAAGCGAAGCACGCAAAAAAGCTTGGGTTACTGTGTTTTACCTACTTTAATGGCAGTTTCGCGCGCATTATAAGAAGTATAATCCTTTTCCTCTGCACCCTCCTCATCTCTCGCCGACACTCTCATGTTTACGTGCTATTTGCAAAATTCTCTGACTTCGCCGGTGAGGGAACAGAGAGACGCAGACACTCGAAAATAATCAAGTCGCGCTGGACTTACTTTTTTTGAAGAAAAATTCTCAAATTGAAGGGATGACCGAAAAAATCTTATTGCTGACAAAAAAGGGAGTTTTCAGGGCGGAAGTTGGGTATTCCTTCTGAGAGACGCTGGCGCCTTGATCACGAGCCATCAGAAAGAGTTCCTCTACACTTTGTTAGAAGAAAACGACTCGTCTTCCATGGCTCATCTTCTTGTCCGTCACGCCTCAAGTCGCAACGAAATTCTGGATTTTTCTATTCATAGCATTTTTAGGACTTCCTGGAGCACATGGAAAAGTGTGGATCGTCCAGGATGCCTAGGATTCGCATCGTTTTCGAGAACGACTTTGATTTCGAAGAGTACCGCCAGGCGTTCAAAAGTCTCATGGCCCCGAGGGAGACCGAGGCTGGTGAGAAGTTGATTTTTTTGGGTTTGAAAAAAAGCGCGAAATTTGAATTTTTGATAAGATTATTGTCATTTTATCCAGAAATATATAACTTTTTCTGGTCCTCCACACCACAGATCTTTCTGTGAGCGAACAGTACAAATTTCTTTAAAATTCACGTGAAAAATGTCACTTTTTCTCAACTTTGAATAGAAATTGATTGCATTATCCATGGAGCGCAAAAGCCCTGTTCATTTTTTCATCGCGATTTTTTTTTCTATCTATGAAAGTTCCATGAATCTGTCATTTGTTTTCATAAACTTCCTTTTGCTGTTTTGAAAAAACCCCGGTCGCAGGTAGAATGGCTTACCGTGTGTCTGTGAAGCGTTCGACCGACCAAAAACGGCTTGCGCGCAAGTTTATAAGGAAGCATTTGAAAGATGATGAATGAATAGTTGACCTTATCATGCGCACTCCGCTTGCGGCGTCTAGAACCATTCCCAATGCTGCCAAGATTTTTAAAAACTAAAAAGGAAGCATAAAGCTAAAAATCACTTTTCAGCATCGTCTCCAGAATATCAAGAGTTTCTGGAGTCTTTACGGCCGGAAAAGTGGCTGAGGTCTTTGCACGAGGTACAGTATTCTGTTCATCTCTTCCTACATTTCATTTTTGTTTTTTTTAGACCTACGATCTTTGTGTTTTAAAGCAGGTTGTGGCGATTATTCTGCAGAGGATTGTCGATTGCGAGGTTCAAATTTTGGTCTCAAATTTGAAACTATTGGAAGTTTTCAGCCGGAAGATTTCTGCAAGGAGGAAGTCGAGTCGGCGATTCGCGACGCTGTTGAATTCGCCAGTCCAGATTATGAGCCGAAACTGAAGTTGTTGGAAGGTTTTGAGGAGTTTTGAAACCTGAAACTCAAAAAATTAGTAATAATAACGTCAGGATTCAAGATAAAGTTGAAGAACTTGAATATGTTTTTTTTGAAAAATAACTAATCAGTAGTTACCTGTTTCAAGAAATTTACATTTATCAAATTTATTTTAAATCATTGCTACCATGAACTCACTGGTAATGCATTTTTTGTGATATTTCCAGACTTGTCCCTCCGACAACAGTGCGTTTTTCTGTGCGCTCACCGACTTTTGCGGAATCGGCCTGCGGAAAGCGCGACTACCGTAGCCCAAATCACTTATCGATATATTTTCTTGGGTTCGCTTCGACCATTTTATTTTTTTTGAAGGGGAAAAGTAAAAAATTTTGAAACGTCAAATATTTAATTGAAAGTGATTATTCGGGTATCCCATGAGAAATCTAAAAGCATGAAATCCAAAAATAAAACAAAAAAAAATTGGAATATTCAAGTTTTGCAATGAAATTGAACATTTTGAGTTTCAGAATACAAAAAGCTGGTGAACACCTTCTACCGGGCGCTGGCCGTCAGCAGCGATTCCTGGATTTTCCGGGAAATTGATCATCTCGTCGAAATTGGACTTCTCAGGGCCGATCGCTTCTCCAACGTCACTAATATGTCTTTCAGGTGAAAATGAATAAATTCAGATTTTAAGTTTCTTTGGATTTTTCCAAAATGTTTCGAACTTAGATCATATGTGAGATCATTTACGTCATTTACGATCCCATTTACGCAGCGAAAAATTCTTTGCCGTGTATATTTATCGAGTAAATAAAAAATGACTAAATGAAACGAAAAAAATTGCTACGGCCATAAACGAGTTTACAAGTTGAAATTTTTCAATTCCTACTCTTTTTCATAACTTTTAAGCCACGATATTGGTAAATCCGTGAAAAGTTTTCAAAATTCTTTCAAAATCAAATTTACGGTAGTTCAATCTTTTTTTCAAACGTTCATTGAAAAAATCACTTTTCCTTCTTCCAGAAAAGTGAACTTGGGCGTCGATCCGCTGCGAATCGAGAAATTCGCCCAAACTCTGAAGCTTCCGACAGCAATCGCTGATTTCTTCACTTCCACCAGAACTTAAAAAAAAAATTTTTTTTGTGTACTTTATCACTTCTTGTACGATTCTTCTCTGATCTCTCTCACACTTTCATTTATTTATACATTTAAAAAAAATCAACTGAAGTTATTTGCACATTCACACGTATATTCACAAGAATGGTCAGAAAACAATGATGAGAAATTGAGCAAAGGTTGGAAGATTATTCAGAATATTTCAAGGTTTGACGATGGCCGAAGTGGCCATTTCAGTGACGCCACAGACGTTTTTGCCACGGTAGAGACTGAAAAAAACGTTTATAAAATGAAACCATGCAGTAGAACTTAATTATTGATTTTTTTCTTGAAAAAAACTAAGAAAAAAATCCAAAAAAATTTTCTATTTTTGCGAGCAGATGGGCTTCAAAGTGCAGTCTTTAATCGATTTTTTTCAAAAGTATTAATTTTTTTGTGTTAACTCGGCTTTTTTTCTTGCCGAGCACTTTCTTTTGTTTATGGTCATTCAAAATAAAAAAATTTTTTTAAAAAATGATTTTAAGGATATTTCCCATCTGTTTCTCTTTCTTCTGAAAAAGAAAAACTCAGCTGACTTGAAACTTTGGCTCCAAACGGTTTTTGATCAAAAGCGCCAAGTAACCCGAAAAGTTTGCTTTTCTTTTTTTGCAAATTCTTGGAAAGTCTGTTGCTGAAGAGAAACTTTGATCTTTGAGTAGGTAAATGGGAAACAGCAACCTGAAGATCAAGTTGCAAAAACTAGGTTTAAAAAAAGCGGTGAAACAAATAAAAAAATACATTTTTCTGTGACATTTAAAAAAATTTTTAATTATACAAGAAAGACAGTTTATTTTTTTACGTAAAACTGGAAATTATATAAAATTTAACTAACCAATACTTCAGGCATTTTTTTGACCGGTAGCTTTTTTTGGGGGCTTGATTAAATCGAATATTTGGAAATAACTGAAGCCAACTTCCCTTATAACAAAAATTGCTCTGAAAGCGGCAGTTTTGAAGCTTTATTTTACCCAAATACCGAGCATTTTTATTCATTTACCTATTTCCTCTTGTCCCTTGAAAAAGAAGGAAACTGACCGGAAGTATCCCCTTCTCGCCCCAGTTTGTGCCCCAGGAGTTCTTGATGGTCCAGTAGGGCTTGCGGCCGTCGACGCCGTAGCCGACGATGAGAACTCCGTGGTTGAGCATGAACGGCTCGCAGAAGATCTTCCAGGGGTGCGTCACGCCGTGACGGTAGAACTGCAGCGTGTTCGCGTTCAGGCCTGCAGAATTTCACATAAAGTCTTGTTAGGATCCTTAGAAGGAATAGGAATCTCTAGGAAGGCTTTTTTGATTGAGGATTAACTGGAAATTGGGCAGAATACTCGTTGATGTACCAGGTGAATACCCTGAAAGCCTAAACCACGACTACCGGGCTTTTGAGAAAAAGGGCTATAACCAGGTAAGAATGATCATTTATACTGATTTCGATACTTTAATTAGAATTTGAAGTTCCTTTCCTTGAAAATTAGGGATTTGTTCGTATTGAGACTGAAAGAGCCTTCACATGGGGTTAAACAAAATATAAGAAAACTTTTTTTCCACAATTTCTGAGCTCACTTTCGGGACATTTATAGAACCCACTGAATAACTTTTTTTTTTTAAATAATTGTCAAAAAAATTAGAAAGAAAAACCCGACGAAAGTTACTTTATAAAAAAATTTAAAACAGTGCAGGTAAATCTTGATTTTTCTCATCCTTGAAGCCAAAATTGAGCCGAGCCATAAAAAATTATCCCAGAAATACTTTCGCAATAATCTGCCCATTTTCCTGGCAATGATAAGTATTGAGTATATTGAGAATTTCCAGTTTTTCGAACTTTTTCAAGCCTTTTCTCCACAAAAATCCAATGCCATTTTCTGAAAAAATTCCATTCAAGAGTCGAAAAACAAAAGAGCAAAAGGGTGTGGCTGTGCTCATACTTTCTACCTGCAATTCGCAGTTTTCTCTGTTGACAGAGCCAATTTTTTCGAATGGATCCCCAAGTGGGCTGGCCGCTTTTTTTCTATTGTTTAGAGATCGAAAAAGCCTATAAATAAGGGGGATTTTCCTAGGATCTGTCAAGAAGAATATTAAAAATGAGCCGTCTTTTCCCGTGAGTTTTCAAATAAAAACTTTTTAAACTTGATTTTAATTTTTTCTAGGCTTCTTCTAGTTCTCGCTTTCCTTGGCTGCGCCATCTACGAGGCTGATGCTCAATACTACGCCTTGGCGGTGAGTTTTTTTGACGGAGGAATATGGTTCAAAGTGATTTTTTTATTGCAGTTTTTTGATAGAACATACTTTCAATTTAGAAAAAAATGTGGTCGCATTTGGAATGGCTAGGAAAAATTGCGGAAAAACAGTACCCAATCGACTAGAATTCCAGTATCTGCTGATAATAATTTATAAAGTTTTTGCGCGCAAGTAGTTTCTGGTCGGCCGCGCTTTGAAACCACCAATCATTCCACGTGCTCAGAAATCGGTGCAATTCAGGTGTTTCACAACTTTTTAATAAATTTTAAAATTACTTTTTCTCGCTTTTAACAAAAACGTCTTGTATTTTATACATTCCTTTTTTTATACATAATACATTCCTTTTCAGTACCCATACTACTACTCGTACTACCCGTACTACTATTCCTACTATCCCTACTACGGTTACTACGGAAAACGATCCGTCGACTGGAACCAAGCTCCTGGAGCCCAGAATGCTCAAAATGCCCAAAACCAGCAGGTTCAGGTAAAAATGAACATTTTCCAACTGAAACCCTTGTTTTTTTCCAGTGGCAACCTCAACAAGGCCAATAAAGCACGCTCTATTTTCGTTCATAAAAAGTTCGACGCGAGAAAAAGCCGCCAAAACAATGCCGACATGTGGTTCTGGTCAACTACGCTTTTGTCAGAAATTCAGTCGTGAATTTTTTTCCCCGCCCTCATTTGTATTACTTTGTTTCCGTGTATGATAAATGTGAGAAGTCTTTCTTTTTTTCTTTGAAAATGATATTATTTTTTTCAAAAAAATTTATTAGAGTAACGTCGACGACCTTAAAAACTTCTTCAATTCAAAAAAATAAGTTTTGCCAAAAAATAGACGTGACTCATCGAATATTTTCATTCAAGATTGCTGTAATATACGAAAAAAATCAAATAAAAAGCTCTAAATTTTTGGAAAAATTTTGCTTGCATCAAAAACCTCTCAAGTGCCAACTTCAGCTCTGAGAAACCTAATGATTTCCTCTTATTGTCTCCAAAACTAAAAGAAAATCTCAAAGATTTCCAAAAAGTCCGAAGGGATCACTTAAAGGAAAACTTGAAGATTGAGAGTAAAATTGAGCCTTTTAATAAATAAAATGTTTTTCTTTTGTCTCCTGAACTCTTTTAAGTGATCACTTGAAATTCTCTTATAACTCTTTCAAATGATTGATATTGAAATTCTCCTTTTGAAAACTGCCAAAAAAATTGAAGCGATTTTTTTAAAATCCCATTAAGTTTCATCTCCACCTACACAAAATTGGCTAACAAGGAAGGCCATTTTACTTTGCAGTTTGGATATTTCTCAAATTTGGCCAGAACTTTCGAAAGTCTTAACCGAAACTCTTAACTTCCTGATTATTGAAAAAAGAACCTGAAAATCTGTTAAAACAGGCTGTTTTCAAGCTTTGTGCCCTTGTTTCTCAAAAACTAGGAAGTTTTGCATGTTAATAATTCCAGAGTCTTCCTCTGATCCATCCATGAACGTCATGGCCAATTTTCAAGAAATTCCCCACGGCAAAGTTCAGTGACCTCCCGTGTAGGCATTGAGGACATCAGAACAAAGTGGGAAAAAGGAGGCCTCAAGGGTGCGAAATCTTCCTTGTTAACGCAAATGTTCACGTCATCTGAGCTTCACCAACATCAGGGCAATCCTTCAATTGTGTTTGCGAAGGTCCCACGGTTCTTGTGGCCCCCAGAGATAAGATTCGCTTCGTATAAATACAGGGAAAAAATGAGTCGGTTCGAGTTTTGTTGGCTTCATTTTTTCTGAGATTTTGTGAGGCTTCCCAATCTTTTTTTGATTTGGTGTACTTTGCTCTAGTTTTATTCGTTTTCTGAGAACTTCTTAGGATATCTCTTTTGATCGAATTTTGGACTATTTTTATATAATTTTTTTCCAGAGAATCATTCTCGAACCCTCGGAAAATAAAAAAAGAAAAAAATTGATTGTAAGCATGTCAACTTTTAATTCTTCTTTTGAAAGTCCTACTAAACTTTTAAAGTTTATTTCCCTCGTTCCTATTTTGTTTATGGTTCTTTGAATAAAGATTTATTTATTGCGAAATCGAAAAACTGCTGATGGATATACTCTATTTACTGTACTTTGCACTAACATCATTCTTCAAATAAAATCAACACAAACTTTTGAAAAAAAAAACGGTACTCAACTTATTTGTCGAGAAGACTCAAAAATTATATAAAACACGGTTTCCCTACGTGTTTTCCCTACCAAACCTTCTCTGACTTTTACAAAACTCAATTATTCCTCTATTTCTTATTTTCTCATTTTACCATTTTTAAATCGAAAGAACTAAAAATTATTTAAAATTTATCCTTAATTCTTATTCGAATACACAAAAAAAGATAAAACACAGCTTTCATCGCCTTTTTTCTACTCGACTTTTCAATGAGAAGGAAAAAAAGGCGTCGCTGAAATAGATTTAGGAAAAAGGAAATTTGATTTTTGAGTCGACTACGAATGCGCGAAAATGTCTTCCTGGTCTGCTCTGGACAAAAAAACGAGATTTATCCAGTCTAAAGCTCATTTTTCAAGAGAAAGAATCTTCAAATGCTCAACCGTCAAACATTTATTTTTATTTGGATTCTTTTCTTGATTTCCCTTTTAATTTTTTGATCAGGTTCTCCTGCTTTATTTCGAAAATTACTTTCAAACCTTATGTTCTGATTTTATTTCCTTTCTACCCAGATCTTCAGGAATTTACCCTTTTGAGAACATCCTCCGCCTTGTTTTCACTCTTGAAAAATACAAGGACAGCAAATATTTTGACTCTCCTGAAATATCTAGGCCTTCTGTCATGTTTTCTCTGTGTTTGCAGAGATGATTTCATGGAATTCTTAATTTTCTTGAAAAAAAAATGAATTATATTTCAGAAGATTGGGCGAGAAGGACAACAAAATGAGGAAAAAACTCGGAGGTCGACAGTGAGTTTCTAGCTTTTTACAACTTTTTTCCCCTCCTTGTTCAGTAAAAATCGGTCAAATTTACAATACGATCAAATAGCGAATTATAAATCAAAAAATATATTCCAAAATAGAAGAAGCAATCTAGTTTATGTAACAATGTGATAAGTTCTCTTTTTCAGATTTCAATTTCTCGAATTGAGATCTTCTCAGCTATATTCTGATAATGAGAAGTAGGTAGATAGGGAAAATTTATTGTAGTTACAAAATAATATCTGTCATTTTGTACGAGCGAAAATCCGAAAACAACAGATACAACTAACCTTTCAAATTCTTTTCTTTTTTTCCGACATTTATTGGAGTTTTCGTGAATTTTATTTTGTGCTCAATCCAAGGTACCCTTGATACCATTTTTCTCCGCGAAATTTACAGAGAACTTCGTAAAAACTGTAAAGTTTTTTTCGAATAAAAAAATGGAACTTTTTTTCTCACAATTTCAAAGTTCTAAATTTCTAAAACCGTTCCAAAAAATGGGCCATCCCAACAAAGATTTTTAAAATCGTTAAGAAGCTGTTGAGGTTAAAATTTTGTTCAAATATAATTTTTTCCGATTTTTCTCTGCAAGTTTCAAAGATTTCTTTCAACTCTTCAAAAAAAGAAAAAAAAAACTGTAGTGGAAGCGTCTTTTTTTGTGATCGGATACCATGTCGAAACTATTTGCGATTGACGTAGATCCGCAAACAAAAAAGTGTCAGTTCAACCCGAAAATCATCCGTCGCGCACTTTTGAACCTGTTAGGTCCTATGGCTCATTCATCGCTCACTAATAACTTTTTGATTCGCCAAAATCAAAAAAATAGTGTGCGAAAAGAAGAGGTTCAGACGACTTTCTGTCCTCTGTTTATTAAATATATGAGTTATCCCCGGAAGTTGCATATTTCCTGCCCGAAATCCTCTTTTTATGAAAATTTGCTCGCCGTCATATCATATTCTTTGAATTTTGCAGCAGCGACCGAATAATGCATCATCGGAAGCAGAAAAACACGAGTCATGGGAACGTTGGAAAGTCGATTGGAAGGAAGGAAAGTGGTATCGAAGCGATGGCCAGGTTACGGTATGCTTTCAAAATTTCGGGTTAACTTTGTGAAAAATCGGGTTCAGATACTTGAACAAAAAACCGCTATGTCTTCAGTACAACGTTCAGAATTCGTACTACGCAAAAAGGAATGCTCATTACAGTGTTAAAAGGAGAGAGCGTGAGTTCAAACTAGCATATGTTTTTTTAACAATTTTTCCTAAACTTAATTTTTTATTCGATCATCATCGCTCTAAATTAACGCATTGTTCAAATCAATTTTGGCAAATTCCAAATTGATGCATTTGTTTCTGGAAATGTTAGAAAAATTGGGCCCTACAAACGATATATCGCGATACGTGATTTTTACGGTCTCTTTTACGTGCGACACTCCATATTTTGAGACTTCAGTTACAGAAAATCCGAACACGCGTAAAAAAAAACTATCGTTATCTTTTTAAGGAGCAATTTTTCAAAAGGCACTCGGAATTCCAATTTTTGCGAAATATTTTCAATGATATTTCTCTTCACAGAATCCTTCATCGTTGTGATATTCTACGGTATTTGCAAACTAGTCCAATGGGCCGTGGCGACGGCTCAAAAAGCGGCCGTCGACTTCCTGACCAAACCGGCACATGAACTTTTTCCATTCGTACCGGAGGACGGGTAAACTTTTCATGATTTACTGAAAATCCATAGCCTCGCTTTTTTTCTCTCTTTAAAGAATAAAAAAAGTTCATCCATTTTCGAGCGGGTCCGAACTTTTGACCTTTATGATGATTCTCAAGAGCCTTAACCACTCTATCAACTTGCAGGGAAACATCAGAAGGTTCTCTCCCTACTGAATCTGCGCAAATTACGAAGAAGAAGCTGAAAAGGAGCAACGCGATGCGGAGAGACGTCGCAAGGATGCTGCAGCTCCACGGCCGCTCAAGTTTTGGGTACTGAGAAATATTCTATCATTTTTATGACTTTACAGCTCATTGAAACTCACAGTTAACTTCTCTTTCAATCATTTTTTTTGAAACTCACAGTTAATTTCTCTTTCAATCATTTTAAAAATTCGATTTATCTTTCACACTCACATTCTATTTGTAAATTGCGGCGACTTTCACTTAACTTCTCCAATAAATTCCCTAATTATTGCACAATTTCATTCTCAAACCTCTGAGAAGCTAAACCGACTCGATCGATTTTCGAAGCAACATCGAAATCTCGAGAATCCGCCCACGGACTTTATTTTTTCTCTCATCAAACAACTCGGATCCCACTGTGTCGGAACGAAAATAAAACCGTTTTTCGGGTGGTTTTTGATGGAAGAAAGATTTTTGAACTGTGGGGATTGATGGAGAAATGCACGTACCAATGGAAATGGGGCCTTTGGCGACGAGCCAAGCCTGCATTTTCTTCTCGTCGTGGGGAATTTCGACAGAGTCGTTGATGTACACGGCCAGGTCCTTTAAAGATATGAATGAAACCAAAAATTGAAATTAGAGTCGAGGAAATCTTTGAAAAAGCAAGAAATCTGACAATTTCAATGGTGAGCGCGCTTACATAGGCCTCAAAAGCTTAGAAAATACGTTAAAACTTCTTCATGAAACCTGGAGAAATCAAGAGAAAATCATTCGGACCTTTCTAGTAATATGACAAGTCTCGCCCTTGGCGTCATACGGGTAGACGTCTTCCGGCTCCAGACCGCCCATCTCGATGATTTGTCTGAAAAGCCGATAAATGACGTCACTGTTGCTCATACTAACTTGTAGGCGTTGCTGGGAAGTCCTCCATTGCAGCCTTGGTCCAAGGTGTCGCAGTCGACCAGTTGCTGCAATTATTTTTTTTCGAGGAATAGGGAGTTTACAACAAAGTTGCAATTTCTTCAATCTTGGTCAAGTTATCATCATGAATATCAAAAAATCGAGCTGAAGATGCTTCACTTAGGAGCTCCAGAGTGGTCTTTATAGGGAAAACCTTAGGGACCCTTGAACCCTCTAAGGACCGCTTTACCTCCCCCTATAGGGGCCACTGAAGCTTGCAAAGAAGTCCATATGGGATGCTAGTCGATTATTGTTATAAATTCTATGATAGGAAGCATTTCCATGCGAAAAACTTGATGAATTGAAATTATTTGAATTAAAAAAATATCAACATAGGATAAAATGGTCAAGTCCATCTCAACTTTCCAATCAGAACAAAAAATCAAAAGGCCCTATAGAGACCCCTTGAGCTTTAGATGCTTACGGGTGAGACCCTGAACTCATATATGGGTTATTTTTCACCCAAACTAATCCCTATAGGGACCACTCTGGCGTTCCTAAGTATAGCCGAGTATAGGCCTGAAACTCAAACGAACCTGTTCGGAGAGAGAGACGAGCTTCTTCTTGGCGAGGTACCAGGCGCCTTCGACGTTTCCTGTCGTGGAGAAGGCCCAGCAGCTGCCGCAGCTCCCCTGGTTTTTGACCTGAGTGACGGCGCCGTGGTCGCGCCAGTCGAAGTTCTCCAGAGGCTCTTCGTCGACGTCGACGCCTTCTTCTTGGAGGTCGGCTTCTCTCAGAGGGTACACCGGCTGCTCCCATTGGTAGGGCAGGTAGATCTGTGAGAAAATGATTTTTTACTCTCAAGACTTATATGACTCTAAAGAAAGGCACCTTTTTGAACTGAGAAGAGGTAAGATCGGAGAACTTGGTGATTCCATAGACGGCGGTGCCTTGTTCGGCCTCCTGCATGTGTCGGACCGCCTTCAGATTTCTCTTGAAGACCCGGAACTTCTTCAGAACTTCGCGTTTGTCCGTGTACTTCTTCTCATGACTGTAAGTGAAGCGGTTTTGTATGACATGTCAAATTAACTTCAAAGGAATTTTTCGAAATAGTTTTAAAATTAATTTTAACAAAATAGAGAAACTTTCTCGAACGTGATATTAAAATAGGGAAACCCTTAACTTTACAGAATTTTTCCTCATTTTGTTCCTACAGGGAATGGTCTGAATTGAGTAGACTTTTGAATGAAGATTTTTTTCAGCATCAAATCTGTCTCAAAAGCTACCCTCGAGTAAAAAACTTTGAAAATATGTCCATAGGCAGACTTTGGGATGATGGCCACTTTGATCTCCTCAAGTTTTTTTCAGATACCTTTTTGTACGAAAGTTTCAGAAAATTTTCAAGCTTATTTCAGCTTTAAAAAGTCGAGTCTAGAATATGAAATTTTTGAGAGAAAATTGGGGTTTAGGGACCACATGCCAGAGTTTCTATCCCTTGTGAAAAATTTGCTCAAATCGAAACTTTTTCAATTTTATTGAGATTAATTTCAAGCTTAAAAGTGGAATTTTTGAGTTTTCAAAACTAGATACAGTGAAGAATTTAATTTCATTGAAAAAGTACTAACTGCGAGTTCAAACTTTTTAGAAAATTTTAAAATTCATAAGTACTTTCCACCAATTTGCTGAAAACGATTTTTCTGTCAACAAAAAAATTCTTTCCTTGACATTAAATTTTACCTAATTTTTACTTAAACTTTAAACTTTTACTTGAAATCTCTTTTGATTTCTCACCGATCCATGAAATCGAGGAAGGAGTTCCAATGGACGTAATCCCGCGGCTTGATTATTTTGGCCTTTCGCAAATCTTCTACCGTAATCGAGTCGTCATGGGTCAACTCGATCTTTCTCTTGCTGGAAATTTTCTATTTCAACCTTTTATTTTTCAGAATTTTCCCTATGAACTCAGCCTGATTTTCTCTTTCTTTGACTCACTCGAACTTCTTCAAGTCCTTGGTGAACTCCTCCTCGCAGTTCTTCATGATCACCGTCTCTTGAATTCCATGACGACGGATTCTTCTTTTGACTTCGGCGTTGCATTTCTGAATCATAAGAAGGGTCAGAAAATTCAAAAAAGATACAGAAATACCTTGACGACGTCGGTATGCTCACAGTCAGCGCTGGAGTCTTCGTCCTAAAAATTTAAATGGAAAATGGTTTTTTTTTCGGGAGGTTATCAAACAAATAATGAGAAGAGAACGATAACAAATAAAATTATAGGAAAAAAAGAATTTGAGCGATTTTTTTTTTGAACTAATGACAAAAAAACTTTAAATTTTTCAAATTTTTCTTTTTTTCAAGAAATTTCTTCACCCTGATCAAAAAAATCGGCAGAGGTTGATTTCTCAGCGCTCTCTTTCCTCTCATGTTTCTACATGCTATTTTTCTTTTTCTGAACAAAACCTGGCCGTTTAGTGAAAAGAGAGTGCAGACAGGTCAGACTGTATAAAGTTATGGCAAGTGAGAAAAAAACATTTTCTTTTGAACGTCGGCAAAAGAGTTATATAGGTCTTTTTCTGAGCATAAAACCCAGGCGTAAAAATGAAGCTGAAAAGAATTTTAGAAAACTTTTAAAAAAATTTAGCTCCCTTTCATGCGATGTTTTCATAACTTTTGCCAAATTTGGAAAAATAGGTCGTCCTTCAAAACGAGATGCACTTATTTGAAAGAGTTCTACACTTTCCCCTCAAGGAAATGATTCCAAAACGAACATTTCTGCAGTTGGTCTTGACGATGGTCATGTAGATGGAGTACTTGATCCCGTCGGCCAATTGTCGATTCACTTCCAACATTTTGTCCAACTCCCATCGGAACGGCTCCTTCGACTCTTTGTTGTACTTCCGGATCGCCTTTTTCGCCATCGACTGAACTTTTCTTCATTGAAATATCTTCTATTTCGGTGAAAGCTTCCTTTTCTTTAATTCTACCTCTGAAGTTATCTTAACACTTTTTTTGAAATTTAAAATTATTTTGAGAACTTACTGAAGCGTACACGAATCTACATTTCACGCGGTCTTTTTGAGCAAAAAAAAAGTTTTACGTTTGAAAAAGAAAAAGGAAAAGGAAAATAACGCAAACTTTTTTATTATAATCCAGACTCAGAATGTAATGCCCTGTTTTCAAACTCTTATGATAGCTTATCCTACGATTCGTTAGGTTAAGCTATCATAAGAGTTTTTGAAATTCACCCAATAGTCTCGATTTTGATATCATCTTATAGCCAATGCTCGAAAAAAAGTCTTGTGGGGTCTATTTTTTTGTTGAACCGGTCGTAAAACAATTTAAAAAAATAAACTTTTTTTAATAAGAAAAAGGCGGAAACAGTAATATGGGATGAAAAGATCGAGAAACTTTTAATTCCGAAATTTTCAAACAAACGCCGTTTTCATCTAACTTAGAGTTTTTCACATTGTAAAACTTTATTTCCAGAAAAAAAAACGGACCTCATACAAGAAATTATCTTCCTCGTCGATCGTTTTCACCTTCGCAGAAGCTCCAACGGAGCAGCTGATTAAAGCGCATAATAATAAGAAGACTTCGCCTCGCATTTCTGAAATGAAAAGTCCAAATTCAGTTGTTGCAAGAGAAACTGAGAGAGCGAGACAATGGAAAAAGCGATGAAATCAGTTCGTTTCAAGGTTGCCCCACAATGTAATTGATACACGTCAGAGAGTGGGTTGAACATTTTCCCGAATAAAAAAAAGCAGAAAGTGGACAAGAATCAGTGGAATGGAAAGGAAAAGAGAGCGGTTTTTTTTTTTTGAAAAAAACCCATTTTAAAGTCATTTTAAAAAATCGGAAAGAAAATAACTGCATTATAAAGATTTATTTCTCGAATTCTGAAATGAATTTTTTCAACTCTAGATGTAAGTCAATACTACCGGAAAGCCAATTTTTTTCAGTGAAGGCTTTTTTTGTTTTTGTTCGAAAATGGAAAAAGAGGAGATTATTTTTGGTAAAAAAAGTTAGTCATAGAGAAATAATTCTATGTACTTTTGATGCGCAAATTATGGCCAATAATAATTCTAGCTCTAATCTTGTATGAATATTTGCCAAATTATCATAATTTCTTTATAAAATCAATCAATCGATTGAAAATAAGAAAAAAAAATGAGGAAAAAACCTCATTTTACTATTAAGCTCTTCAAAAACTTAGGCTAAATGAGCTCGATTCATTGGAATTCTATTCAAGAAGGTGTAAAATGAAGAAATAGTGAAGAAAATGGATGAAAACATCACGAGACGGGCCGGTGTTATGACGGGAAAAGATTGGAAAATGGGCCGTTTGGTCAGTTGGCACCCGCGGGTCACCCGACGGCAGCTGTTCCTTTTTTTTCTTCCGCCTGATATCCACAGGAAAAAACCTCACGTTCCCGGTGTAATGGGATATTCCGGTGGAGACAGAGAGGATTTTGATCCTTTGGATTTCGAAAAAAATTATTTTTATAAATATATTTTTTTCACAGACAAAATCAAAATAAAGTGTACAGAAAGATAAAAGGACAAATAAGTAGAAATTAACGGCAATTTCTAAAAAAAATTGCTCTATAACTTTCAAATTTCTGGATGAATTCCTTATAGTCTCTGCCACCACCCAACCTTCTAATTTTTTGAAAAAAAAAAAATTATTTTTGAAGTGCAGGAAGTTAGGCTTAAAACCCATATTTCGCGAGTTCAAAAAAAAAAATCATGTCTCAAAATCTAGAAGCTCGTGAAGGCAGCGACTCTGAGGGATCTTCTTCTAGACTTTCCCAGAGTTTTTAAGCTTTCAGAAAATTAAAAACAGCTGATAGAAATGACCTCGTCAGAAGCCAGAAAAGATAGAGAAAAATAAAAAAAGAAAACTTGAACAACAAAAAGCTATGAAAAAAATAAAATGAAACTGTTTAAAAAATATAAAAATTGTTTTCAATCAAGTGACTTGAAGCCCAAAACTTCAAATCGAACCATTGAACCAAGGATCAGAAATCTGCAGTTCTTTTCGAATGGAACATTGAACCCCTTTTGTTGTAATAATTGATGATTCACATTGATCATTCCGTTTTTTAAGCTTTTTTAAAGGAAAAGATGTTGAAAATCTTGTGACAATTTCGAAAGTGTACCTAGATTGTTTTTAATAAAAAAATCAGATTAAAAATATATCTCCAGTGACTTTTTCTATCGATAGACCTTGATATTCTGAGTTTCTCACTTAAAAATTCGAATCGCTTCAACCGCTTTTTAAAGAACTAGATTTTTGAATCTAAAAATTCTGTGTTGAAATTCAACATGAGAACGTAAACAAATTTTTGTCTTAAAAGTGTATTTCTTCATCCAATAAAAAAAGAACTTTGATCAGGAAAAGTACTTCCAAATGAACTGAAGTTAAAGAATAACAGCATGAGAAGGAATTTGGAAAAAAAGAAAAAAAATCGATATGGACTAGTTTCTCGTTACTAGCAACTGATTGTGGGGAAACTTGAGAAAGATAAGAACCAGTTAATTGAAAAAAAGTTTAATTGTTGGAAAAAAATGAGTCTATTTTTTTAATATAAAAACATTTTTTTAATAAATTTGAATACTATATTATTATATTAAGAAGAAAAAAATGATTCGAAAAAGTTGACATGTCCAAGAAGAATATAATAAGGAGCAGCTGAACTTTCATCAATATTTAATTTATAACTACGCTATTGTTAACTTGAATCTTCAGAAAAAGAAAATTCAAAAAATCCAAAAGGAATTGAATATTTAAGTAGAAAACTGAGTACCGAAGAAACGAAAAGAATACTTTTTTTCTTTCTTGATAGTTAATCAATCTGTTTTGAGCTTATCCTATCAAAATTCATGATCTATGAAAGAGCATAACGTGAAAATAGATGACAGGATTTTGACCGGAAAGAAAGATGGGAAAGTGGTTAGAGCCATTAGCGGCCCTGGGAGAAAATGGCCCGAGGCGACGGATGAAAGTGCGACTCGCAGGACGAAAATGGAAGGAAAAGAGTAATTGCTCGTCGTCTCCAGGTTCTTTTCCATTCCCCTTCTTCTTCTTTTTCATTTTCCATCTTCTTTATCGAAATAACCGGATTCTCGCGTCCACCAATGAATCAATCGTTTTGTCATTTGAACAGAAAGTTGACGAGAAGGAAACTCCCACGGTTCCATAAATTATTCAGAAAAGGGTGAGAAAAACCCTTTCCAAAGAAAAAATCTGTTCAAAAAATGTTTTCTGCAGTTTTTTAGGCCGAACAAGTCTTTAATGCAATTAAAAACGGCTGTTAGCCTTGAGACCTTCATGAGATTAGCCTTAAAACGAACTTTAAAGAAAAAAATTTGAAAATTTGAAAAATTTTCTAAACATTATAATTTAATTTTTTTGCTGTCACTCAAAAAAAGTAAACTTTTTCGATTTTTTTACATTTTATTCGAGATATTGAAGCTTGAATTTTTCGTGAAACTGGCACGGAATTCTACTGAATTTTAAAAAAAAGCTAAAAAAAAGAAAAACTGAAAAATTGATGATAAAAATGAAACCTGACACGTGTACGATTCAAAATAATTTATAGTGGAGAAAGCTTTTTTTAAATGATAATTCGACTACCTTGTTTCTACAAACCTCAAAGTTAGGGAGAAAAACACTGAATCCCAAAAATTTGATCTTCAAAAATTTAAAAAAATAATTGTCGTTAGGAGAATGAGATTTTTAAAAAAAGCATGAAGCTAGAAATTATTCAACTGTACGTTCAAAAAAATCATGCGACTTCATTTGAATACAAAAAGTGAAACCTTTATCTTGAATGTTAGCTAGAACTGGGCGATTGAAATTTAAAAATAAAAAATCTTTTCATATGACTAAACTAGCCTTGGGAAAATTTCACAAACGAACCGCAAGAAATACAATTTAAGAAAAAACACTGATAACTGGTTTAATATCCTTGAATTCTTAGAAAAAAGTAAAAACAAAATGGAGAGCAAATATGAGGATCAGAGGAGGCAACTCGAACGTCTGAAAGCCGATAAATTCGACGGGAAGCGAGATAAACGAAAAATTGTTGTCCCCCAGGGACAAATTACATTTCTCGACGTTGCTTTTTGGCGGCAACCACGAGTCTCAAAATTTGATTTATCTTCCGCTATCGAGAAAACTTTTTGTAGCCATGAACAGAGGAAAAATTCGAACACTCTTGGAAATCAGTGGGAACTTCTCTCAGAGCACGGCAAAAACATTTTTTCTTATTTTGAAAGCGAAAAACAAACGGAAGGAAAAAGAAGAAGCCGAAAAGCCAGGAGCAACGGACGCAAACTAATTTATACGGCGTTCCCACAAAGGGCCTCACGAGCTTATGAATATTCTTGCGGAAGATTTTCGGAACACACAATTAAAACAATTTTCGCACTTTACTAAATAATCGGCAAAATCCTGAAGTGGGAGATTAAAAAAGAAGTGAGTGAAAAGCGGGAAAAACGACACACAAAGTTTGCCTTCCTAGAGCCACTTGAGATCTCTTCGACACGTTTGAGAAACCTATTCATTAACTTTTTGTATTTTTATTTGTATTAAACACTGATATAGACGCAGGAAGTGTAACTTGTAAGAAAATATATTGTAAAGGCTTAATACAAGAAACATTAAAATAATTGGATTGAATAACAAAAAGTTTAAATGAAGCATTCTAAAAAAATTAGAGAATATTTTTTTCAAATCAACTTAAAACGTATAATAGATTAAAAACGGAAAAAAAGCATTGAAAAATGAAAAAAAAAATAAAGAAGAGAAAAACGAGGAAAACGAGGAAAAGAAAAATTTAAATTTTCGCCAAAACTGAAAAAATCAAGTGCGCGCCGCTGAGAAATAGAGTCGCTTTTTTTCAAAAAAATTCCGGCTTTTTTGAGACTTTTTTTCGCTTCTTTTTTTCTGTTTTTTTAAAATATTTCAGGCGGTTCTTGTCTTCTAAAGTTATATACACTTCAATAGAGCAAGAACTTCGATTTTCAGACACAAAAACAGTGTTCAATTTTTTTACAAGCCAGACAAATTTCGTTTTCATTTTTCTGTTTTGATTGCACGCTGTTTTTTATTCTTCAAAAGTTTTTCAATGTTTGAATATGTTATCATCGTTTTTCTTCTCACTGAAAACTGTTTTATTTACTTTTTTTTTCCATTGGTAGTCGATTATTATGAGTATTTGGTAGTTTCAAACTTGCCTGCAAGATATTATTTCAGAGAACTCGATATATATGGACGGTTAGTATGGGAGACTTTGTAGAACTCCTAGAAGATGGAGAATCGGCTTCTCAGAGGGTCGCCGACGCGTTGAGAGATGCCCGAGAAGGAACAACCTTCGACGTGAAAGTCAAGGCTTTGGCTGCGGTAAGTTTGTGATTTCATTATGAGATCTTTTTTGTCTGTTTTTTAGGCTATGCAAATCTTGGTGGATCCGGTGAGACCGAACCACTTGCTTGACAATTTTTTGGACGAAATGCTCGAGTTTGGCGAACTTCGGGAGGCTCGTGTCATGTGTTTGATTGTGGATTTTCTTCAAAAGGCTTGGTTGGTATTGTTCTGAATTTTCAAATTTTATGCCCAGAATCTTTCATAAAAGGGCTTAAAAATCGTTTTCAGTGCAAAAGACCCGGAAATTTGTCCCAAAGCCCTGGATCGACTAACTTTTTACTTGACACACGATACAAGTGTCCCTAAATATATTCGAGTCGTCAAAAGAGTAAGTTTTTTTTTTCATTTTCTGTCTTCATACGATTTTTTAAGGTAATAGTGGCCTGCACAAACTTGTACCCAATAATCCTGGAATGGGTCGTCAAAAGGAGTCACGCCCCTGTGGTTTGCCTTTTCAAATAAATAAATACTGGAAAAGGTTTTTTTAGGTTGAACAAACTTGGGAAGCCTTTGGACTACTGAAAGGCCGAATAATGCGGCTTATAGACTCTGATAATGACGGGTGACTTTTGTATATTTTAAAAGTTATTTCGGGACGTTTTTAGAGTTCGAACAGTTACTTTGAAGTTCTTGGAAAGTATGATATTGTGTCAATCGCCGAAACCGAAAGAGGTTTGTTAAAGGAGAAAAAATGCTTTTTTTCTTTGAAAATGTTTGATAAAATTTGATTTTAACCTTCCGAAAAGTAAAAAAAAACGACGAAAATTTTTTTGAGAGAAAATTTTATCGAAAGAAAAAAATCGATGGAGGTGTTATAATGGGCAAAAAAAATGTTAATTCAACTGAGTTAGTATGTAAAGTTTTTCAAAAATCTGAATCTTTGTTTAAAATCTTCAAAAAAATAAAAAAAGGTGGTAAAAGTGTTTAAAAAAATACTTAATTTTTCTCAATATATTTTTCAAAAAAACCATCAAAAAGTCATATAACACAAAAAAATTAAATTAGAGTTTTCGCAAAAAAACATTTCCCATTTATAGTCTTATACTAAGTATATAGTGATTTAGCAGTTGCGAAAGTACATCGAAACGTTTAGATTACATTACCGTTTCTCATTCGGTTTGTATTTCGAAGCTCGAGTTGTGAAGTATTAACACTGTTTTGTTTGTAACTTCTAGTTGCTCCCAAAACATTCCCTTTTTTTCAGGAAGTAGTTCACCCCAACGCGCCGCCTGTCACAAACGAACTGAATACTCGGTTTTCGCGAGTCTCCCTGAACGATGTTCCGCGTGGACACCGCTTCATCTCCTTCCGAAAAGCTCAGACAGAAGCTGAACAGAATTTCTTGGCCATGATCAAGCAGACCACGATCATGCACATTTCGGCCCAGGTTTGGCGAAAACGAAATTTTAAGTAGGAAAAGGTATAAAAGAGTCTCTCGTACTGCTATAAATTTAAGAAAAAAGTGTAACTTTTCAATTATAGTAATTTCTGTCATTAGCGTATCGAAAACAAAGTTGATTTTTTCGTTTTCTTTTGAACTTAGATCCCTGTTTCTTAAAGAAAGGTCCCATTTTTAGTTTAATGTAGAATTTTTTCTTCATACAGAAAAAGAGAGATAGAAAATTTTTTAGAAAAGAGGCTCACCTTGAAATTTTTATGATTTGATGGTCTTTTTCATTTTTTTGCAGTACAGCTTCTACAGAAAAGATGCCAAAAAACGCATTTTTGTATGAAATTCATTTTTCTGTAACTTTCTGAAGTTGTTATAGCTGCTATTTGTAAGACTCTGTAGGATTTCCATTCGCAGTAAAAAAAAAACGTAGCTCCATGAAGTTTCAAAAAGATTGAGCTCCATACGAGAAAGTTTTCATAAAAAATGCGCTTTTTTGTGTTTTCTCTGATCGAAATGTACTTCCAAGGGAAGTCATTTTAATTTGCTGTTGGGATTTTCTGAAAATTGGCCAGAAACTCCTTGATGTACCAGAAGAAGGTTCTGAAACTCAATCTGCAAAACGTCCTCGTTTTTGAGAGAAAAAAACGTGGAAGAAAACCCTCAAAATTTATAAAATAGGCAATTTTGAGGATTTCAGCTCTCATTTCTTGAGAACTAGGAAGTCGTGCAGGTTTGAATTTTCACAAAAAAAAGAGATTTTCTGGCCAATTTTCAAGGAAATCCCAACCGCAAAGTGAAATGACTCCCCCTGTTGAGCAAGTTCATTCAAAAAAGGTAACATTTTCCAGAACCTGCTCACGGCGGTCGACGTCCTTTGTATGGTCGCGAGGAACCGCCCAAACTGGGACAACGCCCTCCACAGAGTCGTCGAAGCCATGGAAATCCTCCACGTCAACCTTCCCCCAACACTTGGAACCAGTCAGGTTCCGAATCAAGAAAGATCTGACCTGAATTCAAACCCAAAATCCAGGTCAAATCGGTCCGAAAAGAGCTGAAAAGAAACCTGATGCGATTCCTGAAACTTCCGGCCGCCGTCCCTTTTCAGAGCAAAATCTCGACTCTTCTCGTCTATCTCGGATCGAATCCTCACGTTTTCATTGAATTATTCGAAGAGATTTGTATGAAATTGTTCAGGAAATCAGCAAAGCGATTCCGGCGCACTTGGTTCCGAAGGTGCAGAAAAAAGCGGCCGGGGATGATGGACCGCTCCCTGCAAAGAGGGCCAAGCACGATGAAGGTGAGAAAAAAAGGGAGAAATTCTGAGAAAAGTTTTTCTTCTTCTATTCAATATCGAAAATCTGGAAAAAAATATATATTTACTTAAAAATTAGAACTTGATAAGTTCTTTCTATGAAGTCGGACCATTACTGATTAAACTACCATAAAAAAAATTTTACCTTGGCTTCACCATGAAGAAAAATGTTTCTTTACCCTTTTAGAGACAAAAAATAGTTTTTGAAACAGAAAAAGAAACTATGCCCGACAAGGACCTTTCTTGGAATTTTTTCCGATTTTTCCCTTCTGAATATAGTCTAAAAAAATTTGTCATAGTAAAAAAACGGAAAATTGGTTGAAATTAAATGAAAAAAAGTGTATCTTAGACACTGGAGAAATTGATAAAAGTTTACTTCTTATTTAAAACTGAACAGTCATTTTCCTTGAAACGAAAACAAGATTTTTTTAAAAATTTTTCTATTTATAGCGTCTTTTTTTCCATATAACTTCTCTAAAAGTCGTCGTAAATGCATTTTAACAACTGCCTTGAATGAAATTCAAAAAAAAATGTATTCTAGACGCAAAAAAAATAATTGAAGTTTTTCTTCAAACTGAACAAATACTATCTCTGAAGCGACAAAATCGAAGTTTTTCGAAATAAAACGAGATTTTCGGGGCCTTTTTTTCCTAGTTATAACGTCTTTTTTCGCTCTACAACTGCTTTAAAAAATGAAGCACTGTAAGACCTGACTATCCAAATTTGAAAAAAAAAAATGTACTTTTAGTCAGAAAAGGAAGTTAGAAAAACTTTTTCTTTAAATGAACTATTATTTTTAAGCCAAAACATCGGTTTTGTTCGACGAAAATGAGATTTTTGAAATACTTTCTATTCATGGCCTCTTTTTTTCTATATAACTACTCCAAGAGTCGTCGTAAAGGCACAGTAACAACTGTTTGGAATAAAATTCAAACAAAAAAAAAAAAAGTATTCTCAGACAGAAAAAAAAGTTAATAGTTTCTTTCATCGAAATGAACAACTTTTTCTCCTGCAGCGAAATCATCGGGTCTGTTCGACGAGGACGACGAAGACGAGGAGCCGTCGACGTCCCAACCCGCCAAGTTGAACCACGAAAAAGACGCGGTCCTGACGGCCGTCGACGTCACGTCGCAGTACGTCTTCGAGCGGCTCAACACCGAAGTCGTCATCAAACTCGTCCTCATCTCATTGGTTCGTCGCGACGTCTTCTGAGAAGAAGTAGAATGCGTTCATGGGAAAAAGATCCCGTTTTGTTTATTTTAGTAAAAAGATCCAATTTTCAACATTTTATTTTCTATTTTTGCAACATTCCAAAAGTGGCTAATTAGAAGGCAAGGCTACACAATATTTCAAGAAAAGAAACAGGTCTAACTGAAAAAATAGGAGCAAAATAGCGGCTCAAAAAATCCTTTAGCAAAAAAAGTATTTTTTTTAAGAGATGAAAACGTTGCAATTTATGTAAATGATTCATTCCGAAAGCAACCTAAAAATCATACCCAGTTCAAACATTCTGTTCCTCTAAAGCCTTCAAATGCGTTTCAGATGACGTTACCCGAAGAAATGCCTCCCACTTTCAGTTCAAGTTATACACCTATTGCGGCTGCTGGAACGGAGGTTAGTTTCGAAGGATCACATTGATAATTTTATGTACAACTTGGAATGATCCTTCCAAGAAGCAGTAAAGTCAGTATAGCTTGATTTTAGGACGTCTTGATGAAAATTCGTGGAAATATCAATAATAACTAGTTCTTAGTAAAAGCTATTAACAACATATTTCAACTAATTTTTTTGAAAAAAATTTTTGAAAAAAATATTTCCTTCCGGTAAGGAAATAGATTTTTTTCAAAAAAATATAGATTGAAGAACTTTTTACTCAATTTTTTTAGACATTTTTTTCAAAAAAATGAGCTTTTTGAAGTAAGATTTAAAGCGGAAAAATATTTATCAGCATTAAAATTGTATCGAATATGATCAGAAAAAAAGTTTTTTTAAACTGGCAGGAGTGGTAGAAAAAAAGTAACGCAAGTTTTTTTCAGATTTATTTTTTTCAAGTTCTCATTTTTTTAAAATAGCTATAAAAAAATTTTATTATGGACATTTCGTGTTCAATTTGATTCCGCGAAATGCAAAATGATCTCTGACTCTCCAAAAATTTAGTGATATTTTTCCTTTCTCTAACATAAGTAACGGGTATTTTGCATTTCGCGGAATCAAATTGAACTCGGCAATAGAATAAATTTTTATTTTTTTGTTTGATACCAACTCAGGAAGATTTTTAGAATCTTAAAACCCACATAACTTTTTTTATTACAGTTCTGAAAGCTCTAGAAAAAAATAAATAAAGTTTTTCCAGGAACAAAGACGAGATTTATCTCGAATGATGGCCACCCAGGCGACGCAGGCCGAGGTCGGACCGGGCTTCGAACAGGTCAAAAAGCTCAAAAAAGAACAGTTCCGGGGTTTTCTCACAACATTTCTAACTGAACTTCATCTTCTCTCAATTTGAAGAACGACAAGAAGCCCGGATGGAAGGATTGGCCATCGCGCCGACGCCGCAACACTTGCCAACGACGATTTTGTCCCGAAAGCCGCCCCAAGTCCCGTTTGGCGCCCTGCCACCGCCTTCGGTCAGAAAAGAGCTTTAAAAATTCAGCTTCAGAGCAAAAAAAAGTCAGAGAAATTTCATTTTTCAATTAGCAACCTTTTAGTAGAACTTTTCTCATCTTTTCAGGAGTTTAGAGCGTTTTCGCCCTTAAAAATAAACCAAGTTCGGTGCTTGGTTTTTTTTTTTCGATAGTTCTCAAGAAAGGAGTCTTCTTTCTTTGAAAAATATCATTCCATAATACTTTTGGAACCTCCACCAATGTGGAAAAAGTTTCGCCCAAAGAGTGAAAAACTCAAAATATCTGATTTTATGGAGAATTTTTTGCGTGGTGTTCACGGTACACATTATATGAAAAAAATAAAGTTCTGGCTATAACATAAATTCGGAACAGCAATGTTGGTTCCAATTTGATCTTTTTATCTGAAGTTCAGAATCATTAGTTTTATTATTCACACGAAATACGATTAAATTGTTGAAAATTTTTCCAAAAATTATTTTTGATGAAAATTCAACAATTGAAAAAGTTACGTTTGAAGAATTTATAATATTTGAGAACGTCTTTATTTGAAAGGATACAAGACAAACAAAGTATCTTTTCGATCATTTGCGGGTTTTTAGAGAGTTTGTGAAACTTATTTCTACCTTCCAAGTTGGCTAAAAGCTGAAATCAATGAAAGATCTGAATTTGAAAATATTTTGAGACAATAAAAAAGCTTTTTATTGTGGATAATTTACTTTGAAAAATTTGCTGTGTGCTAGAATTATTTTTTTGTATGCCAAAAAAAGAATTTTTTTAAATTCTGATAAGGGCTTCGTTTCTAGAAACTCCGCTAAACCGTGTCATCTTTCAATTTCCAGAGCGCCCCAGTGCTGAAATCGAAAAAAGCTCTGAATCTGATAGAGGAAACGAAGGAACTGACCTCCGAGGAAATGGATCAGCTCTTCGAATGCGCCTTCGACAGCGTTTTGAGGGCCGAAAGTTGGTTTTTATGGAAATGAGACGACATGTAATCATTAAAAATTCACGAAAAAAATAGTTTAGAAAGAATTTTTGAAGCGGGAAATCGAGTTTCACTTAGTTTTTGGAGCATCTTGAAATCGAAGGCGAATTTTACGTCTTCTAACTTTAACATAAGTTTTTTTCATCCCTTTTTTTATTTGATGAAACTTCCTTCAATAACTCTGAGGAAAATAGTTGAACCTTTGAAAACGATGGGAAATTCAATTTTTCTCAAGTTTATCACAAAAACTTCTATCTCTGATTTTGAAAAGGTTTTTTCTGACTTTTCCCTCCTCAGGAAGAGTGGTCCAAGGCGGCGCCACGTTGATCTACCAACAGTTGGTCGTTCGGCTGACGTGTCGTTTCCGAGAAGACGCCGAGGCTTTCGAGAACCGATTGGTCGCCTTCATCGTCGAGGACCACAAGAAAAGAACGGATCTTGCGTTATTGTGGCTCTCCGAGCTGTACGCTCAGTATCAAGGGTTCGTTGGAGCATAATAATAGTTTATTCACTGCCACTGATTCAGCATTAGAAAATATTAGAAAGTAAGTTATCAATATTGGATGGGCAGATGAACAAGGGGTCAACCCTAACGAGTTGAAAAATGAATTAGTTTGTCTTAAACCTGAGCAATAATGAAGGAGGTTTTGTATGAAATTTCAATCGTGTACTGTTGTGTTTTTTGTAACGATCTTTTGACTCTCTCAGTGTTAGTTATATAAGGTTTATCTTTAGATAATATCAATATACAATCGATAAACTATAGAAAAACTCTGGTTACCAACCGAATATTGGGGTAAAAATTTTTTTGGCCAATCAATAACTTCTATGCAGAAGTAATGTACGGTAGCGCGCACAATAGTTCTGTGTATATTTTCTCTGAGAAACTTTGGAGGGATTCCATAGGGACCCTTTAAATAAAAAACCTCTGTAGGGACTCCTCAGAAACTCCTCAGTCCCGCATTCCACAACATGTCCTCGGACACTGGAAACGCGAAACGGACGTGCGCCGGACGTTTCTGGCCGATTCTAGGGGTCAATTAAGAGCGCTGAGGCTACTAAAGTGGTCACTAGAAATGCCCCGACAAGTCCGATTCGTGTCCCGTTCGCGTTACCAAGGTCCAAGTCCTATTTTTAAAATTATTCGAAGTTTAGGCTTCTTTTGGTTTCAATATCAATTTTCAGTCGAGTTCTGAAAAATAAAGAAAAACGGATAATTTTACATTATTCAAAGTATAAAATCTAGTTGATAAGGGTAGTTAATCAGATATTCGTGCTGCACGACTTGGCTCCGCGAGCAAATCGAAGGAGCCGACGGACTGACGAGGACGGCGCGACTGGAACGTTACGACAGAGTCATGTGCGAACTTCTGAAAGCTCTGATGGAGAAGAAGTTGCACATGGAAGCGTTCGTCTTTTCCAGGAAAATCCGAAGGAAAATGGGAATTTTCCAGGCTTTTTCACAAAATGCTTCTGGATTCGCCGCTGGTGACGTTGAACGCCTTGGAGTACTTGAAAACCGTTTGTCTTGATAAGGTGATTTGGAGTTTTTGAAGAGGAATAATGGATGAACAAAGGGTTTTTCTGATTTTTACGTTTTTTTTCTTTTAAGTTTGGAAAAGATGATCTCATCGTGGTTTTACTGAGCGAAAATCTAATATTGTTTCTTTAAATCTACTTTTCGAAACGGGAGTTAATACCATGTTCGAAGTAATTTCCGCGAAATTTGAACTTATCTCTCACTCTCCAATATTTAGTCATCTTTCTCACTTTCTAACTGTTTTTTTTTGAATGTTGAGGCATAATTTTTAACATGTCGTAAGGTTTAGTTAGACCGGTAAATAGTTGAAATCCAACCAAAAAAGACGTTTTTGAGAATATTCAAGTGTTAACTTATTTTTCAAACTTTTTATTGGAGGACATAAAATAGTTTTTTTCACATTTCATCAGTTTTTTGCTACAAAATGATGGAAATTATTGAGGTTTTTCTTCAAATTGTCAGCGGAAAATAAAATAAAATTTAACCATCTTTGGAACAAATATTTTTTTCAAAGGTGTTCATATTTTTAAACATTACAGGATGAATTCGTGGATTTTTTCCATTCGATGAGTTTCACTGATTTTTTGAATCAAATTGATTACCGAAAGTTAATTTTGCAGGTCGGCGGCGCTTTTGGAATGACAACCCTCCGAGAACTCATCCTCACGAGAAACCGACAACGCGGCGAACTTCTCAACTTTTTCTTCAACCTTTCTTTTCTCGATAAACCTGAGGTTCTGAATTTTCTTTGTCTTAATTTAGTTGAGAGGAAAATAGAAGTTTTGAAGTGATTAATTTCTTACTCTTGAAAGATGTTGAAACCTTTTTTTGAACGCAAAAAGCTAGCGTTTTGGACCTTTTCCTTTCTGTTTTGGAATAACGACTGGTTTTGGCTCTCTTGACCTCAAATTTTTTCAAAAAGCGCTCCCGAGCATTTATAAGAACACTTATCGATAAACCTGAGGTTTCCAATTTTCTATTTATAAAATTTGATTGTGAGGGGAAAATTGGGCATGAAAATACCTAAATTTAGAGTTAAACATTTTTTTTTTTCGTATTTTGCTTCAAAAAAATATCTTCTTTTGTTTTTGTTTTTCGTTTATGAGAATCTTTTCACAATGAGTTGAAAGTTCTCCTTTTTTCAGCTCCGATCAGCTTGCGTCGACACGGCGAAGGAACTCTGCGCCCTAGCTCATTTGAGGTCTCCTTTTTCCTTGAATTTCAGAAAATATTCCGCTATTTCCAGAAGAGCCCTGACTGAGAAGGCGAAAGAACAACTCCAGGAATGTCTTGAGCCCGTGCCGCCAGTGTACTTCAGAAACCCAGAATCGGTATTTTTCGGAAAATTGTTCAAAAAGCGCATCGATAAAAATAGATCAAAATTTTTAGGTGATCGAGAAAAATATTTTGAGATTAAGGGTCAGAAAAAAAGAGGACCAGAAGCTTTTAAAAAAATACTCTTTGTCACATCTTTGTTTTTCGAAGTCTCAAGTTTTTATAATTTTTTTCGATTTAGGACAGAAACCCCCGTATTTTTCGAGGCTAATCATTTTCACAAAGACTTTATTTCTTGACGAAAAGTGTTTTTTTCATGAAAAAAATTTCATTTTTTTCAGAAAAGAGAATGGTTTTTCATTTCGAGCCTTAACTTTATTAAAATAGAAAAAAAGTTACAAATTCAAATTGGGATAATAGAAATTATGATTTTTTTATGAACTTTAGAGGGTCAGGCCCCTTTTTATTAGAAACTTCATACGCAGTACCCCCGAAAAAAATGTCCTGAAACGTGGAAAAAGTCGACTTTTTCCATTTTTAATTACTGCGTTTTACGCGTAAAAATAAATAAAATTTGTTTGAAAATGGAATATGATGTTTTGCAGCCCAGCGAGGATTGGACAGAGGACATTTTCCGATGCGCGTTGACCCTTTATTTGGGAATCATGCCCTTCGATCCTTCCCTTCTTTTGCCCCTGGCTGACGTCTATGCCTATGGAACGACCACTTTCAAGAAGGTTTGGGAAAGAAAAATGAAGATTTGGGTCTCCGAAAAATGGATATTCTAAAAGGAAATTATTTTTAGTTCGATGGTTAAGTGACATTGATTGATTGAAAATTGAAAAAACTCAAGTTTTCTTTCAAAAAAAAGGTTATCTAAACTTCTGCGAATAAGAACCTTTTTTTGGAGAATAGACTAAACTCGGGCAAAGTTGGAATAGTGGATAATGGCCGCTGAAGGGGAGAGGCTAAAAAAAGGCCTCAGAAAGGCAGCAAAAAGCAGCAGAAAAGAAGCCTTTGTCACCCTAAAAGGAACATTTCTATGTAGCTTTTTTTCCACCCTTTCCGACTCCGCTTATGAAATTTGTAAAAATCGATCTTTCTCACAAAAAAAAACAGAATAAGAATCCTTTTTCCGAGTCTTTTATTTCTTCTAGACTCTCAAAGATCTTGAGAAATGGTGGGAAAAGGGAGAGGCAGCAAAAATGGTTCATAAGAGCCGATAAAATGGCGCAAAAAGGCAGCAAAAAAGGGGTTTTTTTTACCCAAAAAGGAGTCTTTTGGGACCCTTCCGACGTCGGCTATGAAATTTGTTGAATTTTGTTCGAACTTCCCTTCAAAAAAAAAAGAAGAAAAATTGTTTCTGCAGAATATAGAAGATTTTTTTCGAAAATGTCTAGTTTTTTTACGATCTCTGAATAGAACAACAATAAAATTTGGAAATTTCGATTCATTTCCAGGTAGTTCTCCGGTCAATTGAGCCGGCAGTGAAGGCGATCGGAATGCGGGACGAACAAATGTTGCGATTAGTAGAAGAATGTCCCGTCGGGGCTGAAACTCTCGTCGCAAGGATTGTTCATTTACTGACTGAAAGAGGTAGGAAAGAAGATTCGTTCTGTTTTTGGAAAAATTGAGGAAGTTTGATCGAGAAATGGATCTTGAAATTGAGCTTAAAGGTGGACTTTCTGTTTCAAAATGAACTTAGAATTCAAAATCTAGTTTTTCATTGCTAGTCCCCTAATTAAAAAAACCAAAAAAACCTTTCTGAGATCCAATTTTTTTCAAATTTTTTTCTCTAGCGGGTATTGTTTTTAAAAATTATCGATAAATAAACTGGAAAAAAATAGGGTTTTTAAAATTAAAATTTGCAATTAGTTTCGATGGAGCTCATGAAACATCTAAAATTCTTCTCATGCTCATTTTTTTGCTGATATAATTTTTTTCTGCGTCAGCAAATTTTGTTATCTTCACCATGATATTATGCCAAAATCAGTTCTTGATGCAAAATCACGATTTTTCCTACTTTTTGTAGTCAACATTTTTTAAATTAACCCAGAAGCCATCAAATTTCAATTTTTCCTCGAAAAAATTCCTTTCTTTTGAAAAATTTGAAAAAATAACTGTTTCTAGCCCCTGCGATCCCTGAGTTGGTCGTCCGTGTGAAGAGGTTACACGACGAACGAAGAACGGACGTTCGAGCCTTGATTCCGATCATCGGAGGTCTTTCCAGGGTTCGTTTTGAGCTTTTTGTAGACTTCCTTTCTTATGAACTTGGCTTCTAATTCGTCTATTTTCAAATTAAAAGATGAGAATCGTTTAGAATATACATCGGCTGGATCCCACCCCAGTCTTTTGCGCGCGAAAAAAAAAATGTACTGGAATAGGCCGTACTTTTCGGGGGTGGGATCCAGCCGACGTATGGTCTAGAATATTCTCCTGTTTCAATTTTTCAACTTTACTCAATATTCAATCTCTCAATTGTTCTTGAACACATCAATTTCTACAAGTCTTTCTCATCTTTTCGTCCAGGACGAGGTCGTCACCCTTCTCCCACAATTCGTCCTCCGATCCGAGTATCAAAAATCGGTGGCTTTGGTTTTCCGGCGGTTGTACAATGCTCGAGGTAGGAAATGAATGAGAAGCACAGAAAGAAGACATTTTCTTCCAGATATGACAACTGGAGACCCTTGTTTCGCCGTCGATGATCTCATTGTTCAGTACCATCTCATTCAGCCGCAAAATGAGAAAGAATTGAATCTCCAGGCGGAAAGTGAGTGAAAACGAAGAGAAAGGATGAAATAAAAATATTCTCCCAAAAAAACTCCAGGAAGGAAGGAGCTTTCTAGATTTTTCCTTTTTAATCTCACTGCAGAATTTCGAATACCAAGTCGTTTGCTCAAGTTCCGCCTCTAATGGCGCAAACCAATCAGAGAACGTTTTAGAATGACGTCATTGAATTTCACATCAAAAATCTGAAAAGACTGTACCAAATTCTCACGTCGAAGAGGTCTTATAGGGTCATAACGGCTTGCTTTAAGAACTGTTTCCTATCACATTTATTTTTTCGGTATCATCAACAAAATTCGAAAAAATCCCAGGTATACGAGAAGTGCTGGATCCCCGTTTCGTGACGAAAGAAGCGGCCGCAAAAGCGGTTGAGAAACTTTTTGAGTCGCGTCCTTTGCCGCAAATCTTCATGAACACGCTCGTTTGTATCCATGAGAAGGTTCGTTGAAGCGCGATTAATTCGAATCAATCGTCGATCTTCGATTCTCAGTTTTCTTTTTATAGTTTGGTGATCAAAGAATCACGTTCAGATTTCCAATAGTTCTGCAAAATATTTCGAAGTTTACGGTGATTTCAGTGGTTTTTCTTAGGAAGAAGGCAATTTTTGATTCACAGCTTTATCGGTAGAATTTTCCAAACTTGGAGCTGCTTTTCTTTCTAAGAATACGTTGGAAATTATGTGAAATATTTGAAAGAATCAAAGTTTTTCGTTCTCAACAACGTTTGGGCGGCTTTTAAAGCAATACATTTGAAAAATTATTTTTAGAGATTTTACAAAATTTAGAGAATTTCTTGGAAGTTTTGAACATTTTGAATAGGTCAGAGAGGCATTTAACGGCATAGAAATTGGTCAATTGAAAATTTCCAATAAGCTTCCTGACCAGAGACAAGATGAAAGGGAATAAAACAATATTTGAAATTGGTCAGGAAAATTTTTTTCAAATGTTATTTAAACTTGATTTTTTTGAAATGTAGTCAGTCACGATGCTTTTTTCTGAAGCACCCCAGCAATATATACAATTTTTTGTTTCGTTAGCCCAATAAGTATTCGAACCGCTTTTTTTCAGTTCTCGCAACTGGAGAGCTTCTTAACGAATCTCTTGCAAAAGCTGGTTGCCAGGAAATTGTGGCAACACAACGAACATTTCAAGGAATCTTTCTTCTTCGCCGTCATGAAACTCAAGGATATCGTTTACGGGGTTTTCAGCTTTTTCGAATAATTGAACGCAAAATGGATTTTTCCAGGCCGTCTTGACAAACTTCACTTACGAGGAGTTCACCGAGTTGGTTCAATCACAGGGCGAAGTGAGTTGAAGAGAAAACATTTGATTAAAATAGAACTTCGATTAATCGATTTTTTTTGAAAATTTGGCCAATAGGGTGATAGATCAGAAGCGGTATGAAATATGGTGGGAAAGCGTTTCTTGCTCTTTTTTTATTGAGGGATGAGATGGCCTGAAACTAGCCGGTAATCCAATTTTTTTCCGGCTCTTTTTACTCTGATTTTATTATCGGCTTCATGAAAAAGATCAATTATCTTATGAACACATTTTCAATGTGACCGATAGGAATATTTTTTTCTGTTTTCAGAAAAAAAACGAAAAAAAATCATTTTTAAACTTGATAACAAAGCAAGAAAAAAGAAAAAGGAAATGGCTCAAATAAAAAAGAAAAAAAGACGATATAAACAAATTTCCATAACCCTGATAATTAAAGTTTTTTTCTTTCTGAAACAGATTTATTTTTTTGAATTTTGTAGCAAATTATGTTTTCTTTCCAGCAGCCTAGGTCTTTTAAACTATAGTTTGTTTTTTTCAAATTTCCTTGAAAAAAATTCAATTTTTTGGGACGATTTCACAACCGTGAATTCAAATTTTTTTTTTCATTTTAAGAACTTCAATTTCCTCTTATCATTTTGGTCAAAAACTAGATTTTGTTCATTTTTTTCGATTTTCAGGAGATTCTCAACGAGCTCAAGGAGTTCTTCCCGACCATGTCGACGGCTCAGCAAAAAAGCATGGAGTCCGTTTTTTTTTTTTTTGGATGAATAACCATTGTCTAGTTAAGAACAGTGCAATGCTAGTATTTTTTTGAACAAGTTGTCGATTTGAAACAGGGATAGTTCAGAACAATATGTGTTATTTTTGCGATTTTCAGTCAAGAGATCAAGGATGTCGTGTGGGATAAGGAGCGCGAAGAGCGGGAAAAACGCGAACGAAAGGAAGAACGACGGGAGAAGGAGCGACTCGAACGCGAGCGCGACAAAAATCGCGACAAGGACCGCGAACGCGAGAAAGAACGCGAAAAGGAGCGCGACGATCGCAGATATAAGGTCTTTTTTACCGGAAAAAATAAAGTCATGTAACAAAATTAGAAAAAAAGAACATGGCAAAAACTTGAATTTGGAAAAAGATCAAAATATCAAGTCATCCTTCTCTTTTAAAAACTATTTCCGCTCCCAGAAATTTAAATTTTTTTCTCACTTTGCAGAAGTTCACGCAAAAAAAACGAAAAAACATTTTTTCAAAAATCATTCGAGAAAAAAAAATAGATTTTAGTGAAATTACAACTTTTTCGAAAGATAAAAAAAGCAAAAAAATTATTTCTAGAGAACGCTTTCTACAATAAAAACTGAATGAAACGATCATGAAAAAAATCCCAAGAAACTGTTATTTTTTTGAACTTTTCTGAACGATGGTAGTCTAATTGAAAGTAATTTTTATCCATTTACATTGTCCAAATGCACCTAGATCCTTTATTATCTATTTTTTGCTGTCCGAAAAAAGCTCCCTTCAATAATTCGAATTTTCAAAAGTTTTATTCAACAATTTATTTCCCTGTAACCCTGACCTTTATCGGGCGAAACTAATTTAGATGCAATTGAAAAATTAAAACCTTGATTTTCAAAAAATTTCAAGATTCAAGAAAAATCCTCTCCAGAGGGAATTTCGTTTTTTTGAAAACGTACCGATTCTTCAATTTATTTTTTTGATTTGTTACTTTTTGAAACGTTAAAATACAAAAAGCTTTTTTTCTATCGATTTCGGTTACATAGCCGGAATTTTAACTGTTCAAATCAAAAATCATTTCCAAAAAAATTTTTTTAATTTTTTTATCTGTTTCAGAGCAGCCGCCGGAAAGATTGATAAATCCAGCCTTCTACTGAACAAATCGATTCGGGTCTTTTTCATTGTGTTGTTGCGTTTTGAATTGATTGTTTTGTTCTATAATATTTATTCAGCTTTTTTTATTTGTTTTTCCGGTTTTCTCCTAGTTAAAATGAATAAAGAAATAATTTTTTTTCGATTTTGGCATGTTTTCGTGATGCTTTATGAAGCCATTCAACGTGTTTCTTTCTCTATTTTTTTCTCATAGTTGAAAAAAATATAAAAAGTCTCAAGTAATTTTGGAAAAATTGATATCTGGAAGAACTGAAAAGCGGTTCGAAGTAGGGAGAAACGAGAGATCAACGGCGGTCAAGAGAGACGCCAGAGAAGTCGGATTTCTCTGATTGTCTGGTCTCTCTTCAGTTCACCGTCGATTTCCTTCGCTCGCTAGCTCTGATCTCTGTTTCATAAGTTATATTTACAACGAAATTCGCGATGGAACCAATTAAAGTTTCTATAATGAGTTCATCAGCCAGAAAAAAACGGTTCATAAAAAAATTTCTAATTACTGTAGAAAATGGAATGACGTCACCGCCGGAGCCGATTTTTCGTGCACCAGAGTCTGGGAGGCGGGGCGACGTGTTGCGCCCTGGGTCCGCCCGACCGTCTGGCGATCGGAACCGCCCATGGTTCTGTACAAATTTTCGATACCGTCACTCAACTTCGTATCGTGAATCTTTATGGTAAGCGCTAAAAAAATGAAAATTTTGTTTCGAAAATAAAAAATAGTAAAACCGCTTTTGAAGACATTACTGTTTCCAACGCTACTTAATTGATTACTGTTTCCAACGCTACATTACTGTTTCCAACGCTACTTAATTGAGGGATCAAAATGAGTTAGTTCACCGCAGATTTAAAGCAAGATGGATCAGGATTGGAACTAGAGAAAAAAATATTCCAGATACTCTCTAAATTTATTATTCTGACTGAGAATGAGTTGTGAGAAAAGAGCTTGGTTTAATGAACATGTGGAAAATTTCCAGATGACGAAGAAAATCGGCCGATTTTAGCAGTTGGATTTGTCGATTACTATCTTTGGGTGCATGTTCGGAATACCTGTATTCTGGTTTATAGGTGAGAATAATAAGATTTCGATTATCAACCATTTTTGAGGGAGAATTTTGAAAAAACACAAAACCAGATAAAAACCATGTCAAAGAGTCAGACCGCTTCGAAGTGGACCTGAAATTTTAAATTTTAACACTATTTTTCTCCATTTTCAAGCTCTCAGTTTAGTCCTAGAGGTGGAAAACTGCTCCGGAAAATTTTGATAGAAAAATTGATAAGACAGGCGAATCGAGAAAGATCTTTTTTAAGTTCGAAAAAAGACCGTAAAAATGTTCCAAAAATTCTAAATGACTTTCTGAACAGATTTTTTGCTCTTCTTTCAGTTTGACCTGCCTTTTTTGAGCTTTTTTGTATTCTTGGCTTCCAGAGCTAGATTCCTAGATGTCCGATATTTTGTTAAGCCAAGCAGAAAAACCCGAATTTGGGAGTTGAAAAGATTGAAAAAATTTTTTTGACAGCCCTCAAAAAGATATTTTTTTCTAAAAACATACCTTTCTTTACCTGTGAAGTACGAAAACTTCATTGAAAAAAATAAAAACACAAATCCAAAAACTTTTCTATTTTTTTTTCTTTCAAGAATTCTGCTTTTAATTATTCTCTATTCAGATTGAATAATGAAAGGCGCTATGACTTGATCTCCCGACACGAAGTCGAACATGTCGGATTTTGCCGCTCTATAGCTTTCGATCAAACTCGGATTCTTTATGCCGAAGGGGATGGTCCTTCGATTTGCATGTCGATTCTGCTCGACCAAGGAGCCGTCGAGGAGTATTCCCGAATGGTGGAGAAGGTTTTTCTTTGAGCATTTCAGATATAAATTGAAAAAAATTCTAGAAAATATTGAAAAAAAAAGTTTTTTTCAACTTCCATCACCTTCTTTCTCCTTCCCGGGACCAAGAGATCTAATGGAATTTTCATTTTTCTTCCCAAAGGACCCTTTTCAAGGGGCCATCTTAAAATGGGTCCTACCACGGTTAAAAATTAGAGATTGTCTGTTTGATGGAGGGCGCAGACAGACCACCCTTTCTTAGCGTCTCAAGCTAGCCGTAAACTGGCGGCTACAGTTTTTCTTCAGAACAGTTCCGTAATAAGAAGTTGCATAGCTGATTTATGACTAGCTTGGAACCCGAGGGGCGTGGCCTGTCTCCGCTCTCCACCAACCAGGCACTATCTTACTATTTTCGTGTCAGGACCTTTTTTCGATGACTTAAGCCGGCCGGAAATCAGCTGAGTTTAGTTTTTTAAAGGATTGAACTTTTTAAACGATAAAATCCTTCAAAGAAAGACTTCCAGGACACTCCCATGTGCATGGCAACTTCGGTTGAAGGCCGGTTAATCGTCGGCTTCGAAAATGGAAATGTTTCAGTGTCTCGTCTTGAAAATCGGAAAGAAGCTGATACGGTAGTATTTATTCAGGGATAAAAACAAAATTCTGGTTTTCAGATCACTTTAGGGAACACTTCGGTGTTCTGCGTAGCGACATCTTCGAAAAACTTTGCATTCGGACTGGCCAAACCGCCGATCAAAATGTTCCCAGTGGATGATTTGCAAAGTCCGATTTTGATTGAATATCCCCCTTGGTGAGATTTCACTTTTTCTATGAAGAATTTTCCGTTTTTGATAGGTCTTTTTCGTCTTTTTCTATGCGTTATTGTTAGAGTTGATTCAGGGCTAGCTTGGGGCGCTAAGGGGGAGTGGCCTGTCTGCTCCCTCCACTAGCCAGGCACTATCTCGTTTCTTACCGTGTCAGGACCCATTTTTCGATGGCTCAAGCCAGAATGTTCTGTTTCAAGGACATGAAAAAGGGCGGGGGAAAAAAGGTCAAACTTGTTTTGAAAAATAACGAAAAAGAGGCTAAAGGAAAGTTTTAGTCCATTTTTTCAAGATATCCAGCTTTAAAACTTTTGGAAAGGCTATTAAAACTTTTCATAGGATCTTTTTTTGATCAGTAGAACATGAGCAATTAACAGAATTTTTTTTTGTTTGAATTGACCCGAGGAAGAATGTCCGAACTCCTCAAAAAACTTTCCACTCAATTTTAAGGTTTCATTGAAACGCATTTGACGCATAAATAACTTCTCAACGTTGCGAAGAAATTACTATGAAATTGCAACCGACCTCAAAACGACTTGCGCGCGTGGGCATCGAAACGTTACTCAATTTCAAGAAGAATTGATTTTTTAATTTTATAACATGATGGTAACGGTAAAACGTTTTCTTATGAACGGCCAAGTGATCTATATAGGGGTTAAGGGGAAGCCTCTTAGGGGCAAAGTTCAGGTGCTTCCTGACCAGTACGGCCCTAAAGCTCAAGTGGTCCCTGTAGGTTTTTTTCAGATTCGAAAATTATAAAAACGAACTTGACCATATCATCGTTTGTTCATTTTTTCTTCCTAGAAACGATAATTTATTGATTTTTCATGAGATTTCACGACAATATTCGACTAGTATGTCCCGGAGCTACTTTTGCAAGCTTTAGTGCCCTTAAAGAGGAACGTCAAGTGGTCCTTTGAGGGAAACCTTCAAAGGCCTTTGGGACCACTCTAGAGTTTCTGGCTAGCCATTCCAAATGCGGCAAGGTTTCAAAGCCCGGTTGAAACGAATTGAAGAAATTCTTGCACCTTAAAGTTCGAAAAAAATATTAATTTATAATAGTTTCTTGGAAAAAAATAGCTGGCGTCTCATCTTGTATTTCCTGTTTACAGGTCGGAAGGCTGTTCGTCGATGGCATTCTCGCCCAACGGCAAGCAGCTTCTCGCCGGCTTCTGGGACGGTTCGATGCGCGTCTTCTCCGTCGCCAAGCAGTCCATTCTGCTCCATCTCAAGTTCCACACGGCTACCGTAACCCAAGTCCTTTGGAGTGACGTCACTGGCGAGGAACGCGTCGTCGCGTCTTCCAACGATGGCCGCGTCTCCGTCTGGGATTTCCGCAAGAAATGAAAGTTTTCTGTGAAGTTTGATCTCGTTTTTAGAACATGGTTCTTGATTCTTTTCGTTTGAAATGCACGATTTTTCTCGAAATAAATCTTCAAACCATATTTTTCATTAAATACTTGATCATTTTTAAAAACTGCAAGGGGGGTCGAAAAGCGTGGAGCTGAAGAAAATGCCTGAAAAAAAAATTCAAAGCTCCTCCCTGCGCCTTTAAACGGTTATTCGAATCATTGGTGAGAATAAAAATTTAAAAAAGCGAGTCAATCCTTCTATGAACAATTTTCCGTTCTTGATAGGTCTTCTTGGTCTTTTTCTATGCGTTATTGTTATAGTTGATTCAAAGCTAGCTTGGGTTGCTAAGAGGGCGTGGCGTGTCTGGGCTCTCCACCTACCAGGCACTGTCTCTTTCATTATCGTGTCAGGATCCTTTTTTTTCGATGGCTCAATCCAGCTCTTTCCATCAATTTCGATCATCAATTTTATTGACACGAGATCATTCGAAATAAATCAGTCACAGCGTTGATATGGAGTGAGTAGTAGTGAATGGAAATAAAAAAATACATACAATTACACTAATACAGTAAGCAATGTGAACAAGAATAAGCAAATGAACAAGAAAATTCGATAGTTTTGAGAAATCCGCATTTTCATCAGTTTTGACCGTGAATCGAGGGTCAATAAATCGTTGTAGATGGCTCAGTTGTGCGAGGGCGTCGTTCGAACTCGCGACATTGATGGAAACTGAAAAGTTTTTCATATATATTTATTCACAGGCAAGGAAAAAATAACATTAAAAAGTACGTTTTAATCGGAAAGGCATGCTGGAAAAGTCGGTCGGTTTGGAAAACCAGATTACGCCGCAATTTTGCTCCATGGACAATCGCATTCCCGACTTTTTTCCCCCTTATCAATGTAAATTTGGACATTTTTCTAGCTTAAAAAGTCTGAAATTAATACTAAAAATGATGGAAAGTTTTTTTTTCACTTGAAACTGGAAACTAGAGACGATTTTTGAATCGCGTGTAGTTTAAAAAAAAAGTTTTTTCAAATGTAATCAGAGTTAATTTTTTTTTTGTGCTTTTTCAGGTCCAATTGTGAAAAACGACTTGAAATTACTTCATTTCCCTCTTTCAACCGGCTTTTAAAATTGTTCTCGTTTTTTTTTCGGTAATGGAGATGACATACTTTACATAATTCACCAAAAACATTTTTTTACCAACGATTTTTTTATAGACAAACCAAGAACTTCTTCAGGTTTGCTTTTTTTTTCCAAAACTTCTGAAAATTTTCTTCCACTTCATTTCAAATGACATCAGGAAAAGGTGCAGCGCTATTCAAAAAAAAAAAGCCTATCATAAGAAGTCAATTTTTTAAAGGTGATTTTTTTTACTATCCCTACGCCTTTGAGGTACATTTTTCAAAAACTCCTGGAAACCCACATCAAAGTTGCGTTCGATTCTGGTGGCCCGACTGGTGGAGACAGACGTCGTCACCTCCTTCACAGATGACGTCACCGACGGATTGGCGTTGTCGTCGACGAAAAGACTTTGTCGTGGCGTGCCGAGAAGCTCTCGAGATTCGCTGAGAGATCGGAGGGCTCGCTGGATCTCCTCGTCTTCCCATTCCGAGTCCCTAAAGTGATCAATTCAAAAAAAAAGTTCTGAAGAAGCTTTTAGACAACCAGAGGATTTTTTTCGAATGAAAAGTTATTGTAGCCTACTGTAGTTTTTTTTTGCTCGAGGAAGAAGTTAAAAAACCGTCAACTGATGGTGAGCTCAAAATTGAAAGAGGATTTAGAAAAAAAAAAATTGAAAAGTTGTTTTTTGGAATGAAAAACTGATTGATCAAATATGAATTCAAACTGAAAATTGATGTATTTTTTTGAATTTTTCATCAGAATATTTTTTCGAGGCTCTCCTACAGTTTCTTTTTGCTTCAGACATTGTTAATAATTTTGATTCGATATTTTGATCTTTTTATATTAAAAAAATTGACCTACTTAGTGACCTGTTAAAAAACTTTCCGTGTGACTTCGGCCGAACTTTTTCAATCATATGTTTTTAATAATGACAAAACAGGACCCTTGCTCAATTTTTGCACTCATAACTTTCCTTTTCAGCACATCTTACGCAAAAAAAAACACCGATTCGACTTAAAATATTCAAAAAAACGAACACAAACGCGTTGGTCGTTTCGTGGACGATGACGTCGAGTTGTCGGATGCAGGAAGCCTGGAAAAACGGCCAATTTTTCGATGATTCGCGTCATAAAAACATCGTAACTCAATACGATGCTCCAATGGAATCAAAGTTTATTTTTGCTTTGTTTATATTTTTGAAACTTCTTTTCGAATGGAAATTGTAGCGTTTACGCCAAAAATAACAAAATGAAAGATTGGGAAAAAAAAGTTTGTTTGTGGTTTTTTTTAACAGAGGGAGTTCAATAAATAGCCTTCAAGGATAGTTATTTCCCTTCTCTACCATTTTCGAGACAAAAAAGAATCTCATTTCCGAGCCACAAAACTAACGAAAAAAATACCTGGCAGAGTTCTCCCTCGTCATCCGTGAGAACGACGACGGCGTGCGCAAACCGGGGCCGGTCGGCGATCAGATCCGACGACTCCTCGGCGATCTCGTCGACGAATTGCTCCAGGACGTTCTTCAGCATCGCCGCGTCGAAGCCCATGTCACCGCTGCAAGAAATATTTTTAAGAAAAACTAAAAGACAAGTTATGATGAATTTGCTACATGTCTACCGAATGCATTGGGGAAAAAACTGGTTTTGAATAAAAACTTGCAGTTTCCAACTTATACTTCCCCAGAAAAACATGATACCCAAGGCTGAATTAGAAAATGTTCAAAAGTTTATTGATTGGCATGAAAAAAAATCGTTTTTTTTTCCACTCGAAACCGCTCAAAATACGCAAAATTTGAAAAAAAAAACGAAACTCAAAGAAGAAGATAAAATAAATTATTACATCCTTTTTTCGTACAATGCTATGGTATTATTGTAATAAAATATCAAACTATACTATTAAACGAAAAGAAAATGTTTCTTAAAATTTTGAAAAATCTTTCAGAATGAATATCAAGTTCATTTCAATCCATAAAAAGCTGTCAAAAAAATCAGGTACACTTGAAACCCTAGAGCTATTTATTTCTCATGATATTTTTGCAAAACAGAGAAAAAAATAAGGGCTTATAATGAAAACGAATGTATAAAAAAATCGATGTTTCTCTTTTTTCTTTTTTTACGACATATTTTTGAATCGTATTTCCCTGATCCAATCCCACAGCATTAGAAACAGACAATCGAAAAGTAGTTAGTTGAACAGTAAAACCAAGTAATAACTTGGAAGGAAATATGAATAATTAACGAAACAGCAAAAATGATTTAGAGATAGATTTTAAAAAAAATTTCATACAATCAATGAAAAAAATAAAAAAATGAGATTGTTAAAAAAAGGTCTTTTTGGAAAAAAATCCGAATTTTTGAATCTTTTTTTCTTTAAATCGAACGGTGAAAAGTGTTGAATAATAAACAAAAAAACGAACTTGAAAGGAAAAAAATGAGATAACTGGAGCAACAGATATTTGATTTAAAAAAAACTAGACGGGCTTTCAAAATTTTTTTATCTGGATTGAAAAAAACCTTTTGCGATCGCTTCATTTGAATTTCTTTAATAAAACATTTGGAAACCTCAATGACATAATTTTATTATTTTTTTCAAACTTCTATCCAAGGTTCAACTTTGCTTCTTATAAGGAATTTGAGAAAAAAGGACATGGGAAATCAAAACGGAAAAGAAGAAAAAGAAGAAGCGGCCGACGCCTTTTGATTTTAAAACAATTGTGGCAACGGCGGCGGCCGGAATAAATACTTTTCTTTTTGGTCCTGGGAGGACGCCTCGTCGTGTTAGTTTTGTCATTTTCTCTTCGTTTTCCCCTTGTTTCCGGAATTCCAACCATAGAATTTGATGATTCAATTCACCAAGGCCTTTTCTTTCCGTTAAACGACGGCGGGAGCTTCTCCCCGCCAATGGAAACATCAAATTCCATGGATGTCACTTGAATTTTGACATTCTTTGAGGAGTTTTTAATGTTTTTTTGAAAAAAATTGTTTTTTAAAAAAATAAAAAAACTCTGACTGAAAGATGAAAGAAGGTAAAGAAAAACGGTTTAAAGAATTTAAAGAATGAAAAATTTTTTCGCAAATAAAAAGAAAATTGTTCAAAAAAGGTACCAGAAGCTTCTGCCCTTTTTCAAATTTATTGCTCATCCTAGAAAATTATTTTTTTCTAGGATGAGCAACATTGAACAATGAATTGAATTGAAGATGAATCTTCATTTTCGAAAATTATTTATTAGAAAACAAAATTAGGCTCTTATTTATGAAAAAAGCTTCGAAAATATTGTAAAATCAACTTGACGAAACTATACAGAAACTCGACTTCTTGCAAAAAACGAGAAAAAAAAAATCATGTTATTTGGAAACGCCTCAAATTACATGCATATTGAAGCGTTCGCGTGTTGGTCACATTTCAATACTCTCAGAAGGAAAAAAATTGGTCAGCAAAAAAAGTTGGAAGACTAGAGTTTTGCAAAGTCGTGACTAGAAAATTTAAGAATGAAGAAGATGAAAAAAATTTAATGAAAAAAATTTTTGGAAGAAAGTGAAAAATTCTAGTTTTTCTTTTTTTACAATCTCTGCAGAGCAATTTTTGAAAAAAATCTGAAAAAAATACTTTAAAGTTGGAAAAAAATTGAAAAAAAAGGATCAGACCGAAATTCAAAAAAATTTTTTTCGGCATCAGCTCTCAACCATGAAGCTCAACATTTTTTTCTAAACAATATTTTTTTGAAAAAAAATGAGGCCGTGACACTTATTATGGACTGCAACTTCAACATCCTATACATTTTAACGTCCATAAATATGTTTTTTCAAAACCATTCCTATCAAGTTGAGGACCTTGAAAAAGGCACTAACTTTTGAAAAACTAGAATAAAAAAAGGGAATTTTGCAGTGAAAAATCTACTGTGAAAGCAGAAAAATAGAATTTTTCTGGACAAAAATCCTGCCAGAAACAGGAAACGGAACTTCCTCACTTGCAACTCAATTTCGAAAAAAAAAGTGGCTCATTCATAAACACACCAGCTGAGACCTCCACAACATAAACTGGAAAATCTCTGTTTTGAAAACAGGAAAACCAGAAAGACCGTTGAGAGAGGAATAATAATTTCTGGAGGAACCACGAAAACATTTCTCTCTTCGAAGAATGCTCTTCTGAAATTGGAGATGTCGACGGCGTCAATTTCTCTAGTGAAAAAAAGGCGACAGATTCAATTGTTCTTTTTTCTCTGCAGAGCCGCTCAAATGACTTCGTTCCCGAGGGCTAAAGGTCGGACTCGTGAGCTCGAGAATGAAAAGTTCAAAGCCAATTGGATTCGTTGGTTCAGAAGTTGAGGTCTTTGAAACGTTAGGAAGATTCAGAGAACGATTCCTTTATTTAATATCTTTTTTCTTGAGTTTACTCCCGACTTGGAATGCCATGATCGCACGCGGAATGACTCAAAGATCACGTTCAAAACTAGTTCAAATCAGACTCGAAGTCAAGCAGCTTGTTTCACTGTCATGCCACCGCGCGCAAGTCGGTTTGGGTCTGGCCGCCAGACTCTGGCGCGTCTTTAAATCATATCATGTGCGGTAAAGGCCTTTAGTGTTGGAGAAATAATTGCGAAAAGCTCGAATGTCTACATAAATGTAAAATTACATAGAACTTGTACAAATATTAATGGAAAAAAAAATTTATCAAAGATTTGTTAATAAATATTGTTAGTATTGACTGCGATTTCAAAACCTAACTGAACTTTTTAAATCTAACCATTTCCGATTTTTTTAAAAAACCTTTTGAAATTCCCACAATCCAATTTTTTTCAATTATTTGAATCGATATGAACGATGGTAATCAAAAACGAGACTTAGAACGAAAAAAATTCTCAATTTTACTAGTTCCCATAAAAAAATTATTTATAAACGTTTAAATTTCAGTTATTCTTTTGTTTTTCAATTTCAAGAAAAAAACCGAACTGGAAAAAGAAATGAAAGAACTCGAAACGTTCAAGCTTTCGAACTGAAGTTTGATGCAAATTTTCATGGATTAATTTAAAATTAGATGTTCTTTGGAATTTAAACTGGAAAATTTCAATCCACCAATACTTTCTTCTCTCCTCCAGTTTTTCAAAACAAATTTCGATTAATTTTTTTTTCTCAAAAATTTAAAAGAGAAAATGTTGCGAAAAGTTCATTGCCCCATTTTATCACCATTTCCCTACTATTTTTACCCCTTTACGATTCCGAACCACAATGCAAAAGACCAACATTTTGTTGGGACAATCTTTCGAAAAACGAAAGCGGAAGGTCCATGTGTCAGGAATTTCCCTTCATTTCTCTCAAAGAACCGCAATTACGTCAGCTCGTGAAAGAATTTTTTTCAAAACATCAAATGAAAGGGGGGGGATGGAATTATCAAAAAAATGAGTTCGAAGCGTTTCAGAGAACAAGTTTAGTGAAAGTTTCAGAAGAAACAAAAAAATTAATTTAAAAATTAATTTTTTTCTCATAAATAGTTTTTTTGTTCAAAAAAATTAGAACTTTGGTGATTTTTTTCTTTGTTTTCAGTGAAAAAAATAATTTTTTTCTATTCTAACATATCGTCATACTTTTCAAATTACAACAAAAAAAGAAGAATAACAGATTCATAGAAGAGGAACTTGAAGAAGCTGAAGCGAAAATGGCGATGGCAAATAAGGTGGCGAAAAGCAAAAGTGGCAAGGAAAGTTGATAAGCGAATCAAGTGATAGGCCACCACAAACAGGCTCTCTGATCCGCTGGAAAACGAAAAAAGTGCAGAAAAAGAAGAAAAAGAGAAGATATGGGCGAAACGGGCGCTGTTCATATGCAAAAATCGCCGCGGGCGATGGCCAGGTCGGACAAAAAGAACTTTTTTTTTCCTTTTCTAGGCAAGAAAAAGGGCATGTTCATTTCAAGCTTAAAAAAGGCAAAAAAAAAATGAAAATTCTTAAGTTCATTGTTTTAGTAATTCTTGAGAAATCAGTACGATTTTTGACTTTTTATATTGAAACTTTTATCGTTATAAAGCTAGGATGACTACTGAACTACTAAAAATCAAAAAGGATGAAAAAAATTCCCGCTAAAAAAATAAATTTTAAGATTTCTAAAGTATTTCCAATAAATAACCTCCATCTCAACATGTGTGTGTAGTCAAAAAAGCACAGAACGAAAAAATTCAAAAAACTTTCGGCCGTTTTTTTTGTCTCCGCGCGGTCGGCGCCGTTCAATTTGCCGTGTGAATCAGACAGAGCAAAAAACAAGAAGAAAGACGAAAAAAAGACGATTTAAAGGGCGCCAAGCCACAAGAGCAAAGTCTGTGACTTTTTGAACTCTTTGCTTCGAAACAAAAAAATTATTTGATTGAAGAAGGTAGAAAGTAGGAGGAAAAGCTTCAAAGCGTGTTGAGATCGATGAAAATGGTCCAAGGAAGTTTTGAATATGCAAACCGCAAAAAGTTTGTTAATTTCTCAACTTTGATTCTTTCCCTCCAGACATTTTTGATGGGAAAACTCGTTATTGGTGTAAAAGCAAAGAAAATTTTTCCTAATTTGATTGAAGCTGCAGAATCCTCAGGAATGTGTTTCTAACTGTTTTAAAGAGCTTTAATCAATGAAAAGGGCAGTTTTCCCATTATTTTTCGAGTTGTTTCATTCTTCTATGTTTTTGAAAACTTTGGCAAGTTCATTTAATCTACTTTTTTGAAATCATGACTTCTAAGGGAACCTTAGCCCAGTCCAAGCAAAACTAATAAAAAAAATCGATGAAAACAGAACCCCGCGGAACAAAATGAAAGACACAAAACAGACAGAACAGAAGGAAGGAAGGATTGGCCGCGCGACGCGAGTTTGTCTGTTTGTGAATCCGATCGGCCGTCGCCGTGTTGTTCGATTTGTTATCAGTTGGCGAGGCGCCAAAAGACCTTTTCGTGTGATATAACGGATAAGTGGAAGGATGTCGAAGGGATATATAGTCCAATTCTCTACAACTTGAAGACGAGGTTGGCAAGGGTGACGCGTTGCGTACGCGAAGCGGCTTTTTGGCGGGTAGCATCAATTCAAACCCACTGGTCAACAAAATATATTGAAAAAGGGTTTCTTCGTTTCTTTACACCCCTATCATTCAACTAAATTCTTCCGATACCATATCTGACCAAAAGGAAATTTGAATATTTGAATATTTTCCCTCGGATACATGGAATTTATCGAAAGAGAAAGATCGAATATCCCCTCGAACCGGAAACAAAAATTTTAAAAATTCGATTAGATTTTTAAAAAAAAGATGTTTAGCTTATCGAACTAGAATATTTCTCAAGAAAATAAGAACTTCCTGTGCAACAGTAATCTCTATAAGAAGCAACAAAATCAAAAAACGAAATAATGCAGAGCCGAAATAGAATCTCAAAATCGGAAAATTTACGTTTTTTCCTTCAACTTTAATAATTGAATGTAAAACAATTAAAGTTCAATACTTTTTTTGACTTGCAAAAAAAAGTTTTAATTTTGGATTTTTTAAGGCAGATATTAACGAGAAATAATCTTGAAACTAATTATCTGCGATTTTTTAAAAACTAATTAAAATTCGTTAAAAAAAACCCTTCAGTGCTCACTCAAAAGCAATTATTCTGATGGTTCCTATTTTTTTTTTGTTAAAGCTCATCAAGGACAGAATTTCCTTAAAAACTATTCTGCCTCTCTATTCCTCCAACTCTCAAATTCTCTCCCTCTTTCCCTCTAACATGAGCAACACTTTTTCTGCGCTGTTTCAATCGCCGCCAATTTCTACGACAAGGCCCATTGTGCACTAAGGACTTCCGGGAAACCCAAAAAAAAATGATCATTTAATCGCCTTTTTGTCGGGTTTCAAAGGCAATTTTTAAATAATGGACGGAGTAACGATCATAAAAAAAGTTCGAAGAAAAACGTACGTGTCGTTTTTTGCAGGAGGCTCGGTCGGGAAGCACATCTTTGGCGGATTCTGAAAAGAAAATATTCAGTGCTTTGAAAATTATTGAAAAATAGAAATATAAACGATAGTGTAGAAAATCAAGAAGAAAAAAAAAATGGTTCGTAAAACGACAAAAATGAGAACCGAACGAGGAGAGGAGTCGAACCATGGACCCTATTATCATCAGACGAAAGTTCTACCAGCTGAGCTGAGCATGTCGAGCTTTCAGGTGGAGAGTTAAGCTCGCCTAGTCTCTTATCTTTTTAGAACATTAGGAGACATATTTCATATGGATTTTTGAAGGTTTAGTTCCATTTTATGGAACCGAAAGCTACAAATTTCGCTACAAAATTTTAGCGATTAATGAAAAATTGATCTTTTTTTATTTAATATAGTGAGTATAATAAATCGAATAATTACTAATTTGTCAAACGAAAAAAAGGTACCAGAAGTTAGAAAAAAATTTGAAAAAGCAAAATGGAAAGACTTTTTCTGAGAGAGAGTTTTGATTAGAAGCTCAAAGGAGGTCAGAAAAAAATATTTCTGATTTTTTTAACAAGGAAGTGCTTTATTCATTGATTTGAACTCAAATCTAGCAGAACTATCTTCTTATCTTTAGAACTGATCGAGCGACCAGCGGGGTCAAAAAGTGAAAGAGTGAGAAACAGAGGAGGCGGTCCGATCCGTCTGAGAGACGGAAAAAAGAAAAGAAAAGAGCAAACGGAGTGATTAGTGATCCGCACGGAGGCCCCGTGATAACTGTTTGCAAAAGGATTGTTCGAACCGTTTTGGATTGGCGCCAAAAACGATTATTTCTCTCTTTTGATCACACAGTACTGATCGAAAACCTTCCCATCTACTTTTTTTTGCCTTTTTAAAAATTTGACACTTTCTGATCATGTTCAAAAAATTTTTTCCAGGAATTTTAAAGCTAAATTAAACAATACAACTGCTCATTGTGTTTTTATTAATTATCGAAATTAGTGCTCCTAAAACAGAAAAAAACGTTTTTTAAGGCAAGAGGTCGTAAAAACGCAACGAAAAACGAAATTTGTGGGGAACCTTAGGCCTCGGAATAGGCCTTATTTAGTTAATATGCGAATTGGTCTCCCTAGGGAGTCCCGAAAGAAGGAAAACGTTCTGAAAACGCGAAAATGGGTGACTCAAAAAGGTCTGGATGAAAATGAGGATGTCGAGGACCAAATTTAGAATAAAGTATCGAAAAAAAGCATAACTTTTTCTCCAATTTTTGATTTTAAAATTTATGTCGATTTTTCTTTTATTTAAAATTGATTTTTTGTGAAAAAAATATTCTTCGAAGATTTTGACAGTCAATAGATTTCCAATCAACAAAGTTTGGATGGTCAAAAACCAGAATCAAGAGTCGGCTAATTTCAAACGACCTTTAAATCAAACTGGGCGGAGTGGTTCTAGGAAAAGAAACAGATAAAAAAACCAGAATTCGAATAATCTTTGGAACGAACTCACCAAGTTTTTCTGAAAAAAAAAGTGATTTTTTTCAATTAACGAGTTTTTTTGTTTTAAAACTAGAGGAAATTTATCCTAATACAAATTTTTCATCTAATATTGTATAGAACATTATCAGACCAGTAGATTTCGCGACCACCTGGTAAAGAAATAATGGTGCGATTTTTTTTAATTCCAAAAAAGTCTCTAGGATCAGTGAAATTGAATTTTCATAGCTTTTAAATCGCTCCCGGAAATAATCAAAGTTAAAAAAGAGTTCAAACTGGAAAGTTCCATCAGCTTTTTGAGCATGACTTAGTAAATGATCCCTAGTGAAAACTAGCCTTTCCGATTCAAAAATTGCATACAATTTCAAAAACTTCTAGAAAGAACTGGCCTCTGAGAAAAACTCTAGAAGCCCATGGTTGGATACAGTAGGACTGTGATCACTAAGATCAAACAAAATTTTAAAAAAGCCGATGAAGCTGAGAGCCCGGGAAAAGTTCCAGAATGACCGACGCTGCAGTCGAACCGGGGCGGAGCTACTCGGGAACAACTGAACTCAGTTGGCACGATGAACAACAGTGCGTGGGAGTGTGTTCTCATCGTCTCCGAGCAGTACCAACGGAGAAACAAAGCAAAAAACTCGCAAGTTAAGCGGGTTAAGCGAACGGTTGTGTGCTGTCGTGTGCCCCCTGACTACGGCTTCAAATAACTTTTTTTCTTCTGATTTCTCGCCGAGTTTTTCTAGCGGCCACACACACAAACCTCACGCGTTCTTCAGCTGACTCGTGAAGTTTCGAAAACAAAAAACCAAAAAACGTGAGAAGTTTCAAAGAATCTTGAATCTAAAGCAACCGAGTTGAAAATGAAAAACAAAAAGGTTGACCTTTTTTTCAAAAATAATCGTGAAGAAGTTCAGCTTTTATCTTTGATTTTTTTTTTCCTTTTTTTGCTTTTTCTAGGTATTTTTGAATATCCCCCTCTTGGTTGATTCAAAACTTTCGTAGTAACTCCAACAAAAAAAAGTAAGAAATTTATTCGAAAAATTGAGTTGACCATCGTACTCGCAATAATCATGAAAAACGTCCCCCAAGAGCAAATATTTTTCAAATAATGGTCGAAAAACCAAATTAGGTATTCTGTCCGCCCAACTTCTGGAATGATCGAAGTTCGAAAACTCATAAAATTCGCAGAAATATTCATTTTTCGATTTTTAATTTTCAAACATCAAGCCTAAATTGAAAATTAAAAAAGTAAAGTTTTCTCCTCAAGCAAAAAAAACCACACCAGAAATCGGAATACAAGGGTCACACTTCATTTTTCATCTCTGATTCGGAAGGAAAAAAAAGAGTTAGTAACCATACAGTATTTGCCGAAAATCTTACTGTATGTGCTCAAAAATCGGTTTAAGAATGGTTTAAAACTGGGCGCGCGGCTGACAGATTACCCAGGTGAAACTACCGTTTGACGACCTCTTGTTTCAAAAATCTTATGACTTGTACGTGGGTTCGAAACACAAAAAAGTTGGATAGTTAGAGAAAATCGAAAAATTCGACAGAAACCTGTCGAGAAAAGGCTAAAGATCGTTCAAAACAGAATGTAACTCTTAAAGAACGGAATAATTCAAAATTGTGTTATTCTGAACGGCTCAACCAATGAAAGTGGATATCTTTTTTGGACGAACGAAATTAAAAAGAGAAAATTGCCCTATGAAATATGAAGCTGTTAGTTAAGGCCTCTCTAGAAGGTAAACAAATATGAAAAAAAGAGGAATTTGTAAAAAAAGTTCTAAAAAGGGAAATTTTTGATTCTACTCAATTTTTTTCGAGGAAAAAGATAAGAATCGAAATTTTGACTTTCAGAGAAACTTTGGAAAGGAGGGTAGATCTAAAGGGATGACAAAAAATTTTCATTTTATACTTCAAAGAACGAAAAAAACCAGCATGAAATACGGCTACTCAAAGAAAAAAAAATGAAAAACTTGGATACATGGAAAATTTCATCGAAATTTTGAATGAAGGGGACAGAAAATTGAATTTCATCAACAATAGGATCGAAAAAAAAGGCGGAATAGAAAATCTGTCGCAGTTCGGATAGAAGATCAATGAATCGTTTCAATTCAAAATTTGGAATTTTGAGTTTTTGAAAAACAAAAGAGAGAAATAATGAGAAGATAGTCATTATAAGATGATTTAAGAATAAATTTGTAAAGTTAAATTTAAAAAAATTTTTTTGATGTAGTCTTTCATGCAATATTAAAGACTGAGAATTCAAAAAAAAAATCTGAAAATTACCTTTTTCAGAAGACAAAAAATGTGAAAGATTTTCAAGAACGAACTTCGAATGAACTACAAGAAAAAAACCGAATTTATTACTGCAAATAAACTAGACAGAAGATCGACTTTCGAGTATAAGATTGGCCTAAGGGGCTGGCAAACGAAAGGAACGGCGGAAGGAGGCGAAAAGCGAGAGGCGGAATGAAGTGGACAGGAATGTTTCAAGTTGTTTAATTAAACCAGCCTGGGTGGCGTTTTTTTGCCGTTTCGCCTCAATTATTCTTTTTTTCCCGAAAATTTATACCTGTAGCTGAGGTAGGTGGGAGGATTGATCATGAAAAGAATTTATTTAGAAAAGTGGAAAATTTGGAAAAAAATAATGATAGGAAGCTTGAAAAATCATACGAAATCTTCGTTCAAAGTTTCAGGTGTAGTTAACTTCTCAGCTTAAAAAAATATAAAATAAAAAAACAAAATCTCGCTCAGCTCAATTTTTTTCATATTAATTGGTTCATTGAGAAATATATTCCGTAAATTTTTACTTTTTGGGTCATTTTCTTGAGTCGAAATTCATTTTTTGCTTTTGAAGGCAAAAGCCCATAGTTCAACTTTATCTGGGCTCTGACATTGATTAGAAGTTTGAATAACTCATAAAAAAAATTTTGCTGTGTTATCTTTTTTTCTTACAGATAGTTTTTATTTAACGCCAAAGAGCCTTACTGTGTTCCTTTTAAAGGGACATAGACAAATTAGAAAAAGTTTCTAAGCGAAGAGCTTTTTCCAATGTTTAAAAAGGAGAAAGGCTTCAAAGACTTTTGGACATTGTAGAGAGATTCTGAACAAGATATGAAAATAAAAATGAAGGTTAGGCTCAAAAAAAGCAATTTTCAAGCTTCAAGTGTGCTCTTTCCGTGAAAATAGCATGCATAAGTACGCCAATTCAAATAAATGGCCTGTGCTCTTTTTTCCACCTTACAAAAGTGTAAAAGAATTTTCACACTGAAAACGAATTTTCCAATTTTTTTTTTCTCATTTAGAAAATGTATTTCCTATGGCGCCGTCTCGTAAACAGAGGCGTTGGAAAAACAACTGCCTTTAATTCAAATTAAACGCCAAAAAGACTGCGAGAAAGACGGGTAATTCGTACAATCCCATCGTCGTCCTTCAATGAAATTGAGTGTAATTTGGAGGAAAGCCCCTTAAAACTCCAATCAGCGGAGGGAAGAGCCAAGTGCACAATATTGGGCCCAAGGACCTGAAAAAAACCGAATCTCCTCTGCAAAATTGCTCATTTTCTGCGCGTGACAACAGCTTTTCGGATTTTCTTCGGGATAAGGAAAAAGAAGTTTCGGTTTTTAATGAATTGAATAATTAGAATAAGAGTAAAACGCGAAGAGAATTATCTGATGAGCGTGAAAAAAGTGCTGCTTGGCGAAAATTCTCACTTTCTGCAACTGACAGCATGTTTTCTGATTTCTACGAGAGCTAACAATCCTAGATTCTGTGAAATATAGGTATAAAAATTTTTGTTAGAGAACTTTCTTAAGATCTTTAGTGCCATTAAACACTGTGACTAGCGTGGAGGAACAACAAGTAATAAAAGAAAAGCGATAAAAATCTTGCCAAAAAGGGTATCCATAAATAAACGGACGGTGGAACTGGTTGGCGTGGAATTCCTTATGAGCGTGTGCCATTTTGGCCAGGTCAAAATACGTTTGAGGCCTCGAAAAAGTCCAACTTCTCTACTAGAAGAGGAATATTTAAGGACTTTATGGGAAAAAAAAACCTTAAATTATCCGAAAAAAGATGTAGGGAAGGAAGGAACTTTATAGAGAACCGGGCGGATTATCCCAACAGTCTCAGTCCACTTCTTCTTTTGAGTGGAATGCGACTTTACACCACACAAGTATACAAATGTTCAACGTGAAAGTAGCTCCCATCCTCAGTTTGAAGCCTACCAAAAGAAAAGTTTGGAAGCGAATATAGACAAATCCGCGGAAATTAATGGAGGTCGAACAGTCAGAAATTGGACGGCTTTTCAACGCGCGCGGCGCAATCATATATGAATTCTCCACGCTTTCTAGGCTCAAAACAATTATAACTTTTTCTGAACACGCCAGTCACTGTTTCGATGATATATGCTTAGTTTCAGCAGAACGGGAGCACAAAAAAAGAAAATTGAGGCGTGAAACTCGTCTTCTTGTGTCACCGTTCGTCTCCGAAGAAAGCTAAACAATGCATGGAAATAGTCGGTGAGCAAACAAATTGCGATTTTTTTTGAAGACACGAAAGTTGCCACGCCACGAGCAAAACTCAAAATTTTTCACTAGAACGGAAAATTAAAAAAAAGCTCGGCTCAACAGAAAGAGGGAAAATAAGGAGGTAAGTTATATCATTTGGACTAAGATTTTTATCAAAAAATATGAAATAATCGAATACGTCAAAAAAATGGACTAGGATAAATGAAAAAAAAAATGATATCAAATACGAGATGAAAAATTTTAATCAAAAAAAATTCAACGCAATTCAAAAGTTACGTCATGGTGTGGATTAGCGTTTTTGGTTGTGCTTGCGCGTTCCGTAAAGTTTCTATTTGAATTTTTTTTTGGTTATTTTTTTTTAAATTTATTACCTTGAAGTTTTTAGTTCATTTTGTCTAACAAACTTTCAAATGATAATTAATAGATTTCTCGTGGCATCAGTCTTAATGTCCCATCGGATTGAAAAGTTGTCATCTGCGGTATATCATAAATATTTTGTTAATATGAAAGTTCAGAGAAAATTGGTGAGAAATGTTCAAAGCGACGCTTTCATCTCACCAGGCTGCTAAAGCTGCTCGTTTGCCTATCGCCAAAGGAACGAAAAATTTGAAGAAGGTTTCTAATTTTATCTTTCCATTATTTCAAATGTTCTTTTACAGCTTCAAAAATGGCTTGACCACTGCCGCAATCGACAACAATGGGCCCATAAGTCATTTGGTGGGTGATAAATGTGAAAAAAGTGGAACATTTTTATAAACTTAAGGTCCTTGCTTTCCGAGCTGGCAGTAGGTATGAAAACGCCCAAATCCGCCGGTTTGGTGCATCATTTGCGCAATTTCGTGGGTCGTGACGTCAATTCCTACAGTGGTTTGAGCCTGGTGTGGTCATCTGGGTCGAGTGGCTCTAAAGTGGTACGTTTTTCGAGGTAAACGAAGAATCTGCGATGGTTTTAGTGGTCATTCGCTTCACGAGACGTTTTTGGCGTGAGTTTGAGCGTTCCAAGGGATCAGGCTCCCTTGGCTTTGTCCATCTTGGGACACGTCACTGCGCAGCCGGCTTTCAAACCTTGGGAATTACAGGATGTTCGTTTTCGGTTTGAATTTTGACAGGAAAATCTTTCAGATTCTTAAGCTTTTTTCGTTTTTTGACCTTTTTTAGGTTCCTTTTTTATGATAAAATACCCATATCACTTTTTTTCGTCTCAGTTCTCAGAACTTTGGGTCCGAAAAGGGTTCAGTTGGATGAAATTTCGTCCTTGCGTTTTCTCGAAAAAAAAAATACTCTGATGACTATTCTAAAAATTTTAGGTCGTTCCAACGCTTCACGCCGATCGTGATTACCGTAATCCTATTGATATCGCCATTGAAGACGCTCATAGGGCCGCTTTCAGGTTTTTCTTTCTTAAATGAAGTTTCACGAATTCAATTTTGAATAATTATGATCAGAACAAAAGCATTAGTTTTCTCTTCAATCTTTTCATTGTAGTAAAGTTTTGTTAAAAAAAAATTTTCAGAACCGGATCTTTGGCGAACTCGCTCTATGCTGCGAGACACGACATTGGAAATATCAAATCTTCAGCGTTGGTCGATTTCGCTGTGAGTTAACTTTTTCTGAATTTTTATTCAACATGAGATACAATTAAAGGTACATAGTTTCAAAGATAATTATATGAGTTTTCGAAATTTTGTTTTCGATTCTGAAGTTTTTAGGCAAAACAATTCGTGACTGGAAACGGTGTACTCGTTGGTGTCAACGTCGATGCTGAACAACTGGAGTATTACGGCTCTTCGAATGCTCCGATAAACCATGGACCTGCCGCCAGCTTCGTTCCTAGTCCTTATGTGGTTTGTTGCTCCTATTTTTTCGTAGTAGAAACGGAATTCACTACAATTTGTATTAATCAGATTGTTCCGGAATTGCAAATTTGTCCCGTAAAAGTTTTTGATTTAACTTAGAAAATGCTTCTGAATAGTTGATTTTGAGACGTGTCTCGATTTGAAAAAAATTAAGATTTGACTAATGGAAGATGGAAGGTTATAATTTTTTTCGAAAAATTGAAAAATTACTTGTAAATTTCATGAAATTTGCCAGCTTTACTGGAAAATTCCAATTTAAAAACGTCAAAGAACGAGCTAATTTTTTTTGAGAAGCTATGAAAAAAAAACTAGGTTTTTTATTTCTCTTCAAAAAAGAAAGCCCAGAGGCTTTTTTTATTAAAGCATTTCTTGGGGATTTTTTTTCAAATCGATGGAAAATTTCAAAGTTATGTCCAAATACCACCATTTTTTGTATTCCTACCAAGTTCTCCTTTAGGGGGGAGACTGGCGTCGATCCGCCGCCAGTAGCAACACGACTAGCGTCGTTTTCGCTGGACTTGGCGCCGGATCGGCGGATTTCGATCGCCTCGCCGTTCAGGCCGTCCTCCTCGAATCTTTGAACCGTGCTTGTCGCTCCTTGCAGAAGTAACAAATCCCTTGAAAACCCCACTAAAAATCAATGTTTTCCAAGGAACTCGTCCGGCGTGACCTTCTCGGCTCAACCCGTGCAGTTTGTGTACGAAGGGGCGGGTCTGGTGGGAATTCAGATGACCGCCAGCGGAAACGGACACAAAGACGTCGTGGGAGATCTCGTGTCCAAGACCATCTCGACTGTTAAAAACGCCAAATTCGATAAAATCGAAGGTTCTTGGCATTTTGAGCTCTAGAGAAACTGAGGACGATTCAGAACTGAGAAGAGCGGTTGCCAACAATATCAAGAGCAAAGAAGAGTGCAGCCAGACCACGGCTGTCAAGACGGCCGTCGACGTTTTGTCGTCGTCCGCCGATTCTGAAGCCCTCCCTCGAGCCATTTCGAAGGTATCTTTCAGATTTCTGATGAAAATTATTTGTTCTTGCCAGATTTATCACAAAAATTAAATCGATAAAAGATCTTCCGAAACTTTTTTTTTTGAACTTTCGACTTGATGAATCAACTTTTTTCAATTTGTTTATCAATATATCGCATTACTTTTCCTCTGATAAAAAAAAAAGATTTCGTGATAATCGCTTTTTTTCCGATTTTGTACAGCTTTTTCTGCATCTTTTTTGTACCTGATTGCTTTTTTTGATCCCCTAAGAAGGTTCCATCGTTTTTTTCATTCACAAATCAGCTCATTTAATATTTGAGTTGAAAGGCTTTTTTTCTAAAAAAAGTTTTATATGAGAAAATGAGGAATATCCGTTAGTAGTCTCAAAGTCGTTAAAGTGATGATTGAACGAGAAGTCCGAACTTTCTTTCCAATTTATCAAAATTTTTTTCTAAAGTGAGAGATTAAGAAATTTTTGAAACGAGGCTCGAGATTTCCGTTTTTTTCGAGAAACTTTCCTTTTTCAAACGTGATGAAGTATTAAAAAAAGCATTTTTTTGGTTTCATGATTGAACAAAAAGTTCAAAAAAATCGGTTTGAGACGCCTCGTGTGAACTTTTCAGTGATGTTGCAAAATTTCAAATCCACCTTCTTTGTCAATTTTTTTAATATTAAGATTTTTGTTGACCTTCCAAGTTTTTAGCCGGAAACTCTTTATAAAAAAAATATTTATTTTATCATAAAACCAATAATAATATTCTTATTTGAAATTTTTTTCCGAATTAAGGTACGAGCCGAAGATGTGAAGGCGGCTCTGGCTGGATGGCTGAAGAAGCCGTCGCTTTCCGCCTACGGATCCATCGCCAATGTTCCCTACGTCGACCAAATCTAAAATCCTTAATTTTTCGTTGCATTTCGTTTTCCTATGAGTACTGGTTCTTAAAATTGATTCCTCCTCTTCTGCATGAAGACTTTTCAGATGTATCAGAAGCTTGAAGTAAATTTTTTTATCCTGATATTGTTTCTTTGATAGATCTGCTAAGATTGTGAGTTATTTGTTTTTCATCAACATAGTTTTGAAATCCATTTTTTCTACAGTCTGTTCAGATTTCGAATGTCAAGTTTTAGCTCAAGCTCCGCCCCTAAGGAGGCGATAAACCAATCAGAGCGTTTTGGAGTGACGTAATACTTGACTTTCAAAATCTGAACAGATTAATGAATTACAAAAGCGCGTCAGTTAGAAAACTTTAATAACGTGAGGATGTTTGATTTCCCTTCATTTTAAATTTCCGATGGCGGTCGCTGGCCCTGGCAAAGCGCTTGAACGAGCAGGTTCTCTCAGAACTCATTTTTCGAGGATAAAAAGCCAAATTAGGTGCTCCTATCGCGCCAGGAAAATCGCCGAACAATAATCAAACTATACGCCGACAGCCGACTGTATACAGGAAGATCAATAGGTTCGGCTCAAAAATCTCTTCAATTACATTTTTTTGAAAAAAATTGTGAAAAATTTAAAAATGTGGGTGATTGAAAAATTATTCTTCAATTTTTCTCGTATCCTTGCTAAAAATTGACTTTTTTTGTCAGACTAAATTTTTCTCTACACTCACCACCTTATTCAGAAAAATCTTTTCCACGGATCAAACAGAAATTTTCAAAATTCTTACTAGGGTTAGCTTCAATAAATCAATGAAATTTTCAGAACCGAAAATAAAAAAAGTTTATACAAATATACAAGCGTCGATCTTTGCTGATCAAAAAAAGGTTTTTTCCAGAAAAACTTGTATAAAATCAAACAAATTTTTAGGATTCAACTAACGGACACAATTATCGTGTTTTCTCTAATTGGAATTGTTTTTCATGCTCATCGACACGGAAATCACAGCTCTTCGGGCTTATGGCATCGATAAGGTACGATAAATCATAGTTTCAAAACGACTTATTTTTTTATTTTTTTAAGTTATAAAAATTGGGAGGTTGATTTTATTTTTTTCATTCTAATCAGTCTTATTAGGTTGGTCCAACGAAAAAGCTCTGTCAAAAAGGGTGTGAAAAGCCATTCATAAAACGCGGAAAACGTTTCTCATTTATTTAGTAATCACTTCAGTGGCTTCAAAGAACTTAAGGGATCACTATGATCACTCACAAGCTTTGCGTTACTACTCTAACCTTGGTAAAGTGAACCGGACATTTCTGAGCATTTTAGTGAGCATTTTAGCCGCGTCAGAACTCTTGAGTGTTGGAGCGAACTCTGTAGCCTCGAAAAGAAGAAAATGATTTTTCTCATCTCTACAGTACCACCTGGCCTCCCAAATGATGCGCGGCGCAATCGTCATGTCCACGGTTGCCCTGGAAGTGTTCGTCGTAATCTACCATTGCAACGAGATTCTGGTGAGCGACACGCGACGCATCGCCCCACGCGTCGCGGGTTTCAGCTGAGAGAACGTGGCGAGGAAGGCGATTGGCTGTTGATTCTGAGTGGTCAGCGATTTCTGAACCTTCTCGTAGAGATGGTCATATGTGGTCTTTGTCCCGTACCTGGTGATTCTAGAAACAAAAAACCAGATGTCATAGCATTTTTTTTCATCTGATGGATGATGAAAATCTGACGAGAAAATTCCCTTTTTTTTTGGCATTTTTGTACAAAAATTCAAAAAATAACTATATTGCGTCAAGTTTGGACTGTAGAAATTTACAAAAAAATAATAACTTTTTCTTGCAATTTTTCTTATAGATTTACCTAATTGTCAAGACTCCCCCTTAATTAACTACAAAATCCAGGATCCGATTATTCTGACTGGGAATATTTTAAAGTTTCGATAGATCCCAGCTCGGTTGAAATCAGACAGGTTCGGCTAGCCATCACCGATAACAACTCTCAAAATCCTTGAAGGTGCCCGAAGACACGATTTTCGCCGTTTTAATGCTTTTGAGGTTCTATCAATTTACTCGATTTTTGGTATATCACAGTCGTTTTTTTCAGGTCAGTTTTTGGGTTGAGAAAAGTTTTTTTTTCAAGACTTTGCATAGTTTTCGTGCCTCATCCTTCGATATGACTTTTCTTGGCTTTTTCCCTCACAGATTAGGTTAAAGAAGCATGAAAGAACAGATTGAAAAGAGATAGACAGGAGAGACTGCACCGAGTCGCGGTAAATGGAGAAATTACTTTTATTCGTTTTAGCATTCTGGAACACGTGCGGTTGCTGCCATGAACAAGGTGACGATCGACTCGACTTTCGTCTTTAAAACTTTGCTCGAAGATCAGCCAATCAAAACATTGGTGACGACGATCGTCGTCTTTTTGATCGCCATGGCTTGGGCTTTTACTCAATTCGAAAGGTTTTCTTTCGCCTAAAACTAATAACAAGCGCTGGAAAAAAAAATTTAGGTGGTTTTTTGTGGACGATCAAGTAGAGCACATTGCGCGTATCTACTACATTTCGATTTGGTTTGTCTGTGAGTTCGAAGGAACCGAGAAAACAAATATATAAAAACACTCAAGGGAACACTTTCATTCTAAACGGTTATGGTGACATTGTACCTAGGACGCAGGCTGGACGAATTCTTTCCGTTGTTGTCGCTGTCTTTGTGAGTAATTCTTCGAAAATATCAAAAGTGAGTTTAAAAAAATGAACAGGGAGCCGTGGCCTCGTCGCTTCTGATCGCCGTCGCCGCACATCGGATCGTCCAATCAGAAGCTCAAAAAAACGTCAGCACCTTTCTTTTGGGGAACACCACGCAGGCTGAACTGCGGAATACAGCCGCTCTGGTTTCAAACCAAATAGAGATTTAAATCCAAAAGATAACATTTCAGGTGATTCAATGCGCGTATCGAAAGTACATGGTGCGATATTCTTCAAGTTGGAAACGACACAAGCAGAGAAAACAACTTTGGAACGCGATTGAAACAGTTTCGGCAATGTTTTTGCTTTCGACAACTTCTTATTTGAAGATTTCGCGACGCGAAAAACGCTGTCGAAGTGAACAGTCCGGAGCAGACCGATGTGAAGCAAATCTTGCAGGTTGGTTTTTCAAAACATTCAAAAGGGAAAATCAATTTTTTTAGGAACCCAAAAAGAAACACTTTTTTCTTAGAAACTTTGTGATTTTCTAAAAACTGTTTAGAAGAATCTTCTACATACTGGAAAGGTTTTTTTTAAAAATTACGTACAGGTTCTCCACTTTTTCTGATTAAAAAAAATTGGTCTCAAATTGTCTTTTTTTCTTGCAACGACCTTCGAAGTTTGTAGTGATCAAATAATCGAAGTATGTTGAAAAAAATGAAATTGATAATTTTTCATGGACAGTTTCAAAAGTATATAATGGGAAACATGTCCTTGTTTGAGAGTTTTTTTAAAGAAATTTAATTGAGATGAAAAAGTTTTTTAAAAAAGGTCGATTATTTTCGATTTAAAAAAAACTTCCCAATAACTTCAGTTGGGTTCATCACAAATCTCAATTTACAGATGATACGTGAGATGAGAGAAACACTGGCAAGGGTGACCGAAGACAATCGTTTGATGAGAAAACATTTGGAGGTGATGAGGAAAGGCAGTCGACTGGAATCGGGGTCGAAGTCGACAGAAGAAATGAGACTGAGCAACATCAAGAGAAGGGAAGGAATGTCGTCGGCGAAGACTTTACCGACTTCAGGACCTCGTCTCGAGAACAGACTCTCTCCGGCCCCTGTGACCAATCCCCAGGTTTCCCCCCTCATGTCTCCGCCGAAAATGAGCCATCCGAAGAACAACTCCGATGAGAACAGATCTCCAGCCTTGGCTCGCCAAATGAGAAACATGAAGACTCCTTCTCGAGAAAAACCGTCTCCGGCAGTGAACAGACCCAGAACAAACTCTTTGGAAGAACACAAGACCCAAAAGACGAACGTCTCAAGCAAAGAGCGAAAACTCTAATCATCGTTACGTTATTAATTGCCCGAATAAATAATTATTAAATCTTTTTTGAACAGAAAAGGGAAAAAGAGATAAAACATTTCGATAGAAATTCGAGATAACAATAAAGATACTGTAGTAAAAATAAAACTGCTCTTTCAGACCTGCTCGTGGCGTCTCTCGCGTTTGACGACGCCGTCTGGCCCCAAGCCAAGTTTTTCGCGCCTTTTGTGCAGCTCTCCCAGTGAGAAAACGCGTCGCTGCAAATGTATTTCGTGAAAAAAACGAGAATGGATTTTCTATTTTAAAGAAAAGTTCTCGATGTGGTTGGTCGCAGTGAAGGAAAATATGCTTTTAAAAATGATATCTTTTTCCTCGTTCATCTTCCTTTTTTGGCAATTGGAATCAAGTCTGAACATTTGAAAAAAACCCCTTCAATATTAAATTTTTTTGATCTAAACTAATAAAATAACTGCTATTTTTCCTGCCAAAACATGTTTTGACTACTAGATTTTTCTCATTAAAAGATTATTTTTCTTCGTCTTTCAGATCTGTTTTCTGAAAATTTCATTGAATCTTGCTTTCTGAAGTTTTCCTAGACGAATAAAACGAAATTCTATAAGTTTTGCGGCAAAATGTTTTTTTCTTAGTGAAAAAAATTTTCCTCTCCCTTTTGGGTTCTTCAATTCGTACTGGGAAGAAAGAGAAAACAACGGCACCTGCTCTTCTCTCCAATGTGGCGGAGTGATGCTCCTCCGAGGATCGTAAAGAGTATTTCCGCGTCCTTTTACTTTGGTCCTCGAGGATCTGCCCCGACCATACTCAAAGAAAATATAACCATAACAAAAACAGCTCATTTTCAATCAAAACCTCGATTCTCGGCCGCCTCTGCGGCGAACGAGAACGCGAATATCGACGTCTTTTCGCCGACTTCTTGAAAAATTAGTTGCAAGGGTTTTCAAAGAAATTTCTCACATCTGGCGATCTTGAAAAACGGCGCAGATAATTGTTATTTTCCAAAAATTTCGGTTCCACTTTGGCGGTTTCAGGAGCCTGAAAATGTTTGAAAAAATAAAATCCATGGAGGTCAACCTCAATTTTCTCTTTTGGTTGTCGAGTCTTGGACACGACTTCCTCTACTTTCTGTTCAAAACTGAAAGAAAACCTTGAAAAGAAATGAAAAGTAAATTGAAATTACGGGTTCTTCCGAAAAAGTTCGCCGCAGTTCAAAATCTGGACATCACTCCGAGGTGCATGATTCGCGTTGACACTGACTCGCTCAATCTTTTCCAGAGCGTCAAATCCTTTGACCACCTTCAATTGGAAAATTCGCTTGCTTCTTCAACTGTTCCGATTCTGAGATTACCTTCCCAAAAAGAACATTATTGTTGTCGCAGTGTTTGGCCGAAGCAGTTGTTATGAAAAACTGTGAGGAGTTTGTGTTAGGACCCTGAGGAAAGTTGTGTTATTGGAAGAAATGAAAAAACCATTTACTTTGTTGGCCATCGAAACCAAGTAAGGTTCCGAATGGGAATCGAAAAAACCCTCGTCGGCAAAATATTTCCCATAGATTGAGACACCACCAGTGCCATTGCCAACAGTGACATCTCCGCCCTGAAAAAATCGCAATTTCTACAACAAAATGGTCGATCATGGTCTGGAATTGAAAAATGTTAACTTGATTGAACTGGAACCTTACTTACCTGAATCATAAAACCCTTGACGACTCGGTGGAACGTGCTTCCTTTGTAGTGCAGCCGAACGCCGTCTCTTACACCGGCTTCTCCCGTGCAAAGTTGCCGGAAGTTCTCACATGTTATTGGGACTAAAAATTATTTAGCGAAGAAATAAAAATTATTTCCTTACGGAGCTTATCAAATAGTTCAATAACAATACGACCAGCCATCACTCCATCTATGGCCACGTCGAGAAAGACGCGTTTCGTGCTTTGCGTCGACATTTGCTCGAAAAGTATTTTAAACGTGATTATTCGAAATGGAAATGAATTAAATAAAAATATCTGAAACAATCATAACTTTTGAACAAAAAAGCGACAACCGTAGCTAAAACTCATAAGATCAAAAAAGGAGAGAAAAAAAAAGAGATGAAAAAAAATGCGAAAAATCAGCCGCGAGGTTGGCTCTTTGCACGAGAAATGGGTCATTCCAATTTCAATGGCGTAAATTTCTAGCATTTCAAAACTTTGATCAAAAGGAAAAAATATTGCAATTCGGATTAAGATAATTCTGGATAGCCCTCCCGGTTTGAGCTTCAGGATGAAAATTTCAAATTTTCAAAAGAGAGGAAGGGAAACCGCCAATGCAGCTGTGTTTTGCTCGTACCTACGCGCTCTTATCCATTGGTTGTTTCGGTATTGAAGTCTTTCATGTGGAAAAGAAATAATTTGCGTAAAGCTTCTAAAAGCAGGTTCTGTACTCAACTGTTCGTTCTGTTGGGCGGACTATGTTTTGTTTAGTTTTAATAGTCGAATAGAGGTCCCTGCCGATGTTTTGTGACCGACTCCAGTCGAAGCCAAGAAATAATAATATCTCTCAACCTTCCTAGTTAAATCATATTGATTTGAAAAAGGTTTCAATTTTTTCAAATAACACTGTATTACATAAATTCGCTTATATGAATAGTTTATGGCAATAAAAAAATCAACAATGACGCGAAAATTAAGTTAGAAAAAAAACAGCCGACATTCACATCATGACGATTCTCTGAAAAATGATTGGTTTGAACAAAATAAAAACTTATCATGTTTTACTCTGAACTTGGAGCGACGAGTTTGGCGCAAAGTTCGGTGCGGAAAATTTCAAATAATTGTTCCGAATCAGACTTCGCAATTTTTTCCATCGTTTTTTTGTAATCGATTTCCATTGCTAAACATATTTTTTTTAGAATATCAAACAAGAAAATAACCGTAAAGTTTTCTGAGGAACGGCACTTCAGAATGTGCAATACTATCGGAAAAGGCCACGGTTGGCAGGAAAGATGCATTTTGCGACCGAGTCCATCCTTCAAAAAATATTTAGGAAGAAAAATGCAAAAAAACAACATCTTTAAAAGAGCAACTAATTTGGTTGATTAAAAAGATGAGGTGGTTCGCATATTTTTGAGTCTGAAAACCCACTGTTGTTCAAGAGATCTTGGCAGATTTTCTTCAATTGAATCATAGACAGATTCCGAATTCGTCGGTACATCGTCGTTCCGGGTTGGGCGTAACTATGAGCTTCCACTAAATGATAATTTTTTACTTGAATTTTAGAAAAGACTAGAAAAAAAATAGTAGCTTTTTTTTCTGCTCATGCAAAGTTTTCAAAATTTCACTCGGATAAAACAGACGAACCTCTTAATTCCCTCAAGACCCTAGACATCGAATATCCTAGTTCTTGCAGTTTCAGAATCCCCTGGCAAAGTGAGTCTGGGAACTGATAGCCGCTGTCGTCGTGAATGTGGTGCAGACAATATAGAACCCTTACACTGCTGAAAAAAAAATTTCTGGGATATTTAGCCTCAAAAAAGCCTTTCCTATGTATTCTCCAAAAATCACGCACCCATCAACACTGGTGTTTTTGTTGAGGAAAGCCGTGCAAAAATCTTCTTTCGATGTACTCGCCGGGCTCTGGGATTACAAGTGAAACAATTCCGGCGGAAAATTCGAACCTTGTCATCACATTTTGACTTCCCCGTCGGGGTCCAACAACATCGATAACTTTCAAAAACAAGTCCCTAAAATAAAATGAAGAACTTCAAGAAGAACAGCAAAACTTCATGGTAAGAAAATCCGGGAATCTTGCGAAACTTAGTGCCCCAGTTTTGCAGCTTCAACCGGAACATCTGAAAAGAACGAGCTGAGAGATGTTCCTATTTTCTGCGGGAACTGTGAAATCTTCCTCGCTTTTGAAATAAGCCCTTTTCACAGCACTTGGGACACCGTGCACGTGATGAAGATGAACACGATAGTTAACTATTGTAAAATAGGTATTGCACTGAAAATCATCTCGAATTTGAATATTCGTGAGAGATCTCACGACTCTGCACAAAACGACTCCTTCAAGCTCAGTCGACGGCTTCTCGCAAATTCCTGACAGCTTTCTCCGAGCAGCGTGAGTTTCAAAACATTCTGTAGGAATCATGGACTGGCACAGGTTACAGAAATCGTACTTCTGAAAAGAGGTGCACTAGCAAATAAGATGAGGAAAGTTCAAATAGGAACCTGCACTTTATTTGGAAGTGAAGTATGTTCTTCAAGAGCTTTCATCCTTCAAAAGGCGATTTGAATATTTGAAGAAAGACTCTTGACTTTATGACTTGAAAATATGAAGAATTTTGAAAAAAGTGCGTAAATGTACAATGAAATGGCTCTTCCTGCATACACGCTCACGTAGGTCAAACGCCAGCAGCCAGAGTACCGTACTTCAAAAAGAAAAAAACAAGACAAACTTGTTTTTGGAATTTTTTTAGCTCATATACACGGAATCAACAATTGTTTTATTTGGAAATTTAAATAAGCTTGTTTAACAGAAGAATGAAATTTTCTGTGCCATGAAAGTTATTTCTCAAAAAAACCTTTTTTTCTGCGATGTTATTTCTTCGGTAAGAGTTTATTATAAGCAATAGATACTGTAAAAAAAATACATTTTCATTTGGAAAAAAATTGGATTTAAAATCAAATAAAATGGGTGTACAAATCTTGTTCAACATAAACATTTTTTTTCTATTAGAAAACGCAATTTTATTTTACTATGTGTTCGGTACAATGAGGTTGGCTCGCAGTTTGGTGCGAAAAATTTCAAAGAGTTGCAACGAATTCGACTTTTCAATCCTTGCCATCGTTTTCTTGTAATTGATTTCCATTGCTGAAAATCATTGTTTGATGAGATTTGAGCGAAAAATTACCATAAAGTTTCTTGAGGAATGGAACGTCAGCAGGGGCGATTTTGTCGGAAAAGGCGACTGTTGGAAGGAGGCCGCAAGTTTGAGACAAATACCATTCTTAAAAAAAATTATGAAATTTCTATAACTCAGCCCGTTTTGAGACATTTTTCAATTTTTTTTTTCGTTTTTTTGAATTCAAAAATATGATAGCGATTTAATGTACCTTAAAATTATATGCTAAAATTATAAAATGGAAAGTTTCTAGTGAAAAACTGAGGGATAATCTCTGACATGAACGAAAACAATAAGAGAAATTTTTTTCGGGCCAAGACCAAGATAAAAAGAAAAAAACTAACTTTTTCTTCATGACATTGAAGCAAACTTTCTTCAATAGAGTCACTGTCAAGCTTTGAATCCGTCGATGAGTATCCGTTCCCGGCTCCGCGAAATTGTCAGCTTCAGCTGAAGTTTTATTTTTTTCCTTTTTTTCGAACTAATTTTTCAAATTCTAATAGGAGGTTGCTTGAACAATCTCAGGAGCAAAAAAAAATCAATATTTTTTTTCTTCTTTTTTTTTGGGTGCCAGAAAAAAAAGTCGTGGCGAATAAATTATAGTTCAGATATTAAACGGATTTCTATGTATTTTTCTTCCTCACATACTGTGGAAATTATTCCATAAGATTCAAAAGAAACCTTTTAGATCTCTCACCATCCTCGAAACTGGATACTCGAGCTCTTGCATTTCCAAAACTCTATCGCAAAATTTGTCTGGAAACTTGGTATCTGGATCATCGTGTAAGTGGTGAACACAGTAGAGAACTGTTATTTTCCTGCAAATTTTCTGTTTTCAATCCACGTAACCGATTTAAGTTAAAATTTCAGAACATTGAAAAACGCACCCATCCTCGGCGGTGTGTTTGTTGAGGAAAGCTGTGCAAAACTCTTCTCTGACAAACAAAGGAACTTCCTGTAATTTTTCTAATGATTAATTTTTTGTTTCAAAATATTCAAACCTTCTCCGAATTCGGCGCGATTACACGAGCCTGAGACTGAAAACAACGATAATTTTCATAAACAACGCCCTGAAACAAAATCAACGATGAAAATTAAGCAAGATAAAAAACTTCATGATGTGAAAAGCCGGAAGTTTTGCGAAACTTGGTCCCCAAACTTTGTAATTGCGTTCGGAACACCTGAAGTGATTTTCAGAAAGCTTTTCAAGTTTTTTACCCACTGAAAAATCTTTTTCGCAATTGAATACTTCTTTCCTTACAGTACATCGAGCGCTGTGAACCTTATGAAGATGAATACGATACGTGACAATGGAGAAATATGCGCCACACTGAATTTCTAGGTTTTTGGAGGATCTAGAATAAAACTTACCGGTTTGCACAAGATGAGGCCTTCCAAGTTAGTTGACGGTTTGTCACAGACTCCAAAAAGTTCTTTTCGGACGACGTGAGCTTGGAAAGACTCTGTAGGAATCATGGACTGGCACGCAACACAGAATTCATATTTCTTGAAAAAAATAGCATCATCTTTTTAGATAACTTTTAATAGAAACCTGGACATTTGTCGAAGTTGAAGCTTGCCCTTCGAGATTTGCAGCCTCCATTTTTCAAAACGCGCTTGAAGCGTAGGTAACAGACACGGCTGTAAAAAATTGAAAAAAAGGTTTCGTAAATGTACAGGGGGAAACGGCTCTTCATGCATACACTTCTCTGGTTGTGGGGAAGCGAAGGCCACACCGTAACGACCATAAGAAAAATATGTTCAATAGTTTGCTTGGTGTACTTTGGAAAAATGAAGCTAGCTTTTTTTTCCCCACTGAGTAAAAAAAAACTTTCCCTCTGCGAAACACAAAAAAGAAAGCAAATTTTTTTCAAAACTTTTTTTTTCGAATTCAACTGAGATAAATCAAAATCATGTTTTTATTTGAAGAGAAAAAGATTACTAATCGCTCACCTCATCTTTCAAAATTTATAAAAAGGAGTTTCATTCCTTTCAATGAAAGTGACAGAAAGCCGCAAAAAAAGTTCTGACCACTGAGCGGATCGAGACGCCCAACCTTTCGATCTGGAGTCGAACGCGCTACCATTGCGCCAAGCAGTCATGATGCGCCATTTCGATATTTGCATGGGTATACTGATATGCGGAGTGGAGAACTAATCGAGGAACATAATTTTTTTTCAGATTTTTTTCCATTTTGGTATGTCGCTGCTGTCAGAAGCTAGAAAATTAGATAAACAGAGTGGCCTATAGTTTTTCAGTATATTTTAAAACAGAATTTAAAGCGAACTTTGAGAAAAAGGTTTTTTTGTCTTGAAAAAGGATAATGGCTTATTAGAATATTCTCTACCAAAATTTTCAACTCTGTTTTAATTTGTCCATCACTAAAATCCTTCACCACCATTTTTTGTTTCTTTTTTTCGCATTTATTTCCTTTTCCTATCGCTGATTTTTTTCCTTTATCTAATCATATTTCGAATAAAAAAATGGCTCTCTAATAATACTGTGAGTCCAGGATGATTTTTTTCAACAAGGAACACAACATTTTTTTCAACAAAGAGCAGAGCTTCTGGGATTTATTTTATAGTATTTTGATTATGGAAAGCTTATCTTCTAAGTGCTAATCGAAGCTTACGGATCCTGTGCTTTGAAAAAAATGGACTGCCTACCTAAATTTTTTAGGTGAATATCAGATGGGAGTTTTCACTTTCAAAACAAAGATCGTTTTTTTTTTGAAAATTAGGTCGAGAATGAGAATAAAATTGGATTTTTAGTATGGCTGGAAATTTTTTTTAGCCATAACCAAACCTCGAATGTTCCCTGTCCCTCAGGTGCATGCGAAATTTGCAAACTAAACCGCAGTCGGAGTATTATTTTGGTCTTCTCACACGCAGCGCGGAAAATTGACGCGCGCGGGAAAACGAAATGGTCGACGGCGGAGAGAGATCAGCTGATCGCGTGGAAACAGCACGGAGGGAGGCGGAGGGCGGCAGAGAGGCCAGACGGAGGCGGAAGGAGGAGGAGATGGCGTCGGAGGGCGCACGACGTCGAAGAGCACGCCTCCGAAGGAGAGAATCGAGCATTGTTGGTGACGCCGTCCCAGCTGGCTTCTTTCTTCGTCTCCTCCTCCTCGAAATGCTCTCCATCCATGACTGACCTCTCTGATCACAGGTTACCTAGGCTTGGGTTGAGCTCCTATGGACCTGTCTGGGCTGACTGAGGTCCGAGGTTCCAGTAGGTCTGCTTCATGATTTTTCGTTGAACTGGAAAATTTTGTCATGCTTCATCCATCAATCTTTGATCATGATTTATAAGCTACCCAGACTCAAGTTAGACTTCTTCGGATTGATCTGAGATTTTAAAGACTTGTTTTAGCCATACTGTAAACTTCCCAAGTGTTAGTAAGTCCACTAAAACCCCTCTGGATATTTAATTTTCGGGCTTGAAATCTTGAAATAATAAGTGAGTCTGCTCGAATATATCTGCAAATCTTGGCTTCCTAATTCAAAGAGCTCTTACTAATTTCGGAGCCGATAATTCTAATCCAACTAGATCGTCTCGTTTCAAGTTTCAGTAAGTCTTTTCTGATTTTTTCTGTTTTCATGAGCCTCATGTTCGATCCAGAACTAGTCCAGCCTCTCTTTTTGTAAGTTTCTGTAAGTGGGTCTGTTTGAAGCGTCTTTGTTGATATTTGACTTGGAAAGCAGTAAAAAGCTGGTTTTTTTTTGGTAAGGTGAATCTTACAGCTAATTGGAGAGTATCAGGCTTTCCAAGGGTTTTTAAACTCACGATGAAATCCAAATCCTGATGTTTTTCAAATATACCTTTTTGATCTTACACTTGGTTTTGCTAAAAAGAAGTTTTTTTGAAAAGCTACTTTTAGATTAGGCCGTGAGATTCAGCTTTTTTTCAGAAAACAAGATCTCATAACTATTAAGAATGTCCCCATCGTTTTTGCAACACAGGAATTCTTCAATTTATCAGATTTTTTTGACGTTTGGAAGAGAATTGGAAGAAGTTGAAGGTTTTTTTCATAATCATTAATATATATTTGGATGAAAAAAATTGGAAAAAAAGTTAAAAAAATCAGGAAGTCTGGACCGAATTTTTTTGAGAAAGTTTTTCAAAATTCTGTTAACTGATAAGAACTGGAAGAAAACCACTGACCCCAGCCGTCCCATCATTCAAAACTATCAGAGTTACATCATACTTCGAAATCCAAAATATCAGAGGACAACTTTTCCTCCAAAACTTTCCTTCAAATATCGAGTTTCTCTCCCTTTCCAACACTCAAATAAGCTCTCTTTTTCACTTTTCAAAACAAATAAAAGACCCCCGGGTTACCTTTTCCAATCGGGAAACTAGATTCGCTTTCCATTTCGGCTCCAGCTGTTTAATTCAAATTATCTAGTGTGGGAATCTGGAGATTTGCACGTTTGATAAAGACGTTGCATAATTGGAATTCTGAGAGCCTTCTTTTTTTCAAAAAAGGTTTCCTTGAAAAATATCATAATAATCCCTTTTTATTGGCTGTTTTCGCAAGCAGCCGCTTTTCTCTTTGTTTTCAGAGCAACTTGAGATTTTTTGTTAGGTTTTTGTTTTGACAGCTTTAGATATAAGATCACAACGGCTGGAGATGCGGTGGTGGCATTTGGAATGGCTTGAAATGCCGCGATTTATTTTTTGATGAGTGATTTTTAAACGGAACTGAGTTCAGCATAATATCCAATTACTGGAAAAGATCATTTCAAACCAATTTTCAGCTTTTTGCCAAGATAAATCAGCCAATTTCCGTTGTCTTAAAAGCTCATTTTTATGCCTATTTCAACCCAATCCTTCTGAAAATTTTCAAATATCCCTTCAGTTTGATGTCTAAAGGTTTTTTTTTAGAAACTTTTTAAGCATCTTTCAAGTAATATTAAAAAGTAAATTAGCCGATCTCTATTAATTCTTACCATCTTGGTTAGCCCAATATTCAGTTTATTGACCAGTTTTGATTCAATAGGAACTTCGAGTGATCCTCTTCAGTAACCCCATTCTTTTCAGAGTCAGACTCAGGAGGAAATTTTTTTGATTTGTGTTGAACAGAACAGAAAACCATGAAAAAAGAAAATAAAGGAACGTTGGGCAGAGGAGGCAAACAACATTTGCCAACTTTCCAATAACTCCGCCGCTCTTCTTCTTTTTTTTCTTTTTCTTCTTCAACCGAGAGAAAAAAAAATTTCGAATAAAAGAAAAACAGTTCAAACTAGTTTTCCATGTTAAAAGTGCCAGAAAAAGAGTTTATAGTCTATTTTAATCCGTTACAAAAACATTTCATTTATTTCAGAACAAGAAATATCGCTAAAATGCAACTTCCGACCAAATTCGCAACGGAAAACGGCGATAATTTGGGAACTTGTTTGCTTCTTTTCTTCTGCTTTACACTTCATTTTCAGTTTTCCGGAAAAAAGTTCACTTCCCCTGATTTTTCCTCTTTTCCTGATCACCTAATGTTGTTTGGAAACGTTCAAAGATGACAAAAATCATGAAAATAGGGGTTTTTTGGGGAAGGCTTATTTCTTGATACAAGAGTGCTCCACTGCTAAATTAAAATTTTTTTTAAACCTTTGTTCCTTAGGGATAAAAGTTTATGGTCAAAGAAAAAAAAAATATTAAACCTGCTTTTTTGAAGAAAAAAAAAGTCCGCGATGACACAATTTTTGCCACAAGAGTGTTCTTCAAAAGATACGAAACTTTCCAAAATTTCAGTTTTTCCTCATTTTCTAAGTTTTCCTCCCTTCAAAGAACCCAGTAAACAAGTTCCATGTGTTGATTTTCGGTTTCAGGTCGAAGGAGCAGAGAAATGAGTTGAAGGGGGCGGCAAAAAGTTTGACGCACGAACCTTCTTATCCCTCAAAATCACATGAGATCCACTTTTTCTTCTTTATTTTTTTGCTGCTCTTGTGCCACATGTTCTTGATCTTGACCTTGGTGCAAAGGGCAAACGAGACTAGCAAAAAAATTATTTAGATCCGGAAACTTTTTTATTCTTTTCAATATTTTGAAGCATGGAAAATTTTCTTTTAGAGTTAATTTAATGCCGTGTTCAAAGTAATTTCCGCGAAATGCGAAATTGTCTCTGACCCTCCAAAATTTAGTTATCTTTCTCTTTCTCTGACGGCTATTTTGAATTTCGCGGAATCACTTTGAACACGGCATAAGAAACGTCAAAAAATTTTTTGACAAGAAAAAGCCGGATTTCACGCGTTCTCGATGGAGCACAAGCTCTTCCAACTTTGGTTATTTTAGAAGGCTATTTTTTCTCAATCCATTTTCTCCCCTTTCTGTACGAGAAGCTCATAAATGCTTGAAGAAGCTCTCTTTTGTTGTTTCGTAGTTGCTCCGAGGTTCGAAAAGTTTGTTTGGAAAGGCCGGAGAAAGCGTGAAAAGACGGGCGGCGCGCACGTGTTTGCTGTCATTTGCGACCCCAGACTGCCAAGCTTACATATCGAACTTGATATTCTTTCTCTGTCATGGAAATATTTGAAGATTCATTGGAGAGAATAGAAGATTGCGGTAAAGGGGTAGTCAAGTTTGCTCCAGGGATAAATGTGATCAGAGACAGCTGCTGCTAGGTCAGATGCAAGGGTTTCCTTAAGAGTTCTGATCTACAGGTTTTTTTTTGTTCTTATATGGACTTGATAGAGGCAATCGATTTTTAAATGGCTTGACGCGGTCGCGTAGCGTGCGTTTTCTTCTTGTTAAAAAAATTTTTTTTTCTTTTTTTCAAGCAGAAAGGTTCGAACTCAAACTCCTCAGCTTCAACCTAAAAAAAATACGTTCATCGTAGCTTAAAAATCATCGAAATAGAAGCCGGATGCCCAAATTTGGCGGCACACTTGGCAGTTGCCAGGCGCGGCTTAGTCGGCCTTCTAATGCCTGGCTTCGTCCTCTCAGCTCTTTCTCTCTCTCTCTTCAAATTACTGACGCTGTACACTTTTAGAGGTCGTATAAACATCGTCAGCATTGTTGGAAGACGTTGTTCCATGAGGAAAAGTTGAAGCTTTGAATAAAATTGAACTTTTAGTAGTCGTTTCCGTTTTGGACCAGTCTAATGGAAAGTGAGTTTTTTCTAATAGACTCAAGGTTTCTAAAAAAGTAAAAGATATTAAGAATTTTCCAAAAAGAATCAAAAGTCTGTTTTTCCTTCTTTGAGAGCTCTCGAAAGGGGTCTCTCCTCGTCCTTCCTTCCGTTTTCATTCATATTCTCATCTTTCCCGCTTCAGCGAAGCTTTCAATTCAATCAAAGAAGATTATTTTGTTATAAGTGTTTTCAGAAGTTAAGTAACAGTGTGCTATACAATCAAAGAAGATTATTTTGTTATGTGTTTTCAGAAGTTAAGTAACAGTGTGCTATACAAGATCTTGGAATTCAAAAAATTCGCGCTCAAGTTTTTCGAAATTTCCATTCATTTTAACAGTTTTGAGAACGTTCATGAACTTCCAGGCTATTTTTCTCGATTTTTTCAACTCCATAAGCCTTAAAGTCAATATTTTTTGAGTTCTTGTGACCTTATTCACCGAAATTGTGGCCTCAAGTTCTAATATAATTCAAAAACGTCTTCGCATGACGATGAATAAGTAAATGATTCCATCTCAACTTCTTTCCAAGTCCCTCGAGAAAAAAGGGCAAATGATCTGCAGCTGCCCTCGACGCCTTTTCCTGCCATTCTCGGCCGTCGACGAGTTTTTTTTTTTTGCCGAGGCGTCGTCCACAAAAGGCGGCGATTGCCTGTGACCCGTCTGCTGTACGATTTTCCTACTTTTTTTTCTTGTTTTTATTGGTCTTGAAGATTCTTATCAAATTTGAGATGCGGCTGATGTTACTAAAAAGATAAAAAATGAGAAATTCATCTTTTTGAACATTTTTGTTTGATTCCGCAGGTTTTCTAGGCCCAATCTCATCTAAAAATTAATTTTTAAGACTTCCTTCAACCTTCTTCAATAAAAAAAATCCGTTTCAAAGTTAACCTAGAGAACCTGGTCTCCTTCAGAAGTTTTACTTCGACAGGACTTCCACTCCATTCTCATAGATGAGAAAAGGACCTTTTTCTTATTTTTGCTGGGAAAAAAACCAATGATCGATCCAATGACTTCTCAAATCATATCCAATCTCTCTATCCACTGAGCCAAGCAGTTATCTGATTCCGCATTCATAAACGGCCGTCAGCTGATCATTTCGCGGTCACGCGCCCAGCTGAAAATCGTTCATCGAACGCCAATTTCCCTGTTTTTTTTCTCCGTGTCTGTTCGCTCTTTCTGTTCTTTTGGGCTTGAAAGACCAAGAGAAACGGCGCTTCTGATGCAAATAATCACGGGTTTCCGCCATTTTTTTCCCAATTTTCTTGCTGCCTCGAGGTGTCAGACCTGCTGACACCAGTGATAAGAAAAAGGGAAAACCGTCATTATTTTCCCGGCTGTCTCTCGAGAATGACGTCACGATGTGACCAGGCTGTGCGACGCGGCTGTTTTTGGAGAAGTCTAGTTGTATTGAACACGGACTAGAGCTTCTTTTGGAGTCAAGTCTTCAAAAATAAGCCAAAGAGAAAATTGTTGAGATAAAAGAAATTCATGGGAAAATGTTGAGTCTTTCAAGTTTTTAGAGCGAAGAACACGTTGAGAATGAGCTTGAAACGACTTTTTTGAGCTCAAAATACTAATTTTCAGCTGGAAAAAGATTTTCAGGACTTTTTTTCAATCCGAAAAACATCTATATATTTCAATAAAAACGAAAAATCATTATTTTCAAAATTAAATAACCAAATTCCTTTGTTTTTGATTGAAAAAGTTTCCCGATTTGAAAAAAATTCCTTGAAGTTTTTTTCCTGACAAGTTTCCTCTATTAAACCTAAATCTCTTTCTATTTTCCAGAAGAAACACATCTCGCTCTATTTTTGAAACAGAAATCTTTCTTTCCGATTCCCAACGGACTGGAGAAAACGAGCGAAATGCCGCCACATTTCCATATTTTTCAGTCTGAGGTCGGCCGAAAATCGACGGCAATTAATGTCCCTGTCCTTTTTCTACCCTTTCTCCACTTTTTTCCTTCTCATTACGTTCAGAAAATCAAAAAATGTTTGAAATTTCCTTGAAAATCGTTGGTTATCTTCGAAAACTTGCCTTGCTTTCAAAACAGTATAAAAGCTGATAGCGGAGATAAGACTGGAATCGACGTTCTTTTCTTGATTTTTGAGCGAACGAGACTTTCTTTCATACTTTGAACTACGTTTTTCGATTTCTCTTTCTAATAATGAATCTAATTGAAAGCTGAGGAACAAGTCTGAGAGAAAATTGGAATCAAAAATCGTCGCTTTGTCTAAACTTCAATGTTCAAACTAATAATTTACACAATAAACTTGATAAGAAACTGAAAAAAAGCTTAAACTTTGCCCTTCCGACGTTCGTTCTTTGGACCCACTTTTCTTCCGCCGCCGCCACTCGGAAAAAAAATCAACACAAAAAGTTGGACTTTTCGTCTCGTCTTTTTCGCTTTAATATTAATCGAACTTCGTCGTCTGAAGACAAAAAAAAATGGTTTTGTGTATTTCAGAGGCTGCGCGCAGTCCCTTTCCCCGACACCCTTCGTCCAATCCGTTCAATGTCTGCCAGAAGCCAATGCGACTTTGAACTCAAGTCAGTTTTTTTTATTTCCGATAAGAAAGCAAATAGAAAGGTGAAACTTTAATGAAGTCAGAAGGGTCTGAAAGATTAAAAAAAAAACAGATCAAATTAAACGAAATCTCGATTTTTGATAAAGTCCTCGCAAATCCCAGAAAGATTCCTCGAAAAGACTGTACCGCTAAAAATAACTTGAAAAAATCTCAAGACTCATCGAAAAGACTTTTATCAGGAATGAAGTTGCTAAGACTGGACGCTATTGAGACGTTTAGGTGCACCAGGTGCAAGCCTTTCAATTTGACGTCTGATCTATTTCACAACACAAACGAACAAAACAATAAACAAGGCCCAAATGAACTACAATCTCGATGAAGTAGACCAAAATTGCGAGTGGGCGGGCCATACGGTATCACGTGCTAGTGCAACGTGTGTGCATCACAAACTCAAAAAATCTTTTGGCGCGACGACAAATATAAAGGACCGAATTCTCAGCGACGCTTGAACATTTTTTCTGTTCTGTTTTTACGCTCTGCGAAACCGGCGTGTTTTTCCATTTCCTGACAAACTACACAGCCGCGCGACCGCCATGAGACCTTCCACGAGTTTCAAGTTGGTGTTTTTGATTCTTATTTTTCTACCTCATGACGAAAAATTTGCTCTTTGAAGTGGTAAAACTCGTTTCGTTGTAGCTTTTATTTGTTTGCTTTTTGAAACACCAAGTGTTCACTGATGGATCAACAACTTAGAACAATGAAACAAGTGCAATAAGAGAAATACAAGGATTTTTCAAAGATATTTGGCCTCGCGGCTCGTAGTGAAACGATTTCCGAGTTCTTTCATCCGTTCCACAGCTTCTTTACTAGCTCCCGGTTTCAAGCCGCCAACAGCCATGTCTTTTTCGCGATCAAACGGTCGTCTACCTTCACAAATTTCTTCTTTCTGGAAAGAAAGAAAACTTGATTTTTTCTAGAATTACAAACGTTTTTATGCTGTTCACGACGATCCTTTTGATGTAGCTGAACAAAACTTGGTCCTATTTCTTTCTGAACCGGGTCTTCAACTTTCGACTTGAAATGCACTGATTTCTGAAACTAATAGCGTTCTAACTCATCGAATGAAAAAAAAACTTTTTCTTCGGGTTTCTTTTTGTTTGTGGGGGAGTCTTCCCAAGATTTGTCCGTATCGACAGCCGAACGCTTAAAGTTTTTTCGTTTCTTTTTTCAAGAGAATACAAACTTTAAAAGTTCTAGGTCCCAGTCCTATATTCCCAAGAGTTTTCGGCACAGTTAGCATCCAATCTTCTCGTTTTGGAGCACTTTTCTTAAAACAAAAATCAAACAAAATTTTCATTCGTGATTAGAAACCTCTTCCATCGGCTTTTTCTCTTCAGCGAGGGCAAAGCGATAATTTCTCAAGGAAATTTCGTCGTCTTCACCCCCTTTTGGAATGGGCATTGGACCCTAAAAATATTTTAAATTGTAAGAATTAAGAATTTTTCTGACGAAATCCTCATCGTCCGAATCTTCTTGGTCATTATCTGCTTCCACATTCTGAAATCCAACTATCGCCGAGTTAAAAATTTTATTTTATGATACCTCGAAAACTCCAGGCAAGTTAGGTCCATAAGATGTTCTAGTCGTTATAAGAAGCTTTTCGGTCGGTAGAGCAGGTCCGATTTGAAGATCAACCTCAATTTTTTTTAGTTAACAATTCTCTTGCCCGTCTGAAAAAAAAATGTTTACTTCTTCTTTCTCTTCTACGACCAGTTGTTTTCTGGGAAGCGTGGGACCGTAAATGGTGTTTTCTTCTTCGCCACTCATATCGCCTAGAAAAACAATATTGAAAAAAATTTGAAAAAAATAAAAAAACAAGAACTTGTCGTCAACTCGTGCGTTTTTTTGGTGCTTACACAGTGTGCGTATTTGCCGGGGACAGTACACTCGAAAAATTAATTTTTTATCAGTTTTTTTTTGCAAGAACTTTTTTTTCAATACGCAAGAATGTTTTGCAAGAAAAGTGTCGCGTTTCTGGCGCATTTTAATGAATAGAGAAAGGCTTTATCTCGAAATCGCGTCTTAGTGGCTTTCAAAAGCAAGGTATGCATTGAAGTAGGGAAATTACACAATAAAATTTATGCTCCCAATAAGGAATGGAGTATTTTTTACGACTCGAAGAAATTTTTCTCGGGTAAGGCTTGCATTTAGTCGATTTACAACATGGTGCTGGATATTTGGAGGCACAGAAGTCGGGCATGACCTGAAAACAGCTTTTCTCAATTTTTATGCGTTCCGTTAAAAGTCTCCTCACCAGATAATATGGAAAAAATTCTCATTTACTCTTTTTATATGACATTGAGGAATAAAATACTGAAAATAAAGAATAATAATCAGCTATATCATCAAAATAACGGTTATGTTTCAGCGACAATGAATTTCCTGAGTTGGGCAAAGGAGTAGGACGAAAGGAGAAGGGAAGGAGGAACGCCGCGGCCGACCGCCACGCGCGGCACATGGCCGACGCCGGGGTCGTCGTCAAGTCGATCGACGACCCAAATCACGTCCTCGGCAAGGTAATATCCCCACTGACGAGTCTATACCAAAATTAAAAAAAAGAATTCAAATTTTTGGAGTTAAGAAAAGTTGATATTTCAAAATTGAGCATGAAATAATTCGCTGTTTTTTTGCAGAGACGTAAGGCCCGTCTTCTGTCCGAAGGAACCGACGGCATGGTCGGCCATGTGCCTTATTCCATCAACCGCAATAACCGTTGGAACGAGGTGAATGGTTATCGAAGAAAAAAGGCTGAATTATCACTTAAGTGACCTTTTTCCTTGACTTTTTTTATCAAAAAAAGTTAAAAAAAATCTCGATGTTTTTGTAACTTCTTGAGCTTTCAGAGAAGGAAGTGTTTGGAAAAAGAAGGTTTTTTTCAGAACGAGATGAATAAAAGGCCGATAAAAAGGTCCTTTTTCTTGAAAAATTAGCTTGGAAGAAGCTTCTTGCATCTTTTAGGTACTTAAAAAAATCTTTTTTCTTCTTCCAAGGTTTCTAAAAGGTTATTTTCTTGGAAAGAGGAGACCTTTCGTGAAAAAAGTAAGAAAAAGAAGCTTGTCAAAAGCTCTTTGCACCCTTTAAGGAATTAGAAGGATTTTTTTCTCATTTCAACTCCCTTAAATGGTCACTTGGGCTTTTTTTTTTCTTAAGCCCATTTACCACATGCTTTTGAAGGATTTGAAAATACCAACTTTGTTTTCTTCATTTTATTTATTTTTCATTGATTTTTCAAAAAGTTTATGAGATGAAAGTTTGCAGATCTGTCCATCGGTGATCCTCAACGGCTCGGACGAGTCCGAAGTGCCCGTGGCGGTCGTCGAGTGCGCCATCACGTCCAAAGGTCCGACCGATTCATCATTTTGGCTCTTTTCAAAAGAGAAACTGCCGTTGAAAAGAAAGAAGTTCATCTTTTTTCCAGGAACGTCGTCGAACGTCGCGGCATTGCACGAGGCCAACGACGACGGCGACGTGGACACAATCACCGCCGGCGGCAAAGGAACTAATGTCAACATTTTCGTCTGAACTTGAAATTTGACTTTGAAATTTGTTGCACTACATAATTTGAATCCAAAGCGTTATTTGAGGGATGAATACTGATATTTTAGATGATGAAGGTCTACGAAAAAAAAATTTAGTGTGCTGTTTCACTCAAAACTTTGATTCACAAGGATTATTTTCATGATTTTTTACGGATATTCGGATGTAAAAGTTCACATAATAAACTCACCCTTTAAAAAAAAAGAGTCCAAAGCACTATTTGAAGAACTATTTCCTAGTCTAGGAAGAAAAAAGCTTTCAAAATAGATTTTTCTGAGCCTTTCTACTTAAATTTTGGACTCCAATGACTTATTTGAGGGACGGTTATTGAATTTTAGTTGGGAAAGAGGTTCCTTCAAAGTAAAAAATAATTTTGTGTCATGCAGAAAACCTCCAGTTATGGTTTATTTTCTTGTCGACTTCAAAATTTGAACGAAACTTTTAAAAATCCTAAGTTCCTTCTAGCTCTTTTCTGTGATAATATTTTATTTCTACTGAGTTTCTGAAAAACAAAAGAACAATTTTCAGTTGAACACCTTGAGGGCCGGCGTCGGCAAGAGAACTCGTGGCGCCAAGGCGCGAAAGGAGGCCAGAATCGCTAAAATGGTGAGTGGAAAAGTTCGAAAATAAATTTGAAATAGAAACACTTGAAATAGGTACAGTACTGGCCATAAAGGTATTTCAAAGTGGTTATTCGAGCATAACTTCTCTGAAAGTGGCTCAAATGACTTGAAACTTTGCAAAAATTTCAAATAGCTACGCAGTAACTTTTTCTCAAAAAAAAACACTTGTTTGCTCAAGTCAGACCGGATTTGAGAGCAAAAAACCAAAAATCGTGAAAATCAAGATTTTTTTCTCTTGAGATTCGAAAAAAATCATATCTTCAAAAGAAACTTCGTTTTTCGAACCAGAAACTTTTTTTCCCCAGTAAAACAAGTCTTCGGCTTTCCAAAAAAACCTAATCAGCCCCTCACCAACCCGATAGTAAGAGCGTAGTGACTTTTTCTTCGGAAGGCCTTTGCGTTTTGACGCCTCGTCATTCAGATGGACTATACGAGGTCATTTTTGTTTGAGGACACCCTGTATCATGTTGAAAAACTTTGAAACACCCTCAAAAAAAGTTTAACACTGATTTCTTAAGCTTTCTCACTTTATCTGCTCTCCAGAACTCACTAACTTCACTAGGACCGATTTTGAAACCTCTGATTTGAACAGTTTTTCTGGACTTTCGGGCGTTCAAAATAGTTTTTATCTGGTCAATCGCTTTTAAATCGTGAATTTGAAAATAATTAATGGCTAAATTTCAGGCTCCTACATCCTGAAGACTGCTAAATTTTTTGCTGAAGCATTAGTTTCACAAGATCAAAAAAACTTATTTTTCCCATAAAGTTTAAAGAAACTTTTTTTACAGTGCCTATCTTTGATCTGAGAGCTAGAAAAAAAGGAGTTACAAACTTATCTCATGATCTAAAACAATTAAAAAAATATGAAAAAAAGGGGTTTTTTTATCATCTTCCACAAGATTTGGAGCCCTCTAAGCAACACTTGCTGAAACGAAGTTTTGAGAACTTTAAGAAACTCATTATAACTCACTATATCTTTTTGAGTAAGTAAGCAAAAACACAGTGGGTCTTCTTTTTATTTTTTTATTCATCGAGGTTCTAAAGAAGCTCTGAAATCTGAAATGAGAAATCGAGAATGTTCTGATTTTTGAAAAAAAGGAGCATAACCGCTTCAAATCAGAGGTTTCAAAAAAACGGTCCTAGTGAAGTTAGTGAGTTCTGGAGAGCAGATAAAGTGAGAAAGCTTAAGAAATCAGTGTTAAACTTTTTTTGAGGGTGTTTCGAAGTTTTTCAACATGATACAGGGTGTCCTCAAACAAAAAAATGACCTCGTATAGTCCATCTGAATGACGAGGCGTCAAAAACGCAAAAGGCCTTCCGAAGAAAAAGTCACTACGCTCTTACTATCGGGTTGGTGAGGGGCTGATTAGGTTTTTTTGGAAAGCCGAAGACTTGTTTTACTGGGGGAAAAAAAGTTTCTGGTTCGAAAACGAAGTTTCTTTGAAGATATGATTTTTTTCGAATCTCAAGAGAAAAAAATCTTGATTTTTCACGATTTTTTTGGTTTTTGCTCTCAAATTCGGTCTGACTTGAGCAAACAAGTGTTTTTTGGGAAAAAAAGTTACTGCGTAGCTATTTGAAATTTTTGCAAAGTTTCAAGTCATTTGAGCCACTTTCAGAGAAGTTATGCTCGAATAACCACTTTGAAATACCTTTATGGCCAGTACTGTATAAGGAGTCTGAAGCAAGTGGATTCAACTCATCACGGCTTCAGGGATAAACTTTTTCCAAAAGTATTTTTTTAAATTTTTGCTGAGGTTTTTCGAAACGTATAGACCTGAAAACGTCCGAATTTCTACGATGCCCTGTTTTCAGTCTCATTATAGAACGAAAACAGAATAGGTTCTTTTGAAAATCATATCAAGAATTTGAGAACCGTCTATCACCAAAAAAAAAACGATTTCGAAACTTTCTCAAAGCTTTTTAAAAATCCGGGAACGATGTGAAATTAAAGAAAAAAACCGTTATTTGAAGTCATTTGCTCCTTTTATCAAGATTTATTTTGAGATGCAAGAACTCGGAGACCCGGAAGTCGAGGCCGAAAAAGAGGAGGCCGAAGAACAAGGACCTCGTGTACAGTACACCATCTACAAGCCACATCAGAATCACCGCGTCTTGGCCGGAAAACTTTTCAGCCGAAGTCTGAAACTTTTTCTTTCTTGAGAAGATGAAGACCATATTCTGTAGAGTACAACATCCGGAACGCGGGTCGGGCTCGCGTCCAGAAGAAGTTCGACTTGGAAGACGTCGAGGGCTGCGATTTGGAGACGTCCGTCCACGTCGAGGACGACGTCTACAAGCCGAGTCGCGACATGAAGTCAGTGGACAGATAATGAATGGGGGAGGAAGAAAATTGAAATGAATCTTCGACGCCAGAAGCTCCTAAAGCTAGAGAGCACTCGTAAACAAGAGAGCGGTTAGAGAAAGAAGTAAAGAAAAAGCCTGCCCTCTCATTTTTTAACGCTCTCTAACCGTAAAATTTACGTAGGCTTGTTCATTTTTAACGTAAATTCCATGTTATGTGGTGACGCTTCGGATTAAAAATTCACTATTTTTGGGTTATCATCATTTTTTTCTGCTTCTTCAATTGTGATCAGAAATTTTTTTGTGGCATCAGAAAAAGTTGATGGAATAATGAACCTGTAAAGTATAAAAAAACTTTTTGGAAAATATAAAATTGAAATTTTTTTGGTTAATTATGAGTGGAATAAATAGGTCAGAGTCATAATTTCTATGACAAAGAATTAAAAAAAGTTGAGACCTAATAAAAAAAGGAAAATTCTTGAAACTGGGATGATCAAAAGATAAGCTCGGAAAAAAAGCGAAAATTTGAAATTTTTTGAAGTCAAAAAAAGAGCGATCGAAATTTTAATTTTGGTTTTTTTCAAGCTGTTAAAATCACAAAAAAGTGAATGAAAAGCTATAAAATGTATATTCTTAAAGATTATCTGTACAGTTTTTCATTCATTTCCCATTCAGGTTTGTACTCACAGAACCCCATTTTTCCTCAGATTCTGCCTCGGCGACTACATAACCGGAAAGAGCAAGTCGACGGTCTTCGTCCGACGTCAGAGCATCGAAAGTCAACCTTCCGACCAAACTGTAAATTACCCAGGAAATAAAAATAAATAAGGACTCTCAGGACCAACTGGAAGACACTCCGAAGCCCTTCGACCTCTTGGACATCTCCGAGTACGTCAGAGCCCCCCAAACTTTCAACTGGTACGAGATCAACACCGCCAAATGGACCGACTTCAACTTCGCTCTGGAGGTTCGAAAGACTCGGGAGCCTGGGAAATCTCTGATCTTTTCAGTTCAAAGATCTGGAAGAAGACGAGAACCTCGACGTCATCTGGGTGGATCTCGAGGGACGGCAGGTTATCGTGGATGCGTCGGCCGCCTTGTCGGAGGAGGAAAAGAAATTCGGCGAGCTCTCGCTGATGCTCGTCTTCGAACGGTCCCTCGTCAAGCCCAGCATCACCAAGTCCGTTCTCATGCTTCATGCACTTGAAAATTGAACGTCTTTTTTTTTTAGTTTGTTGGGGCTTTTTTGAAACTCCTAATGATTTTTGAGGGTACCAGATGGTTCTTTATGGAAAAAAAAATCGTTAAAAAAAAACATCCATAGCCAAAATATTAAACTGTGCCGCGTCCGAAGTAGTTTCGGCGACTCCGAAATGGACGCATTATTCGTTTAAAATATTCCCGCGAAATTGGGATTTCAAGAGCTGTTAGGAAAATTGGGTCTCACAATGAAATGCCGACTTTAAAAGCTCGAAATCAAAAATTTTTTTGTTAAAAATTTTTTTCAAAAAGGATTTTTGTTGGATACCTACGGCGCTTTGAGGTTTTTTTATACCATTTTTTTGGACCATTTAAAAATGGGCCTTGTAATGATAAAGAAGGAAAAAACTATTTATTTGGTGAAAGACTACGACCCTTCATGTACCAAGCTATTTTCTGTTTGATGTAACAAGATTTTCCATTTTTATTAATTTTTATCATTCGATCAGTTTATTTCCGCAACATCGGGATGGTATGGTGATGTTGCAGGGAGGGAAAAAGACCACTAGGTGGATTAACTAACCCCACCTCTAAAGAAAAAAAATTTGTGTGTGAGAGAAGAAACATAGAAGCATAATAAGTAGATATTTAAACCAAGTTGATTATGGCACAAATCCGTGAACTCTTATTGTTTGCCTTTTATCAAAAAATTCGCAGGCTTCTCGTCAATTCCTCGATCGAAATCGACGATCGCCATAAGGCTGGCGAACGATTCGCGGCGTCGCTGACCGCAGCCAAATCGTTCAAAGAAGTTGTCGCCGTCGCGACGACAGCGTTCGCCGAGTGGCGTCTCAGGTTCCGCCGCGACTCTCAGAATATCCTTGAAAAAGTTCGCTTTGCAGCGATCATCGCTCCCAGAGGTCCCTCAGAAACGCTGATAAGAAGGTCTTGACGAACTACACGGCCTATCTGCTCGCCGAAAACTCGCAGTTCATGGCCAAAACGGTACTTATAACAAAGAAGTTGAAAGAAAGTTATCTTACTTCTACATAACTTTCCTTGCAACGGAGAAATTTGATTTCAGGCGAAAACTCTGACGACGAAAAGGCAAATGTCGCTGATCAAAAACAACGAATGCGTCTTGGCGGACGAGTCTTTCGAGAGAATCGAAACGGATTCTTGCGAGTATCCGAGTGACGACGAGGAAGACGCAGACGCCGTCGTCCCTCAGATGGTCAACATGGTGAGGGAGTTTAGGGAGGCATTGGAAAAGTTGGGGATCACTCCAGAACGATTATAGAATGAGATATAGCCACCGCGTTTGATTCAAAATTCAGCCTCCCAGCATAAGGTCTTTGATTGCACACTCGTAAAAAGTAGAAATTTTTTGGTTTTTTCCTGACCTACGTAGAGAAACTTGTAGGAGAAATAAGAGAGGTACAAAAGAGGGTAGCTTGAACTTTTGATAAAGGTTTGAGAAAAGGTACTTTAAGGTATCCAAATCTCAACAAATCAATTGAAAAAAACCTGTCAATCTGCCTTATAGTCGATGAGGCCGTCTCAAAGTTTACACGCTGAAAATTAATTAAAAAAAGTTTATTTTTTGGCAGTACTTTTCCGGAAAGTTTTTCATGAGCAGTTTTTGGCCAAAATGATAAAGACCAAAAAAAACGTGCCCTTGGAGTTTTAAATTTCATTATTTCATAGGTTTACAAAATAACTCCATTGAAACATTTTTTAAACCTTGTTTTTTTGCGGCCAAAATACATCGAAACTTTGCAGGAAAAACTTGAAATTCGTTTTTTAAACTATCATGCTCGATTTCACGATTGAAAATTTCTTCGATTCAATTGAAAAAATCGCAGAAGTGCGACCGTTGTTCGAAGGCGTCGATCGACGATTTGTTCGAACTGGACGACTGCTGGCGTTGCCGCAGTTGCCTCAACACCGAAATCGTCCACAAAATCCGCGCCGGCGTTTTTCCTCTCGATATTCCGGTCCTTTGAACATCAATTCCCAATAATATACCCGTTTTTCAGTTCATGGTAAACTCGTCGGAATTCGACTCTTTGCCGGCCATCATTCCGCTTCCTTTGCTCAAGTTTTACATCAAGGTAGGGTTGGAGAAGATGACTATCAAAATTGTAAAGGTATTTTTCAGTCAACGGCTTGCGAACTGATTGCCAATAGCGACGACGAAATCGGCGACATCCATGACTGTCCGTCGTGCAGACACATGTGTCTTGTCCCCAGACCAAATGGTAAACATTCGAAGAAAAGATCCGAGCTTCAGGAACTTTTCGTACTTTTCAATATTTTTAAACATGGAACTACTGGGTAAATTCTTAGTGGCCATATAGAGGCTCGCCAAGGACTACTTGGAGAGGACACTAAAGTGGTCACTAAACCCACCTCTATAGAGGCAACTATTTTCCGTTTTAGTGGCCACTTCAGTAGTTTTTCATCCAGTATCCCTTCCAGTAACTCTAATAATTTTAAAACCGGTTGGACCACTTATGTTGATCAATTGACCCCTAAAGTGGCCACTGAAATTTTTAGTGGTCTGGTAGTAGCACTTAGACCTCTAAAATGGCCAGTAATTTTTAACCCCTTAAATGGCCGCTAATTTGACTACTATAGTGGCCACTAAAACGTCAAAACCCTATAGGGGCCACTAAAAAAAATTTCAGTTGTTACAACGAAGGTTTTTTGACTTTTCTCCTGAGATTCTAACTGAAAAACCGGTCAGAACACTTGGGAAATTCAGAGTGATCCCTATAGGGGCAAAGGGGCTTGAAGAATCTACTTTAGAGACCACTTCACCAATCCTATAGGGGCCCCTAAAGCTTTCAAAGGTGGTCCCTATAGGGTTTTAGTCTCCAGGAATCTTCAGAAAAATTCTGATTTTGAAGAGTTTTTTCAACTCCTTTCTCATTTTTTGAGGTCTTCGAACTTCAAAAGGCATATGTGCAGTAAAAATAAGGTTTCAGAAGAATTTTCCCTTCTGTAGAGCACTTTATTTCGTGTCGAACGGTGTACTTGAAAACGTACAGAAGTTCTTATTTTCGAAGAAAAAAAAATAATTCAAACCTAGAACGATCAAAGTCGATTCAAAGTGTTCAACTTGCAGAGTTCAACACGTGCTCGTGCTCTTCGTGCGGCATCCACTGGTGTACGAGTTGCTTGGGCGCGCCTCATTGGCCGATGCCTTGTGACCAGTTCCCGGCCTGGTCCAAGATCCTTTTCGGTGATTCCCGTTTCCTCAATGATTATCAATGTTTCACTGGAAATTTTTAAGTGAAGCTTAAAGGGAAAAAGCTCCTTTTTAAGAAAAAATCGAATAGGATCTTGAAAATCAAATATGAAAGATGCCAGAAAACGATAAAAAAATTGAAAGACATGTTTTTATTATATCCAAAAAATGCTAGCGTCGTTTTTGGTTATAGGTTTTTGCTCAAAATAAAGTTTTCTGAAGTGAATTGATACGATTTGATTTGATTGAATATAATCAAAGACTACGATTCCAGATGACGTTTGCGGCTACCGTTCGATGAAGAGGGAATTCTCCGACGTTAGTTCAAAATTGAACGAAGCCAAAAATCTTTTCATTCCCAGGCCTGCGCCGAGGCCTACAACACTCGTTGCACCTTGCTCAAAAGCCTCGCTTTCGACAAAAATGTCCGCAGAAACCTGAAGACTCTGAAAGTGTCCAGCGTTGAGAAGGTCCGCGAGCTCCGCAAAACGGTTCGTGTCGGGCTCTATGATTTTTTTAAAGATCATATCTGATTTATTCATTTATTTTACTCGAACAGAAAAATAAAAATTACAGAAAAGGAGGCTTTTTTCGGAAGTATTCATAGTTGACTAGGAAACATTACTGTTTCGGTAGAGATTTAATAAAATAGAGAAAAAAAAGGTGTTTCGATTCTTTTCTTAAGTTTCACACGGCTGTAATGGAATAGGTTCAAGAACTTTATTTTGAGTTGAAATATGACCGTTTTCGAAGTAATTCCGCATAATTCAAAACTGTCGTTAGAGATAGAGAAAGATAACTAAGTTTTGGAGAGTCAGAGATAGTTGTGGATTAAAAGAAATCACTTTGAACAAGCCTTGAAATTGAAGGTATAGTCGTTTCTGCTGTTTTATTGAATTATTTCAGAGAAGAAGTAAGTCTGTACAGGCTGATTGGAAATAGTGTGGAAATGGTGTAGAATCAGACAAAGTCAGAAAAGATAAAAAATTTTTTTGCTCACAGCTTCCTTGTGTGGAGCTCAGTCTTTTTGAATTTTTACGGAGCTGCCTTTTTTTGCGAGCTGAATTTCCACCAGAATTTTACAAATGACAGTCATAACAACTCCAGAAAGTTTCAGAGAGATTAGACTCAATACAAAAAAATTATGATAAAAAGGCGTTTTTTTTATATATTTTCTGAAGGAACTGTACGTATATTTGCGTCGCATATCAGCCATAAATGGGCTGACAGGACGATTTTTTTTCTCCAAAAGATTTTTACTTTTTCGAAATAATTTACGATGAATGAATGCCAGGTGACGCTCATCGTGCAGAACGGCCTCGGATTCGTATATATGTCGAAGAAATGTGACGAGCTCGGCGACATCAAACAGTCGCTGATGCAGCTTTCGGACATGTGGCGGGAAGCGGAAAGCTCGCTCAAGAGAGTCGAGTCAGTTTTGTTCAAGATTCTGATTTGGCTGATCTATTTAGCTGAAAGAAGCACAATATCTTATGATATCTAATAATGGAAGCAGGAAATCAGAAATGAAGGAAGGAATACAAATTTGATAGGAGCGATAAATTCAGAGTGTGTCCAGAATTTAAGAAAATGAATATAGTGCGTTCCGGTCACGAGACGATCACGTTCTAAAAGAACAGAATAAAAATAAAAAAAATCTTCCACAAATAAAAACTTTTCTTTACAAACCTGCTAAAAAACACCAAAAAATAAGGGTCCTGAAGCGAAAATTCTCAATTTGGATCTAATTTATTATACGATATTTTTTTGCGGAAAGAAACACGTGTCCAATTGGCGCGAAACAGGTCTGATTTGAACGAACTGCGTTTTAAAGGAATAGAAAATCTTTTGAAAAACAAATCTTTCAAGAATTGTGGCCGAAATGAAATTTCGAAGTTTCGTTTCAAGTAGGAGAAATTTGAAGAAAAATTTTCGAATCGTTTCCTAGTTGGAGATATAAGTTAAATTGAGAAAGCTGAATATCGTATCGGTTCCAATAATTGAAACATGAAATCAGAGATTCTTGGACTTTCGAACTGATTAATAAAAAAAAGTTTGAGCTCGAAGGATATTGAAAGTGAATGCAGAAGGTTATGCTTGAACCTTTTCCGGTCAGGAAAAATCAAAGATATATTAAATCCATATTAAAATCAGAAATTTTCGGAAAGTTTTTTTATACACTGAAACTGAAGAAATTTCAAAGCGTTGACTGAAAATATTATTGCAGTGAAACTTTCGGAGCTCAAATCGAAAAGATCGAAAAAGCTCTGGCCGCCGCTTTCGTCACCATCAAGAAGCACATCTAGGATTTTAACGAACTTTTGTACAAATCTCCTTTTCCCAAACCTTTTCTAGCTTTTTTGCTGATTTTCTAATCTTTTTCTCTTTTCAATTTTCACTTTTGCCGCCTTTTTCTTCGCAAACACTCACCTCTCAGCGTTTACCCAATACTTTTTTGAAACAGGTTCTTAACTTGCTATAATTCTGAACGCCTCGTTGTATTTTATTTTGTGCAGGAACTGTAGATAGTTGTAGAAGTAATCATCACATTACTCTGTATATACTTTTTGGCATCCATTGAAAAAAAAATTGTACAAATCCAACCCCAAAAAATTGATAAAAAATGTATAAAGCCCAAAAAATTTCGACTTGCGCTGTGCGTTTTTAAATCGGCACAAATTTCCTTTTTTTTCTGGATATTTTTCCACTGCCTTTTTATGTGTATATTTCTCCTCTTTTCCCACATCATTTAACCTTATTTTTAACCCGAACTTCCCTTCAAATATGCCTTACCACACGTCTATTTTATGCCGTAGCGCTTCAGGTTTTTCTAGCGACATAGATCTTTTTCTCTCTTGTTTCTAGACGATACTGTAACGCTAGGAACGCTGTTCACGAAGCGCTTGCCTATGTAACGCCTTCTTTCCTTTCACCGATAGCTGGTCTATTTTATTATCCAAAAATTGTACAAAAAACAACAAAAAAAAGTCGATAACAAGTAAAATAAAAAGTTACATAGGCACGAAAGGTTTTCCCCGTATTCGAGTGTATAACAACATGCAATAACAACAAGAAACAAAAGTCAACGAAAAATTATAAAAAGCCTAGAAAATCTATTTACCTTCCTAAAAGGGTCACGTATGAGTTTCGAGCTTAATTGAGTCATTTTTGAGTCGTTCTTCTATTTTCGATTCCTCGCTTTCTGTTATTATTTCATCAGTGGCGGATAGTTTGAGGAATCCTTCTGGGGCGAACATCCAGCGTCTGGAAATCATTAATCTTCTTGACACTTAAGAATGCCATCTTTGTCGCTAGAGGGGTTAGGGTCAAAACAAGCTCTAAAATGGACCCTCTAGGGGTAAAGTGAAGATGGTCCTTATAGGGGTGAGGGGACTGATCCTTCGGCCCAGAAAGCTTAAGTGGCCCCTGAAAAGACGCGTTTCTAGGCTACTGACTAAAACCCTATTGGTGGCACTAAAGCCTGCAAAACTGGTCACTTCAGGGGGAGGTAGGTGGTCTCTAGAGGAGTCTGGGGTACCCAAGATAGATCGCGTTTCGGAGAAAGAATCCTCAAAGTTTCAAAAAAGAAATTTTGGATTTTTGACTGGCCTCATCAATACGAAATTTTTGAAAAACGCATTTTTAGGTAAAGTGAGTTCACCGCTTAATCGAGTGTTGAAAACGGGTAGAAGTTGGGACTTCAACTAATAAATATGTTCTTTTACTCTCTGTAGAAATAATTTTCCAATATCTTTTTGTTATAACTCGAAGTCAATTTCATTCTCTTCTATCCCTCAAATCAAATGGTGAAAATACACGAACCTGGCCAAGTTTCCATGTTTCTCAATGGCCGCCGAGAGCCGATTTCTTTCCTCGACGCCAAGTTCGACCCCATAATCGGCAAAAAGTTCGTAGACCCTCAGAGCAGTTGGGCCCATGTGCCGACTGTCTGAAAATTCATGCTTCCTTCAGAAGTTTCCAGGATTTCCATCCAAACCACATATCCTCAGCAGATCGACTTGCATCATCTGCGCGACTTCTTTGTTTTCGGCGAGTTTCAACTTTCGAAGGCACAACGAAGCAAAATCGAGCATAAACTGTTCGTCAAACTGGAAAAAGCAAAAGTTCACTAAGGACATTTTTGGGGGAAAAACGATGTCGCTGGCGGTGCATTGACGATTTCGCAGAAGTGCTGCTTTTTAGGCGCGCCAACTACAAAATTTGGTGCGATATCGCATTTTCCTCGGCGCGACATCGCATTTCAGGAATTTTCAAAGCTTTTTTTTCAAATGCATGAGCCAAGAAAAATTGGATTTTTGCAAAATTGTCAATGTACTGAAAAAATTATTAGCGGCCACTGGAGAGTTTTGACGGCTAAAATTAAATGAACTCTTTGGAAGTTTACGGTACTACGAGTCTACAAAAAAACTACTATGCTGGCCACTAAGACGCAGAATTCCGCTTCTATAGAGAGGATTTTTGAAATATTTATTTTTCATGTTCTAAAGAAAAAATGCTAAAATTGAAAAACTATGGTAATCGCTCCTTTGTCCCAAATTTCAAGAATCAGTAGATTTAAACAAGGAGTTTTTATAAACAGAAAGATGAGCAAGTTTGAATGAAGATTTTCGACAAATATTCATAATTTGCCTTTACTCACTTTTTCTCGACCTCAACGAGTTCATCAGCCGCATGACCATCACGCAATCCTGCGGATCCACCGATTCCTAAGATAATATTTCAGTTTTTCTTTTATAAAACTTTCAAACTTCATTCTGAACGCAAAAACCTTCAGCTTCTTGGGCCCGATTCGAGAGTAGAAGGACGGCGGCGTAGAGACAATTAACTCGGGATTTCGACATGAAAGTCGCGGCTCGGTGGAGGACTGGAATATTTTTTGGAATCGATAGAATACAAGGATATTTTTTGGAAGTGGAACTTTGAATTTTATTTTTAGGAGAACGGTAAGCATCGTGGTGGAAACTATACATTTTTAGATTTTGTGAATTTTTCATTTAAAATAATGAAATTTCAAAAGTAGATTTTGAATTGTCCTCAATATCCGTATATTCGACACTATACAAGGTCTGGTTTCTCTGCGTCTCTTCCATCTCACCAGCGAGAACAGAGAAACCAAAAAACAGCACGTGATGATGAGAGAGTTGTCGAGAGAAAGAGAGAAGCAAAAAAATCATACATCTAATTTTTTCCCTCCTTCTTATAGTTTAGTCCGTTTTTCCTAACTTTTCAGCTCTCTAATCTCTGCGTCTCTTTGTTTCCTCACATGCGAGGTCAGAGAAACACGAAAATAGCAGGTAAAGGCGAGAGACGAGGAGGGTGCAGAGAAAAGGGACTATAACTAACCATACTGGACATCCTTTTTGCCGTCCTCCCTATTCGAAGTCAGGCAATTTCTCAGCAGAGCAACCATTCCATTCGAACAATGTAGTCCGGAAAGGAATTTTTGCCAGGTATTCAAGGCTTCATCCCAGCCGAACCTTAATTAATATTTTGATTGACATGATCAATATAAAAACTAACTTTCTCAAAACCATGTGGACAAAAGTGACGGTGAGGGTTTCGCTCTGGTGCAATTGGATCATGTCCAACTTGACGAGGGAGCGCAGAAAATCGATAAGTTCATCGATCGATTCTACAGTAACCCGGTGTCCTTCAAGCCTCTAGGAATATTTGAATCAGAAATGCATATGTCAAGACTAGCCGGAAAAAGAAAAAAACTACAAATTATCTTTTTTTATTTTTCAAAATAATTTCAACCTTGTATTGGTTATTTCGAAAAAAAGAAAAAAACTTTGGGATCACATTTAAAAAAATTATTGTCGAAGAATAAGGTTCCTGTTTCAAATGAATTTCAAAAAGAAAAAAACCCGAGGAAACTGATTTCATAAACCAAATTTTTGCAAAAAAAAAGTGTGGAAGATTTTTTTGAGATTTCACTTAAAATTAGCGTCAAAAAAATTGTGTTGCGGTTTCAAATTGAAATTTAATAAAAAAATTAAATATTTATTTTTTTCAGTGGTCCTGTTCTTTTTTTGCTCCTCTATCCTCTATCATTAATGAAAAAAATAAAAAAAGCGACTTATTTTTTTGAAAAAAATAAGTTTGAATAATTGGAAACCCTTTTTTTATGAATTTGAAAAAAATGAAGTAGAGAATTCCTTGTTTTTTTAATTTCAAATGAACATCCGCTACTTCAAAAAAACGTCATTCGTCAAAAATTTTTTTAAAGTTTTTTTATTCAAATTTACAACCTTGTGGAACATTAAATGCACTTTTTATTGATGATTTTCGGGTACAAATCGACTAGCAATTTTAGATTGAAAGTAAAATTTCGCAAAAAGTTTGGTAGGTATCCAGTTTTATCTTGTCCTCCTTCTATATTAAAAAAAGTTGTATTTGTGCTATTTTACAACTGAATTGCTTAGGAACGCCAGAGTGGTCCCTATAGAGGTTAGAAGAAGAAGCAGCCCCTACCGGGGACAAACAATGACTCATATAGGGGTAAAATTTAGGTGGTCCCTATTTCAAAGTCTGGCTTTTAAGCCCTTAAAGCTCAAGTGGTCCCTATAGGGCCTTTTGATTTTTTTTTTGTTGAGTTTTGAATAAAATTGAACAGGAGATGCTTTTTCTGTTATATTTTATAACAATAGACTAGCATGTCCCTTAGAGAGTGATATCCCTATAGGGACCACTTTTGAAAGCTCTAGTGGCCCTTAAAGGAGGAGGTAAATCGATTCCTAGAGAGAAATCATTAGGAAGTGATCCCTAGAGGGAAATCATTGCTGAAAATGAAACGCGACTCAATTTTTTTTTCCCAAACAAACCTCGAAACATCTCGAAAATAATTTATTGTACTCGTACTGTGTCTCAAAAAATCCGCCATAATGAGAAGTTGCTGGAAAAAAAATAAGTTTCGAAATCATGATTTTGAACCAACCGAAAGGGAACAAATTTCTCAACTCATAAGCGAAATCTGTCAATTTACGCACGTTGAACTCCTTGTCTTCTTGGACGGATCTGAGGAAATTTTCCGTGAAAAATTAAACTTTTTTTTTTGAACCTTAATAAGATACTGAGAAGATGATAATTTTTGACCGGAGTTTTCGAAGCGTCCGTTTCCCACTGCACAGAGGAATGACGAGATATTGAAGATCTGGAGTTATTAGTTCAATTTTTGAATAAGAGCGATGAAAAATAGACATACAAGAGTATTGAGCTCAATTAGGAATACTAAACAACTCAAAAAAAAAAACGGCGAATTTATCAATGTTCGTCAAATATTTCTGAAGACGCTTGCCAATATCAGCCATTGTTTTAAAATCGGGAATCATCAAGAAGGCTTTCTTAGAATGATAAAAAAAATTGCGTGTGAATGTTAGAAATTCGTTTTTAGCCTTGCAAGCAAATTTTGTGCTACAAATACGCTCAAATCTGATTGATAAGGTAAAAAAAATTCAAAAAAAAAGTTTGTCTCTGCCTTTTTAAAAAAAATTATTCCCTTAAGAGGAAACTTCGGAAAATACGAGCAGTTGAGTCACGTCGAGAACTATAATCTGTTCAGATCTTAAATTTCAAGGCATTACTGAAGTTCCGCCCCTAACCTTGCGACAAGCCAATCAGAGAACGAGCACCACACAGAGCATTTATGAATGACGTCACCGCGCTTGAAAATTTGAACCGCCTAACTTAACCTTTGACTCGTTTTCTTTCATAAAAGAAGTTCAATCTTTCATATAAGATCTTTCCAACTTTCCCCGATCCCTTAAGAGGAAACTCACAAAGACGCGAGTATTTGAGTGACGTTGTTCCAGCTCTCGTGCTCCAAGTACAAAGAAAGGATACTGGGAACGATCTCCTCGAAATCCGTGTCGGGAGGCCAGCCGCCACCAGATAACACTGCGGTCAATTTCATGGTCTCCTGAAGAAAATTATCGAATTTCTTCGGAACATATATGATTTCGCGACCTTTTGCTCAACAAGAGACTTCAGCTTCTCATAGGAGATTCGAACTGGCGGCTTGGCTGTGGGCTTGGGAGTTTCAAATGTCTCGGAATAGTAGGCACGGCACCATCTGGAGACGAAAAATATGATTTTTTGAAGGATTTCATTGTTTTCTGACGTAAGAAAACAATGAAATCGTCTCGGAATAGCCAAAAAACCTAGAAAACAAGAAAAATATTTTAGATTTTAAGGCTTGGCAGTTTCCGATGTCTCGAAATCATAAGCATGGCAACATTTGGATTAAACCTTACCTCGAAAATTGTACGAGGTTGTTTTTTGAAACATTTTCATGTTGAAGTGAAACAGTTATGTCACCTAATGATTGAGCATTTTTTTTAAATATTTCTTGTTCGTGCAATACATTAAGAATTCAATAAAAACTGTTCGAGCTATGTTTCTATCGGAAGAAATGTCTGAATTTAAAATGGATCGATAAGAAAATTCAAAATAAACATATCTCTTACTCGAAATTCAAAAAAATTATTTATTCTGTTTGAAATATCCGGTCTCTACTGAAAAAAATTTGAAAAAAACTTTTTTTCACATACTTTTTTTAAAAATCTGTTTCCAGGTTCTTTCAAGTTATCATAAACATCCCTCGATTGCTGTGATTCAACACCTCGAATAATTAAATTGAACGTGAAACCGTAATTATTGGGATCTCGATAACGCAAATAGAACATTTCTGAGCTTTTTGTAATGCATTATTAAAGCGAATTTTTTAAAAAAATTTAAAAAAATTATTGAAAAATGTTTCTCAAATAAGCTCCTAATACGATTTCGAAAAGAAAAACGACTTTTTAAAAAAATATCTTTTATGGGAAATTCTGCGTTCAAAGCTTTAAAAAAAACTCCTTTACTAAGGTAAACCTAAACTGGAAAATAATGGACGCACTTGGAATGGCTCTAACGTCTGCTTTGAAAGAGGTTCCAGCCGCTATTCAACCGCGACACTCTGAGCCATTCCAAATGCGACCACGGTTTTTCCAAAAATTTTTTTTCTTCTGTCGAACGAACCCTCTCAAATCCCGGGCATGGGGCTTCTCCCACTCCTCTTCGTTGCTTTTATACCGTTCTTCCGCCAATTTTCTCTTGTACCAATCGTGCATGATCAGCCACAAAGACTTCTCCTTCACTCCGTAACTCTAAAAAGTATCTTTTTTCCAAATTTCTTTTTTCCATTTTCTCACCTTCAAAACCCTCCCCAACTTATCCAGCCGCGACATATCTCTCCGGGACCCTTGCTGGTCTGGAAAAAACGATGAGAAAAGGACGTTGAATGGGAAAATAACCGAAAAGAGGCTGCAAAATGAGTTCGGAAAGGATTCCAATGTCAAGATTTGATAGATTCGAATAGCCGAGGTTGATAAAACGGTAGAGGACAGGCATACGGTCCTCGACGTCTTCAATGCTAAAAAAATACTTTCAAAAATTTGAAAACCTTTTTCTCAATTTTGGTTTCTTCCTAGTCTTTTGGGATCTCTAAAATCGTGGAGGACGCGTTTTTATTAAAGTTTGGCATAAATAAAGTTAGCTCCAATATTTTCTGATGCCCATGCGCGTAAGTCTCTTTGATTCGGGCGCGTTTTGAAGCAGCCATTATAGTGGCCACAAGCTTACAATTTGAAGAAAATGGAGAATAAATTCAGAAAAAAGGAAAATATTCGTTTCACCCAACTATTTTTTTCTGATTTATTACTTTAAACTTCAATAACTGAAACTAAAAAAATTAGGATTTTTTTCGTTAAAATGCAGAAAAAAATGAGCGTATTCGCTTTACAGAGGTAATCTACAAAAAACTTTTTTTTTTACAAAAAGTTAAATTTTTGAAAGTGTTCCAAGTGCCTTCTAACATGGAGATAGAAAAAAAGTGTTTACGATTTTTGAAAAATTAGGTTTTTTTTTCAAACTCCTGTTTCAGATGGACAATAAGAACTCATCAAGTTCCTAAAGTAAACTCTTGAAGATGCTGAACTGTAAGCATTTCTGAAACCTGTTACTGACTGACTCCACGGGAAGAAATTTTGATAACTTTCTTCAAAGTAAAAAAAATTCAGAATCGTTTTTTTCTAAAATCAAATTTGAAAGATTCTTAAGTTAGCCTCAATATGACTGAGAAAAAAACCAACGTCGTCAAAATGGGAAGAATGAGATGTTCTCGTTCCCGTCTCCTGTCGACTTGATCGATGAAAGCTGTCAAATAATCGAATCTTTCTTCCCACGTCAACTTCTTCATCATCAACGCCGCGAAGAGCAAATCGTCGTAAAGTCGGATCCTTCTGAAAGTAGTTCACTTCTAAGTTTTTGGTAAAATGATATAAATTAAGTGAAGACATTTTTTTCAAATAAATTTTTAAATTAACTTTTTTTAGCTTGACCTTGAATCAAAATATGTTGTGTAAAAAGTAGTGTTAATTAATGTTTGAGAGCATTTTTTTGTTAACGTGAAAAAAATCAAATTCTTCGAGCGGTTTTTTTCAAAAATATTTAAAACTGTTACTTTTTTTAACGGCTCATGTCGACTGAAAGCATTGAAAAAAACCATGTTTTTTTCTTTTTACAAAATAGAAAAAAACTGCAAGAAAAAGACGTTGAAAAAAAGTTTGTATTTTCAAATATTCCTGTTCAGGGTCAGAACGAAGTTTTTCTAGTTATTTTTGAATGTCAAAATCGAATTTATTGAATATTCAAAAAAATTAAGAAAGTTATCAAAAAAATCTCAACAAAGGGAAAAGAATAATCCAGATCTTACTTTGAATACTTTTTTTCTATTTTTCTCAAGCTTGAATTGAATTTTTCCCTTTTTTTTCTAAATTATCAGCTCAAGCTGAGAAAAGTTAACAGAAACAGAAAAAAGAACGCATTTTTTTTGTCATTTTGCACTCATTGTCACATCCTTGAAAATTCTCCGTTTTTTTTTCCGATTTCTAAAACTCACCTCTCTTTCTCATTGAACGCGTAATGAACCCGATTCGCCACGTCTCTCACGATTTCCATAGGTTCCCCGTTTCTGATCAACTGTGTCGCCAATCGGCTGACCAACTGATGTAGAAACACTAGAAAATCAAAGAAAATCCAAAGGAAAATTTTTTTTTCAAGCAGGTTTCGAAAAACTTCAAAAAGAGAGGTGTAGCCGATTCACGGCTAGCTTGGGTCACTAAGGGGCGTGGCCTGTCTGCGCTCTCCACCAAGTAGGTGCTATTTCTTTTTTCATCGTGTCAGGACCCTTTTTCAATGGCTCAAACCAGCCGTGAATCAGCGAAAGAAAGAAAAATCTGCTTTTTTCAAAATTTCTAAACAACTTTTTAAAAATTCGCTTTTTTTGAAATTAAGCTTTTTTTAATAGAATCATGACAAACTAAAACTGACAGCTTCGATTTTGGTTTTTCAAACAGTCGGAAATCCTTTTCGTGTCTTCCAGAAGCGTGATGGCCGTGTAATAATGTCTGAAGAACCAGTCAATAAAATTCAATTAAAGAATGAACCTATGAGAAATGTGTCGTTCGATTTCTCGGAAAAGCTTGTGGAAGAAGCCAGCGTCTCGGACAGTGCAAGACATCATCTAAAAAAATGCAGCCTTCAGAGTTTTTTTCAGATAAAAAATTTAAGATTTGACTGGTCAATTCATCATCTCTGCACCTCACGGTTAAATAAAAAAATTAGAAATTTTTTTCTAAAAATTTTTTCAAAAAAATAATGAATGGATTTTTGTATGGTAGAAATTCAAAAGCGTCTGATTTTTTTCTAGTCAAAAAAATATACAAAAAAATGAATGATAATAAAAATTTTTTTGAAGGTGTTTTTTTAGGAAATGAAAGTAACTGAATGAGATTTCAAATAATGATTCGATTGGCTTCGAAAAAAATTAAGGTCAAATGAACAGAAATTTTTCGCAAAACTTGAAATTCCCTTCACACCATAAAAAAATACCGTCCAAAATTTTTTTTCATTTAAAATATGGGAGGATCCGGGGAATGACTTACGAAAAATTTTTTTCAAAATAGTTGAAGATAAACATTTCTCAAAAAAACTGTTATCAAGATTTTTTTTTTTCCTAAATTGAATAAAAAGAAACTCGATTTCTCCCAAATAAAACAGAAAAAACTCGATTTTTCCTGTCAAGGGATGAAAATTTTCATTTTCCACCTGCTCAACAAGCTCCGTCCTTTCGACAGCCGTCCCATCGCGACTTTTTTCGGCAAGTTGCCAAATTGTCTCCATTGTGTCTTCAATTTTCAGCGTCAGCTTCTTCGTCTTCACGTCTACAGATCTTCGTAGAACCTGCAAAAATGATGTTTGAGGCTTAATAAATAAAAACGAAGCTCTCTGAAATATTGAAACAAACCAGTCGAAGTCGATCGGTGTCTCCACGAGCCGCAGCAGCCCGTACCAAAGCTCCTTTGGCCAACTGAACCCCACGATCCCCGTACTTGTCTTGTGCCTGCTAATAAGATTCACGATGAGTTCTTAAAACTCAAAATTAAAAAGTTTTTAGACCAATAAACGGTTAAAAAAAGAAATTTCCAGCTGATAGTCTGAGCCAAAAAGAAAACTTTTACAAAATTTTTCAAAGAAGATCTAAAAAAATTTTTCGTGGAGGAAAAAAAGGTTGTTGAATTTTTTTGTTTTCAAAACGGAAATTCAAAGCTTTGAAATGAGTTTTATTGATCCAAATCATGCGCTAAAAAAACTTTTTGTGAACCGAAGAGATTTTTTTAGAAATAAAAAGAATTGGGATAAATATATATTCGAAAAATAAACCCTTAGTCTTATTAACTTTTTTTAAAAAAATATTTGTTGTTGCAGTAAAAAGCATTCTAACAAGCTCATAACGCTTTAGAACACTGAAAAAGCCAAAAAAAAAACTGGCGAAAAAGTTTCGGAGCACCTAATTTAGACTATTAAAGTAGATTAACGTAACATGAACATTATTTATAATGAAAAAAAGTCGTTTTGTATTCCAATACAAAATCAAGGAAAAAAATCGCCGACCTCTGCCAGAGAATCGGCTTTGGCGTGATGACCCCTCACGGCGAAACAGAAAACCAAAGCCGCGTTGATGTCTTCGCTCACCACGTATCCCCCTTTTCGCCATTTCGTAGACCTTTCAACAAAAATTTTTAAAAATTATAGAAAAAAATAAATAATTTTTTTACCATTTTTCCTACATGATTCGACATCGCCCAAATACGCCAATCTCGTTGTCAAATGGAGAAAAAGTTTCGTTATTTGGTTCGATTTCGCTCAAATTCCATTTTTTTAATTCAACAATTTCCACATATTTTGTTTGAAAAGGCTCTAAAAGGAATTATTTTCACCTTTTCTCCATCTCAGTCAACTCCTTCCACGGATCCCAAACGGATTCGTTCTCCAACATGGCGTTCAGCCGCGCATTCCAAGATTCGGCCGTCAACTTGATTTCTACACAATTCTTCAGTTATTCGCTCGAATCGGCAACCTTTTTCGATTAGTTGGGCCCATAAACGATCCAAAATCTGTTCGCGAGCCGATTTTTGGACGTTGGACAGAGGACTTCCGCAGGCGGAAAGCAAAAGTGGAACCCATCGGTCGGGAGAATAACGCAGAGCCGAGATTAGGGGGGCTAAAAGTTTTAGAAATAAAATGAACTATCATTAAAGTATTTAGAAAATCTAGCTGAAGCTTTTAAAGTCTTCAATGATCATGCTATCCAAGTTTTTTTTTCGGTTCAAAACAACTTCCAAAAAACGAACCATCATTTCGCTCAAGTTTCTGTACGACTTCCACCAGAATCGTTTCTCCGGAAACCCTGTAGTTCCTCTTCAACGATTGTTGTACGTTGGCCAATGTTATCTCTGGGTTATTGACTCCTTTTTGCTAAATTCTTCAAATTTACCACAAAAGCTAATGATTTTTTAAACCTTGAAATTTGCAGCTGCTACGCCGCGAAAGTCTCCCCTGAATATTAGAGCATCATCAGGATTCGGTACTTCTTGTGCTGTTTCAACGCAAAAACTCCTCGAGTTAGTTTGCAAAGTTGGACTGAAAAATATGAAAACTAATTTATATCCCAATAATCGAACCTTTGAAAAGTGGGAAGCCTGGCTAACCGTGACAACGATTGACGATAGCGGAGAGCAGCGAACACAACATTTTTCATCGCATTGAGATGATAAACTAAAATAAAAACTTCAAAAAAGGGAAATAAAAATGAAAGACGATTTCTCTGAGACCCCCGTAAAAATTTTTGAGCTGTTCGGCCGAGCGTATTTGCTGCGTCGTAGTAAAAATTTCGATGGTACGACAAAATCTTAAGTCCGCAAATCTCGAGGACCGTAATCTTGTGTACGCACATCTAAAGTCCCATAATCTTGGAAACCAAAATCTTGGAGACCAAAATCTTGGAAACCACAATCTTGGAAAGCAAAAATCAACGCTTTTGCGAATAGATTTTTTCAGAAACTGTATTCGGTGATCCAAACAAGAGAGTATAAGTAGATAGAGTGCAATAAAGAAGACTAAAAGAGAAGATTTTTGCTTTCCAAGATTGTGGTTTCCAAGATTTTGGTCTCCAAGATTTTGGTTTCCAAGATTATGGGACTTTAGATCTGCGTACACAAGATTACGGTCCTCGAGATTTGCGGACTTGAGATTTTGTCGTACCATCAAAATTTCAATTGGAAAAGGCGGGGTTCCGAAAACTTTCTGCTTTTTTTGCAAGTGATAGCTCATGGGAATGAACCTGTAATGGCCTTGAAACTTGATTCAATTCCTTTTGAAGGTTTTCAGGTTTTTTTTAATCCGTGGATTATTTATGACCTTTTTCGTATTTGTTGCGAACTGTAGAAAGCTTTTCGATTCTTCTTGCCCGAAAATTCTATTCCTGTGCCATCGGCCTGTCCAGATTTCTCAAATTGCAACCGTTTTCTTTCAGAATCACCACAGTTAATGCCGAAGGTCAAACAAACTGAAACAGACACCGCAAGGCCGCGCGGGAATCAGCTTTGTCATCGGAAGCCAAATAAGGAGAGTTTCTCGCGGGCTATCGCCGACCGGATAATCACCTCGGTTAATGCGGTAAGAAGCGTCAACACCGACGGCCACGATTCGGAGGATCCATCAGTCTCGCCTGGTCTCCGCTCTCGAGTACACACGCCCTCATGCGCTCTTTGACTCTCTTCGTCTTCTTTGTAAGTTTCCTTGAATTTATTTCGCCATTAGTTCATTTTCATGTTAAATTCAAACTGGATGTCTCAAATTTCAATAGAGTTGGCGGTAACGTGCAGTTGGAACATGGGCTTAAAAATCTAGTTTTTGAAAGCTTTCAGAAAAAAAATTGAGGCATATTTTCTAAAAAAAATAGCGATTTATGGAAGTTGAGGCTTTCAGAACATTCATCGTTTGAAGAAGATTTTTGAGCGGGAATTCGAAATTTCCAGTTTTACTCATTGGATGAGCTTGTCTATAAAACTATTTCTTTTTTTAGAACCGAATAATTTTTCGAGGTTTTTTTCTTCAAATTATTTAATTTTTCTTACGTATTATTCTTTTTCGGAATTCTTTCAAATTGAACTTCAGTAAAAAAATTAAAAGGTCTGGGAACAAAAAAATAATGAAAAAAAATGTTGTCACTGTATAGAAAAATTTTTTTGATATTAGGTTTTTCTCTTCTTATTTTTTTGAATTGTAATTTTTTTCTATTAAAAAGCAGCTTTAAAAAATGAGTCTTAAAATCTTTTATCTTTCTTTGCACTTCGCAGAAAGTTCCACGAGAAAATTGAGATTAAAAATAATTCTATACTTTTCAGACTTCAATCGTCAGTACCACCTCACTGGATTGGTGTGAGTACTGGACTCGGATGGGAAAACAGGTGAGATTCCAGGTTTTTAGCGTTTCAAATTCAATAAATTTTCAGAGTGAACGCCCGGAATGCGTCGGATTCCAGCTGCAACCGGGAGAAGCTCAAAATGCGCCCACCAAACGTCCGACACCAGCCCCTCAACCGACAATCGGTAAACGTTGTTTTTTGTCGTTGAAAATCTTGTGGTGAGCTTAATTTTACGTCTTCTGCATCTTAGCCGGGTTATACCGCATCTTGTTTCGTGCGCCATCATTTCAGAAAAGAAAATGACATTTTTGAGCCGTTATAACTGCACTGGTAGGAAATAATGAGAAAAAAAGTTCCTTGACCGGAATCAGAAGGCAGAAAAAATAACTAACGTGTGAGCGTGAAATCGGCAAACTCCTAATTGACGTCCCTTCGTATTTGTTTTGTAAAATCTCATAAGTATGGTCATCTGAGCCTGTGTGCAGTAAAATGATACAGCGTCTATCCAGAAATGGTAAATGGCCTGAAATCGCTAATTAGTTCGAATAATTTTGATAGCTTTGAGTGACTCCTATAGACATTTCTGTGAAGGAAAAAACTTATTTCGACTTTCGAAACCAATTCTTAGCCATCTACTATGTTCTTGCAAACGGAATTTGATTGAAGGAAGCTCGACATGGCAAAAGCTCAGTTTTTCGACTTGCTACCTCAATTATAATGATGAAGAAGTTGCAGGCGACCCGATCCAATGTCCTTCCGGGGAGATGTATTCGTGCATCGACTGCGAGCCGACCTGCCACAACCTGGTGCCGAAATGTCGCAAGGTACGACGGCCCTTCTTCGCCATCTTCACCATCAGAGACGTCCGAGTGCAGCGGAGCGTCGAGGTAGTCGTGCCGAGTCCAGCTCTTTCCGCTTCTTGAGTGTGTGTTTCCGTGTGTTCTACAGTCTGTTCAGATTTTGAATGTCAAGTCGTCACTCAAGCTCCGCCCCTAACCGATCAGAGCATTTTCGAATGACGTCATTGTTCTTGACATTCAAATCTGAACAGAATATAACGCTGTTTTGAGTGCCTTGAATCAAAAGAAAAACGACATTTCCGACGTTTTTGTGTGGCTTGACTCGCCGATGCTTCGCTGCTCCTCTTACTGGACGTCTTCCAGTTCTTTCCAAATTAATTTCAATCAATTCAGGAACAGTGCAATAAGGGTTGTGTCTGTAAGATGGGGCTGGCCCGGGGCAGCCGTGGGAAGTGTATTCCCTTCAGAGAATGCGCCAGTCACGCTCCGCCTCAGGAGGAAGGAACCGTCATGCAGAGTGGGTTTTTCATCACTATAAATTGATAGAAACAGCCTTCGAGATAGATGAAGTTTTACTGCTTTACTTCGATTTTTTCTTTTTTCCATTAGTTTTGATAAAACGATTTTTTCAGTTTTTCGAAAATCATAGGCTCGGAAAGTATAAACTCCAAAAATAGAAAAATTTTCACGACTTAAAAAAAGCCATTTTTTAAAAATAAATTTACTGTTAGGGGAAAACGAGCTGGTCATTTTCCGTTGAAATTTTTTTTTCCCAATAAATCAAAAGTTTTTTTTTGAAGTTTGCTAACTGGGTTTTCGGTCTTCCTTTCTGTTTTCAATTTGACTTTCCCTTGGTATTATTCAATTTTTTTCCTCTACATAAATGATAGTTCTTTGCCCTGATATTTTTTCAGGACTCAGATGATGTTTTTTGATATTTCTTTTTAATGCATTTTTCCTAACCTGAGGCGATAAGACCATATCTTCGAAATCGGATTAGCAAAATGCTTTTTGGAGCGAAAATAGGAAATTTCATTAATTGAAGGATATTTTTGGTTTTGATCTCAATGGTTTGGGTCTCTCTGAAGAGAAAGCTACAGATTTTGTATCCAATTTTTCAAATTTCAAGACGTGTATTTTTTCGATTCTGTGATTCAAGATGCCCTCAGGGACTATGAAAGAAGTAATTTATGCTCAAAAACTTACACAATGTCTTTAATGGATGATTTGGAACCCTTTTTGAAGCCCATATTCGGAATGAGCTTGAATAACTACGTCTAGTGATCATACAATAATTCAGAAGTCTCCCTGCGATGTACTAAATCTTTTACGGAGAAAATCGACTTTTAGCTGTCCGGAAAATGGTTCCCGTCATTGTGAACGACGTCTGGAAGGCCTTTTTCGCCTCGATCCGTCCGACGACAACTGAAGATTCCTTCCAGCAACCCCAGCTCAAGCCTGTCAACGAAACAAATCCGCCGGAACCGGAGATCACCGGAAGTCCTATCCACGCCTGAAGAACCCAAAAATCTGTCCCCGGTAAACCGAAAATTCCCTTTTGAAATCTGTACATGTTGAATGTCTTTCAAAATTTCTACTGCTTTAATAATGGTTCAACCAAGTTTTTTTTCATCATTTCCCGACGTGTAGCTCAAAGTGAGCGGTCCTGATTTCGAATTTTTCTTCTATAAAATATAATAAATTGTTTTTGAAAATTTTGAAAAGTCCAAAGCTCTCTCAATGTTCAAAATTGGTATTGAAACATTTTTCAAAAAGCAATCGTGTTTTTCAGCAGCAAAACGAGTCTGGAAAATAAATCGAACATCAGTTTTTCCGAAGGCTTTTCATGTTGATTTTGGATAAGCCTACATTTTCGGTTTCATGTTTCAATTTCCCGGTTTCTAATTACGAATTTTTTGGGTTTGTAGATTTTCTCAGCTTCATTTAGTAATTTTTGAGGCTTTTATTTTAAGATTTGTTTATTTCCTGAGGATTGCCAGAAAAATGAGTAGAGGGACAACTTTAGGGGCACTTGAAAAGTTCCCCTCTAGGGGCCACTATCTGTCCTATAGGGGGGGGACTAAAACTTGCAAAAGTGGCCACTCTAGGGGAGCATGATGGTCGTTTATTGTTATGAATTCTATGAGAAGAAACATTTCCATGCGAAAAAGTCCATAAACTTCCGTTTTTGAGAAAAAATATCAACAAAGAGTAAATTGATCAACTTTTATTTATTGGGATTTCAAGTTTTTGATCTGAACAAATAGTTGAAAGAACCCTACAGAGCCCAATTAAGCTTCAGGGAATGAGGGATATGATCCTTAACCCCTATAGGGACAATCTAAGTTTTACCCCTTTAGGGAAAACTTGTTTTTCCTCTATAGGTGCAGTTTTTCCCCTAATCCCTCTAGAGTTCCTGAGAATTGAAAGTTTCATTGTCGAAATAATCGATGCATTTTATGCCCGAATCAAAATGTGTGTTAAAGACTGAAACTGAGTTTTTCAACCGCGAAACAACTAGGAGGACCACTGAACAGTGAATCCAAACGGATTCTTCTCCTTTGGAAGAAAATTTTCACCGCGAAATGAGACGAAAGCTCTTAATAAATAACTGCTGGGAAAAGTATTTGTTGTTTGTGTACATTGGAACGCAAAGATCGTTTGAAGCGCCGGATTTTCAAGGGCTCGAGGTCGGTAGCGAAAAGGATGTGCAATAATAGATAGACGTTGCGCGAATTGTTTTCGGCTTGGAAATATTGCTTTTTAAAACTCCGTTTCCCGCGACATGAAACTGACGTTTTCTATGCGCCCTCCTAGTCTCTCTGCGACCCTCTCATGTTGACGTGCTATTTTCATGTTTCTCTGACCTCGCCAGCGAGGGACAGAGAGACGCAGACACTCGAAAAATGTCATGTTGCGGCAAACGGACTATACTTTGAACTTGATTCTGTGCGATGAATCATGATTGTCTTAAAAGTTATGCTTTAAGATAGAAAAGCCAAGTTTCTTTCACGGAAATTTCTTTTTCCTTGTTTTTTTTCCTTTTAGGACTTCTAATTGTTTCTATCCTCTGAGATTCATCAAGAGATATAAATCCTCTTCTCAAGCCCCAAATTGACCTTTTAGTCGTTCTTTAGACCCAGACCAGTCGATTTTTCATTAGGTAAAGCTGAGAAAGGCAAATAGAGGCCCCGCCCACTTGAGACGTCAAAAATTTGCCGTTCAAATATGGCAAGAAATTCCTTTTTTAGACTTGACCCAACATTGCATTCACTTTAAAATTTATATTGAACGATAGATGAGTTTTTCAAAATAAAGGGAGTTGATTAAACATAAAAAAAAGCTGCTATAAACTCTTTTAAGAAAATTTTTTTCATTCCTATTTTTTATTCTGCGCAACTACGTTTTTTTTTCTTCATTTAATTGCAGGCGAAGTCACAAAGCCAAGGTTTCTCGTTTTTTTCTTTTTTTCTTTCATTTTCAACCCAGTCTTTTTTTGGCTATTTTTTTGGAGTCTTTCAAGAACTCATTCAAATTCCGCCTTCGGCGTTTTTTTCGAAAAATCTTTGTGGGATAAATAATAAGGAACTTTTTTTAACTTTTTTTATTATTATGTGTTTTCATGCTTTCATTATGATGAATTACATGACTAATGGAGTGAAATATTTGAGATTGTTAAAAAAACCAATTTTTGTGCATTTCTTATCACTTCTTACAATGTAATATCGCGTTCTAAATACATTAAAAAAAGATTTTCATTCAAATTAAGCTCCCTTTAGAAATAAACAAATTCATAGAAGCTTTTTTTCCTTGTCTCTAGGTTTTTTTAATCCACACCTTTCTGATAAATATTTTTATTACTGAGTTTGAGTTTTTTTAGACCCTCAAGACACCATTTTTTCATATTATTGATTGCATCTCAGGTCATTGGGATACAAAACTTTGTGAGTTTGTACTTGGGTAAGTCATTTGACAGCCTTTTTCCCCTCTTTTCTCGACTTCCAGATTTTTTCGGGCTTTCAAAAATGATATCATTTCCTTTATTCCTATCAAGTCTTCAAGAATGATGTAAGTCTCTCAGAAAACCTTTTCTCATGTCCTTTTAAGCTGATTTGTGAGTTCCATAAAAAAAAACCTCTCATGACCGCAAAAAAGTCGAAAAAAGAGACATAAGCCTCGGCTGCGACCGGTTTATTCAAATTATCTCGTGACGATTCTTTCAGCTGATGTGTTTTTTCGTTTAGCTCGATAAACTTCTGAATTATAAAAAAAATATGTCGATATTATTTTTAGTCTACAAATTTGAATTCAAATTTTTTTATTTGAGCTAAAAAAATTCAGATTGAAAAAAATTAATGGGGTTTAAAAAAACCGGGGTGTATAAATCTTGGAAATAAAAAAATTCTGTTGGATTGAATAAGAATTATCGATTGATTACATGAGATTTTTTTCTGATTTTTTTCATTTTTTTCTATGTTTACATTTGTTTTTACAAGTCATTTTGCGAAGTTTTTCGGAACGAATTACTTATTTTTTTATCAGAATTTGAACTTCTTTTCCAGCTATAACCCAGCATCAACACACAAATCTATATTCTCTGATTATTTGGTTAATTGGCCCTCGTGGCCTGGAATGTCTGTGGACTACATTTCGCTGTCGAGGCCGATCCAAGGCCTCACAGTCGTCATTTGCCTGGCCGGCCTCTTCGGAAATGTCAATCTTCTGGTTGCGACTCTCCGTAAAAAGTGCCTACGCACTAAGATGGGTTAGTTCTTACAAATGGCTTACTTTATTTCGAGTAAACAACTCGCGGAACTAGAAAAAGTGACAAACTTCTGCCGTTTTCACACGCTCAATAATCGTCGGCTTTATTTTTGGAGTTTTTTTAATGTATAAATGGAAAAAAACTTTTTTTCACCGCTCAATAATCCTCGATTTCTTTTTTGAAAATAAGTTGAAAAATGTCAAAACAATGCTTTTCTATTCAAAGTCCAAGTAGTGCGAGTTTCCAAACGTAAGCCTTTTTGAAGTGTTTCCTACTAGCCGAATGATCGTTTGCTCGAAATCAGACCTAATTTTAGCTAGAATACGATTCTGGAGTTTGTGTAAATAGAGACTTTTAATGAAAAGTGAGCGCTCTGTACTTTTTGACCTTTTTCGTATGACTCATTGGCTAAAATGAAGCTTTAGAATCCAAAAAAAATGATTGACGCACTTCAATTCTTTTTTTTTTTGAAGTGGAAATATTTGAGAGAATTGAGAAGTCTGACTGCAGATAAAAAAATTAATTACTAAAAAAATTATATTTTTTTAATTTTTGGGAGCAGGTTCAAAAAAATGTCCAATTTTAGCCTTGTTTTTGAACAAAAATCGGAAAAACCTTTTTTTAACATGAACACCTAATCAAAGATGAGTTTTTTTCTTTCTCAAAAAAACATCAAATTACCAAACTATATTCTCATTATAAAGCTACTTTTTCAGGATGTTTGCTGGCGATTTCTACATTCGCTCACACAATTTGCCTCGTGTCAGAATTGGTCTGTGTCAAATTAAAATTGAGGTAAACTCACAATTTTTGAATATTGAAGAATTCATTGTAGATCAAGAAAATTGTTAGAAAAGTTTCTTCGAGGCTGTGAATTCAAAAAAATCCATTAATTAAAAAAAATTGTAGGTTCACTCACACCCACCGGGATGAGTGCTACCGTTCCGTTGTGCTGTACATGTTTGCCGTCCTTTTTCAATCGGTTCTTTTTCTCATGATGTCCATCGATCTCACTTTGGCTGTTTTTATACCAATTAGGCAAGTTTATTTTTTTTTTCTTGAATTAAAACGAAGATCACAAATTTCTTAGATATAATTGAAAGAAAAAAATCTCATTGAGCATTTTTAGAAATTTTTAATTTGAAATTGAGACTTCATTTTTTTGAGACACCCACTTCCCTTTTTTTGCCGTTTCCTAATAATTGCTCAAGAAATTTGAGCTCTATCAAGATGAAATGGAGAAATTGGAGATGTTTGATTGGAACATAAAAAGGCATACTTCCATTCACAATTATTAATTTGAACCATATTTAAAGTTGATTTATGACCAACTATTAGAAAAAAATGAATTAGGGATGTCTGAAACTTAAATTTAAAGTTTGGAGATGAAAAAAATTTTTTTAGGCACAGATTATGGCGCCGTGGGCCTTACATACTTCTAATGTGCCTTCCTCCCTTCGCATTTTCTTGTTTTGCTTTGGCCGTCGAAGAATTTTACGTGAATCATGATGATCTCCTTATCTGTTCTGTTACTTTGGGTTAGTTTTCAAGATCAAGTTTTAAAAAAAAAAATCTCTAAAGTAGTATTTTGAAGAGTACAAAAAAATTAACTTTCAAGAACAAGCCAAAGATTGGGGCCGTTTCAGATGTTCTAAAATAAAATGATGTAAAATTTTTACAAGTTTTTAAAATTTCTAGCAGCGCCGCCGGGTGTTCGATTCTGGGGAACTCTCATCACATTTCTCACTATTGTTTTCGCCGTTTTATTAATTTCTTGCGCAGCTTACAAAGTTCATCGCAGAGGTATTTTTCCCGCTTTTAAACATTTATTCAAAACGAAAATTTCAGAAAAGAAAGTTATAAAATCGTCTTTACTTCTCCAGCATTCAACAAGCATCAGTAGCTGCAAATCTTGCAAGCATTCTGATGCCAAGGTTAATAAATTAATATACAATTCAAAAGCCATTAAATTTTCAGCTCCTAAGATCGTTATCTACACTTATGTTCGTTTTCGTTTGTTCTTGGAGCGCCTCGATTCTGTTATCACACGTTTCTTTGTACTTTTCCACCGAGGTCGCCTACGATGTTCAAAAAAGTACAATGTAAGTTGAGAACAGAGAGCAAAAATTAAAAGTTTAGAAATATATCAGCTTTTGAAGATCGAATCTTGAAAACGAAAAAAACCAAGTGATTCAAAAAAACTTGAACAAATTTTCACATGAAACAAATAAATTCAAGAGATTTAGAAAAAAATGGACTTATGAGTAGTAATGAACAGGAAATTTTATTAACTTTTATCACTTTTTTTCAGTTCCTACTTTCGCTACCAACTTTCTGCCAAAACTACTTCGTGACTTGGCTGAGGTCGCCACGCTACGCCAAGGCCTACGCTGAGCAACTTGGCTGTCGGAAAAAACACGACTGCACCAGACGCGACTGTTATCAACACAAAAAACCTCAACTTATCTGATCGATACGGATTTAGGAAGAAAAATTGTTGATTTTGGAGAATTCGTGATAAATATTTTAACTTTTCGTTGCTCAGACGTTCAGTTGGTCTTTGTTGCACAAAAATAAATTAAAAGTTTTGCGGCTATGAGTCAAATAAATGCCTCTAGAGAAAGCTCTAAACAACTTTATTGACAACGTTCGATTAAGCTTAATTTGTAAAAATTGAAACAAAACATATCCTCCCTGTGTTTGGAAACGATATCATTTGGAGCTTAACTTATTTCGGCTTCTCTGCTAGTTCTTATCTATAATTTTGCAGAAAACCCCTTTTTGGTGCTTGAAGTTATAAACTGAACAAAGAGCGAAAGGATGAAAACAGAGCTTTAAAAAAATTATAACTAAAAAAATTTCTATGGAAGTTCCCCTAAACCACTAGAGAAAATTAGGTATGCACAAACTTACGATTGAAGTGCATTTTTGAACGAACGCTCAACAAAATGTTTACATATAGACGATATTCTGTCAATGTTTATAATTATTGGTGAAAGCTAGACACAGAGAAACGCCCTACTTTCTGCTAACTTTTAAAAAGGAAGTTCATGCATCAAACTAGTGTTTAGTTCAATAATTCAAACAGGAAAATTATAACAAAAACAAAAAAACAAATCAAAAGTAAATCAAAATTCTTCAAAAATAAAAACGCCGACTTCTTTAAAGGAACAGCGGTTGGACTTGCCACAAGTCTCGGTGCGATGAGCTTTTTTGATTTTAATTAATTTCAACACGCCGCAGTGGAATTTTTTTTGAAAAATTGTTTATTTTTTCAAATTATCTCTTTCAAATGACGTTCAAGACTCGTTGTTGGATGAATAATTGTTGATTGTTTCTGTTGCAATGGACTAAGTTGTTTATGCTCGAAACTCTTTTAATATAACACCTTCAACTTTTTTGGTTGTTACTGTTCGCTTTTTTTCTATTTTCTGAAGGCTCTTTATCAGTATATAGTGTTTTTTTCAATAATTTACTCGGTGTTGGAAAATAATATTCATGAAAAAAGCGGATTACTAATTATCGCCGATTTTAATTTACTTATGATTTCTCTCGTTTTTTTTTCTCATTTGTGAAAAGCAATAATCAACGCCACGTTTTACGGCGTTGACAGTCACTCGATAAGGCATCGCTGGACCAGCGGCCAACTGGGCCTCCGATGGTCCGGCGAGGCGGCTGGCGCAGGAAGATTGTGGCTGCCGTCGTCTTAATTCTGATAATCCTTTTCACTATCGATTACCAATTGAGTGAAACTTTGGATGACTCTTTGGTTGCCTTGGAACCGTTCTCAACCGACGAGAAGTAAGTCTTTTTTTTTAGAGTAATCTACTGTTTTGAACTTGGTTCATTGATTTCAAATTTTTCAGTGAAAAGATAGTGGTGGGCAGAAAGATTTTCAAGCCGCTGGAAAATGGCCAAAATGTGAAGTTTGTTCAAATTGCTGCAAAAATTTATGCTTCGACATCTTTTTTGGACGAGCGCAATGGCAACATGGGCTATCCATTCGTACGAGTTCTTGTGAGTTTTATATTTTTTTTAATTTTCTGTGAAAAAATTTCAGTTTAATCGTGTAACACGCTCTTCATAGAGCTCATTTTACTTTTTTCTAATGTCAATAATTTTTAAATCTTTTAACTTTTTTTCGACTTTTCACAGAGTCAACCTTGCTAAAAAGGGTCTAAATTGACGTTTTATTAATTTGTATTACCTGCATATTCTCATAAATTGATAAAAAAAAAAGAACTTCAGATGGTCATGAGAAACTCAGAAGACTTCAAGTGCAAGTTTGGAGAAAAAGAATCGCCAGTGACGTCGGTTTATGAGTTGTCGGAAAATCATAACATGCACATGAGGACGTACATTTTGAACTGCAAGATCCCGGCCAGCGTAGAAATTGACTCTTTGGAAACCTTCCAGGTATAATTTTTTGGTTTAAATGTTTTTTTCGATAGCTTCAATCGAGCTTTAGGACTTTTTTTTTGTGGAGATTTTGAAGTTTTTCACTTTTTTTTTGTGTTTATTTTCAGCTTTTCAACTTTTATTTTTCTCTTCCACCTGTCGAACCTTGAGCTTATTTTCCATCAAATTTTCTCCTATTTTTCTCTGGGATAACTGAGAATTTTTTCAGATAAAACTCACAAAAGATGAGAAATATACGGACTTGAATATCACCTACCGTGTCCCAGATGAGAAAAAGATCAGCCAACATCAAATTTCCCTGTCAATTTGCGTCCCAGCCTTATTTGGTAGCGTTTACAAACCGCGGAGGATTGTTGAGGTTAGCGAAGCCTGAAATTCAAATTCCAAGAAATCTTCAGTTTGCCGAACTGAATGCTCTACAAGGCGTTCAGCGAGTCTACATCTACGGGCGCAAATCGATTTTCGAAGATTTTTTGAACACGACTCTTCAATTTTACGTTGAAAACAAGTATTTCGCATCATTCAAATTGGAGAAGGTCAAAAAAATCTTAGTTTTTTCGAACTGGTCGAGATAGAATTACCTTTCGGCGACTCAGAGATCTGGTACCACGGACAACTCATTTCCATCACTGGTATATCGCTTTTAGTGTCGATTTAATCCGATTTCGAGCTTCAGACTGTCTTCTGCGCAACATCGGAGTGTCAGAATTCACCTCGTTCAACGACATCGACGAGTTTTTCATTCCCATGGTCAACAAGACGCTTATCGAGACGATTAGGGACCTCTTTAGTGAAAATACGGCTTCTTTGCGTGTCGTTGCACAATATATGAGTCTAGTGTGGGTCTTTTAGAGAGTTAAAAAAATCTTGTGATTTTTTAGAAATGGTTCTGAGCTTCTGACCCTCAATAGCACGGTCACCAGCGAGCGGATCGTTGAGAAACGACTTACGAAGTGTATTTTGCGCCCTGAAATGGTTTTCGAGCAGGTTCGTTATCTATTTTTCGTGTATTGAATAGAAATATGGACATTATGACTCACTAGTTAGTTGAGTTGTTTTTTTGAATTGATCCAAGTTTTTTTCTAAGTTCTAAGTTCTAAAAAAACGCCGGGTTTTCAACGGAAGAGTCAATTTTCAACCTAGAATTCATTCCTGTTTCTAGTTTAGTTCATATTTTTTTAAATGACGACTCTAAGTTGGTTTGTTGTCATTTTTTTGAAATCGAAAAAATATTGCAAAATTTCGAAGTTTTTTATTTTTGGTTTATTTTTATTACTTTTTGAAGTTTTCATTTCGTCTCAGCTTTTATGAAATTCAAAATCGATTTATGATCTCAATTTTTTTTTTGATTTTTCGAAAATCGAAAGCCACAGTTATGAGGTCATTTTTGCCCTCATTCGAAAATTGTCTATTTAGTCTTTATAAATTTATTATAAATTGTCCATTTATCTTTTCTGGAGTTTCAGTAAAGTCAAAGAACTTGTTTTTTTATTGATTACTTTAATTTTTTTGCGTCGGGCAAAATTCTGAAATTTATACATTTTTTTGAAAGATTCATGTAATAATCATCGGAACCTGAGCGGAATATTAAAAAAAGAAATTTGATTAGGAAAAAAATGTATTGCACGGTTTGTCGCTTTTGCGTTGAGAAAGTAAATAAATTGGCATTTGATCAAAAACTGCAGTCGGTCTTAAGTGACTTTTCTGTTATTGAAAAAAGAGTGTCATGTAAAAATTAAGTCGTAGAAAGTTAAAAACATAAACATATTTCATTTTAACTTCCGCGGGAATTTCCCATCTTTCCAGGGAATCCACCACACCAGCCGGGTCATCCAAGACAACTACACGAGTCCGACTCACGACGGCTCCGAAGTCCGTCTTTTCCACTACCGAGAAGGCCGCGTCTGCTGCCGAAAAGACGATACAGTACCCCGGTTGTACGGTAATGAACTGACCCACCAGTTCCGATTTGTCAAAAAGCTGCTGAACCTTTAATTCTGTGTGAAATGGTTGTTGCATGTTTTTTCCACGTGCCTTTGAGTTTTTCCTATTGATTGCTTTTTTACAGGTTGCGAGTTGTGTCATTTTTTCGATATTTTAATAAAAATTTTATCATTTTTTGTGAAAGTGAAAGTTTAAGGTTTGAAGCCCCTTTCAAGGGTACTTCAAGTTAGAACGATCTATTCAGTTAGTTTAAAAATTGTGATACTCATGCTGTTTCTGTTTCTAGTAGACTCATAACGCTTCTTAAAATTTCTAGTGAACACTTTAGCGACGTCAGATTACTTAAGTGATCCCTAGAAGGCAACTGAGACGACGGAATAATTGTAAACTAGGAAAAAGTTACACGAAAAATTTATTGGACTATTGGTTTTTTTATTTTTATTTTTTTATGGCATAATTTATTTTTATGATAATGATAAGCATGGGATCAAATATTCAACTTCGGATAATGAATGAAAAATTTTTTTCACTGGTTGAGAGTTACAGAAACATTGATCGCGCAAAGGTTTTTTTGTTTCTTATACAAAATCTCCTTTTTCTTCAAGTATAATCTCAATTTTTTTCGCAAATTTTATAAATTAAAGACTCAAAGTTCAAAGTCTAGCCTTTTCTTCCCGGAATCGCTGAAAAAACGGCAGCGGGTGAACCGTGAGATGGAGCCTTAGTTGAACGCCGCTCGCGCTAGTTTTTTGACAGTCTTCTCTATCGAATAGCGTGAAAAACATATTTTTTAAATCGTTTTGAAGAAATGGCTTTCGGTTTCTAAATGTAGGAAAAGTCTAATAAGCACCCGGATCAAGACGATTTCTTCGTCCCAGACTAACATAATCAGTCCACCTGCACTTCCTTTCTTTCTTCCTTGTGATCGCATGTGACTAACAATGAAAAGTAATAAAAGGTTATTGAAATCACGGCGAGAAGCCCGACAAAATGGCGGGGAAAGATAAAACAGTGGGATGAGGTTTCTTTTGGTGCGTTACGGCTATATAATAAGCCTCGGATTATTATGTTTTATTCGATGTTGCGACGGCTCGCTTTTTTCGCATGGCTTACGGTAGGTTTCGCAAGATTTTTCTTTTTTTTTTTTGAAAGGAAATATCTTTTAAACGTAAAGTTAAGTTTTTTGAAATGAAGGTGTTTTGACAGAGCAGAATTTTGAGGATAGGCCAGAGAAAGAGAGGATTTTTACTCTCTGGCGTCTCTTCGTGCTGCCGCTACTCTCTCGTCTTTGCTTCGAGAAAACTATACTTATTTACGTAGATATGAGAAAAGAAAGAGAGTACTGAAGCTATAGTTGTACGAATACTCTGAGGAAATAAAGAGGTCGGAAAACGGTTTGCATCAGAAATAAAATAGTCTCAATTTTTTCTTTCTCTTCCTACTCTTCTCGTTTTTTTCACATTTATTTAAACTTTTTTTCGTTGAATATTTACAAAAAGATAAGTTTTTCTGTGTGTTCCTAAGCAAGTAAAAAACGTTTCAGGTTCAAATTCTAAAGATATTCTGTTCATTACAGCTCCTCGGAGTGTTTAAAAAACTTATTACTCGCCCTGAAGTTTTTATAAACGTTTCCCAGGCTCCTTCAAATCCAATTTCTCCTTAATAAACTATAAAAACATATCAAATTACATTTAAAACTCTCAGACATGGATTGCCGCCCAAAATCCTTTGAGACAAACGCTCAATGTCGGTCTGATGTTCGTCAAGGTACTTTTTCACTTTTAGAATAAGAAACAATAGAATTAAAAAATCAGGACGAACCGGAATCAAAATACTACGTGGGGTATCGAACTTCAGCATCGGCAATATTAATTTGCGAGGATAGGATCCGATCCGAACATCTTCTCGACAACTACATCTTCAAGTCTTTTCTATTCTGACGTATAACATGGACTGGGGAGTTTTCAGTTATACGGTGGTTTTCGACGAATGTTCCGAGAGTGTCGGCGCTGGAATGGCAGTGAGTCTGTTCCGAGACGCCGATGTCGACGTCATCATCGGACCTACCTGCAACTTTCGTTCGCTTTTTCTTTCCTGAACTTGAGGGGTTTGAAAGGTTTTGAAGCGTCGTTCAACTTTAAATTTTGTGAAACTTCAAGGTTGGTCATTCTCACTTTGTATATAGTTTCCACAAGAAGTTTTGAACTTTTTGAAGGTTCGGGAGTTTTTCTCGACTTGAAATAATTCTCTTGATAAATTAACGATTTTCACATAATCTGCTTTAAAAGCACAACAGGTTATTTAAAGAAAAGAGGACTGTAGGTCAGAATTTTCTTACTTAATAAATTTGATAATAAAAATCATTAGTTTTCAAACCTAGCAAAAAGGTCGATAAAAGCTTCTTCAAAAAAACATTTTTTTAATTTTCGAAACTTCAGTTCGCTTCCTGGAAATTAAGAGCAAAATTGAAAGAAAAAAAATTTATAACAGAATGTAAATTGAGAAAAAAAGCCTATGACTTCTCCTTCTCTTCATTCAAAAGAAAAAAAAACAAGTTTTCAGCTGCTTTGTCCGCCAGTACATTGGCCTCTTACTACGACGTTCCCATTTACGAATGGGGCTTGGTGACGTCACCAGATCTGCGCGACGCCGATCGGCTGCCTACTACGATCACCTTGACAATAGACACTTTTAGGTTCTTCTTGGAAAAACGAAAAATAAAATTCTCGACGCCTATACTTGAAGCATGACGATGGCCCTGCGGGCAATGTTCCGGGAGTTTGGCTGGGACGAGTTCGTCTTCATCTTCACGTCTGACGGAGATGAGCAGAAGTGCGAGTCGATGAAGGACGACATCCAAGTGAGGAGCCTGGTCAACGTCGACTCATTCTGGGACTTGCAGAGCATGGCGGCCATCAGCACCGACATCATCATGTCCTACACCTACCAGATCCCCTACGTCACTGACGCCAGCCTTCGGGTCGCCCTCAGGGAAATCTCGACTCGGGGCAGAAGTGATTCTTAGATTCCTATGCTTCCAAGATGGCCCAGCTATTCATATTTCATATATTCAATTCCGTGTTCGAAGAATCTTCCGCGAAAATCAAATTTATCTCTGACTCTCCAAAATTTAGTTATCTTTTTTACTCTCTGACGGCTATTTCGGATGTTGCGGCATAATTTTGAACACAGCTTCAGTAATATGTTCAGTATTACTTTTCTGAGGACTTTGAAATCAGAAAATTTGCTACATATGGTTCAATCAGCGTCAGCTAAATCAAGGTTACCGTACATCACATTCGCTTAGGGATTTTTAAAACCGCTCATCATGTGCCTTTAATTGAAAAATGGATTTTTTCTAAATTCATATATAGCCTGTTCCAAGTATAGCGGAAATAAAAGGAAAAATCTCATTTTTTTATAATATTTTACTTTTCTGCCAACTAGGGAGGTAAGTTTACTCGGAACTTTATGATTTACTGAAAAGTGACCTAAATTGTTTTTTCTGTGAAGATGAAAATGCTGAATTTTTCATCTTGCCCAGGTTTCTTTCTTTTTTTTTGATTATAGAAAAAACTTCAAGATCACTTATCTGGCTACTGGAACTTGAAGAATTATTTTTGTTGAAACGAAAGTTTTCCAATTGGAATTTTAGAATAATCACATTCAGAAATCCTCCGAGAAAATTCTAAACTTTCTTCGAAATAAAAGGCTGACAAACTTCATCCATCTCTTTTTGCAGTCTTCGTTTCCTGCTTCCCGGATAATCGAGGCTTCAAACGGTCCTACATGTTGGCGGCCCACGACCTCGATTTGATCGAAGACGACTACGTCTACATTTTCATCGACACCAAGTCCAAAGGATTTGGTGAGCTTAGCGTCGCGTCTTCTGGTGCAAAACTTTTCAGTAGTTCCCAGCGAAACGGGCGGCCTGCAGTACATTTGGCAGGGCAGCGACGGACGCGACAACGACGCCTTGAAAGCCTTCAAAAGCGTCTTTTTCATTGCTGATGTTGGATTTGGTTGATTTATTAACGGATGTGGAGATTTTGAAGAATATGGGAGCACCCGAGGTTGAGACGGACGCCTACAAACAGTTCAGTAAGGACGTCATCCGGAGGATGGCCGATCCTCCGTTCTTATGTACTACCGACTGTAAAGGGCCAAATTACACCACTGTTAGACTTTCTTTTTTTTTGAGAATAGTTAGAAGCTTATAAGAAAGAAAGGGGTGTGAAATTCATTGCTTTTTTTTACTTATGAAAAGAAGAAAATGCTTATTTTTTAGCTAAATTCCTGTCTAATTTGGTTTTTTTAATCGAAAATTTGAAGGGAACCTCTTTATAAATTTCACAATAAGGCATATACGCATTAAAATTTCTAAGAACTAGGCAGAAAAGAGGAAGTTTCACCAGGGACTCCAAAACTTTATGAAAAAAGCCAAAAAACTTGGATAGATATGGATAGGGTCCTGTAAACCATATCCGACACAATTTTCTAGAGAAAAACATTTTCAAAGCTCTGCAAAAGTAATTTCGAAGCTTTCATTTGAAGAAAAAAATTAGGTTTCGCACGCAAAAATTTTCAAGATCAGCATCGAATGACTTTCGCCGACTTTAGAGAAAATTGTGAAGATACGAGTAGAATGACCTTTTTTCCAGTAATCTAATCCGCTACTTCCCGCTGTTGCCTTTGATAGTTTTTCAAAAATCCAGAGAATTTCTGTACCTTTCACTAGATGGCCCCCTACACAACACAACTCTACGAAGCCTTCTACGCCTACGCCCTGGTCGTCAATCAAACACTCACAGACGATCCAAACGGCAACATTCGCAGCGGATCTCTGATCCTCGTCAACTCGGAGATGAACTTTACAAGTTTATTCATGAACCAGAATCCCAGAATCGTCAGATACTCAGGCGTCGACGGGAACATGGTGCAGCTGAACGCCAACGGAACGCGGGTTCCGACGGTCTTCCTCATCGGAATGAACACCTCGCAGGTGCCGCAGATCTTCGCCAAAATCTCGGTCAACGACACCGATTTGGTGGTTTGAGGCGCACTAACTGTGCAGTTGCATGGTTTCCAGACTTACACGCCGATGTACACCGACGAGAAGATGATCTGGGCCTCCAGAGGCGGAGTCCGACCCAAGGCCGTGCCTGACTGCGGCTTCAGCGGCAAGGAGGTCGGAGAAGGGAATAGTTTTCGGGAAGGACCCGTTTTTTCAGTGTCCCGTGGATTTTGTACAAACCTATTTGGTTTATGTCCTGGTCGCCGCCTTCATCGTCCTTCTCGCATTGATTTGTATCATTTTCGGGATCTTCTACACCATCAAGTAACGTTTTGAAAAAAAAAAACTCTGGCCTGTCTGGGATCTCTTTTCTCTCAAAAGACTCTCGCCTGTCTGGGACCTCTTTTCCCTCAAAGAGCTCTCGCCTGTCTGGGATTTCTTTTCTCTCATCGGCAGGATAGTAGAAATATGGAAGCATAACTTGATCAAGAGAGAGCAAAAAATAGGGTTTTTTGCAAAATAAGTTTGTAATTGGCTTAAAAAGACCAAAAAAAGTTTTAATAAAAATACTTTTTGTAAACTTGATTCTCCAATACTTGAAAAAACTTGTCTGCGCTCTCTTTTCCCTATTGATAGGGGTAATGGAAGGTAATATAACTGGCGAATAGAGAGCGCAGACAAGCCAGACAGTTTTGACTTGAAATTCACAAATTTATTGATTTTCAGCCAACGCCGGAAGGAGATTGAACGTCAAAACTTGCTCTGGCAACTTCCATTCACCCAATTGAAAGTTATCAGCAAAAAAGTAGGACTATTGGGTGCAGAAAAGATGTAGTTTGATCCCGTTCCAGGGAAAAGGAGAAGCAAGTTTTCGGTCTCTTCAGAGCGGCCCAAGCTCCACTTCGACGAAGCTCACAGTCGAGAGCCGATCTGAGACTCAGCACTTCATCTTTTACACTTATGAGGTTTTTGAAGGAAAACCTTCAAGCGTATGAATTCAAAAAATGGATGCAATATTGACTAGTGATGAGAAGTTCTCAAATTCCTAGTACGAGCTTTTTTAGGCCATTAAAAACTAATGATTTTAAGGTGGCCTATCCACAGCTTTTCTTTGCCTCTGTCAGATTTATTCATGTTTTTCTGACTAATATATTTAAAATTGAGCCTTCCGGTTAGATTTTGAGGTTGAGGTCAAAGATTTTTTTTTTAGAGTTATTAGCCGTTTTTATTGCCTTGTTTTTGTAAGGTTCCTACCGACGTTTCAGATTTATTTATCATTTTCTGCCTGATTTTTCAAATATTGAACTTTTGAGTATTTTCAAATTCAAGAGCTTTTTTTGAATCATCAAAAATTTTTCACTCTGTCCAAGGGTAATAACCTGTTTCAGTCCTATTTCCTAAGGAACTCTCAGATTTTTCCCTTTATCTTTTCATTTCCAAAAAACGATAATTTCAACTGAACTGAATATGCTTTTTGAGAATGAGATAGTGGTGGCGATGAAACACGAAGAAAGGGTCCAACTGGATTCGACCGACAGCGCCGAGATGAGACAAGTATTCCCTCTCTGCATAATACCCTTTCCAAAAAATCCTGCAGCTGCGCATTCTGGAGCACGACAACCTGAACCGCTTCATCGGGATGTGCCTCGACGGCCCTCAGCTTCTGTCGATCTGGAAGTTCTGCGCCCGCGGAAGTCTTGCCGACGTCATCCAGAAAAGCTCCGTCCGGATGGACAACATCTTCGTCTTCTCTCTTCTGAAGGACATCGTCAATGTTTGGTTTTATTCTTGTGGTTTGGGCGTAGGATCTTTGCAAGACGGAGTATTCAGCAACAATGTAAATTTGCAGAGTCGGAGCGACTTTATAGCCGTTCCTAAAATGGTAAAAAAAAGGTCTATTATGCCCTATTTTTGCGTTTTTTTTTTTGTCAACCTATTTGCTTCTCTTTCATTTCCCATATTTTCTTGATCCAATAGGTTTTAGGAAAATTGAATGGCTTGATGAAAGTTCAAAACGAAACGTTTTACCGGTTTTTTTGCGCCCGTTTTCGGGAATTTTGACTTAGCCAGTGAAAACCTGTGTTACTTTATAGTCTCGTAAATTTTTTCAAAAATTTATGTTGCCTATCCTTTTTTTGGTTTGAGTACTATTGGAAAAAAAAGAATATTTAAAAAATAGTGCTTTTTCAAGATTTAGTCTCCAAAAGTGTTGAAATGCCGTTTTCTTTTTTTGAAAACACTTTCTATCTACTTTTTCAAGTTTTTCTGTACGTACCAGAAATATTACGGTAAAAATTCCCTCGAAAACAGGCCAAATGAAGCTTGAAAGTGTTCCGAAATGCTCCGTTTCGCAAACTTCTTGTGATATTCTAGAATGAAAAGGAAATCACAGGGTCTGGCGTACATCCACAGCTCGTTCCTGCAGTTCCACGGGAAACTCACCTCCCGATGTTGCCTGGTCGACGACCGATGGCAGGTCAAAGTCGCCTATTATGGTCTGCGCCATGTTAGACACAGCGAGAAGCTCTCCAAAAAAGGCATGAAAAATAATTGTTTCAAGTTTGAACTTTTGTCTAGAGCTTCTGTGGACGGCACCGGAGCTTTTACGCAGCGATGCTTCAGAAGGAACGGCCGAAGGTATTTCTGGCTTTTTTTCCTAAAGATTGAATTTTCGCGCTTTTTTTTTTAGATTTTCACATTTTTTATACGAGAAAAAGGTTTTGTGAAATCTATTCCATTTGTTTAATGATTTTTGGAAGAATGGGGGTTTCTTATATGGAGTTTAAGAATGCTTATAGCCTATGGAGAAGTTCAAAAGTTCAGTCTTAGCCTTGAAGGGTGCTCTTACGATTTTTCATAAATTTATTTTTAGAACACGAGTTCGAAGGTTTTTAGATTCAAATAAGTTCATTTAACTGAGTTAAGAGAGCCATTCACAACAAGGACTATCATAGGCATTCAGAAATTATTTTGAAATTTTTGAGGCGATATCTACAGCTTCGGTATCATTTGCTCAGAGCTCATCACTCGTGCGACCGTTTTCGACCTGGATAATAGAAAAGAAACCCCTGAAGGTTAAAGTTTTAGCCTTCCCGATAATTAATGAAGTGTTTAAGAACTCATTTATCTCGTCAAAAAAGGCGGACACCAGCCTATTCGACCGGCACTCCATATCGATGAAAGCATCGAAATTAATCCGGCATTGGTGGGAAATTATTGAGATTATGGGGAATTAAAAAGTAACGAAACTGGTTTCAGGCCTACTGTTTTAAAACTTAGAAATCTTAGTTCAGAATTAAGACAGTATTTGAGCAATTTTTAAGAATGATTTAGACTTCACATAAAACATTTGTCAGAGACGCTATATATCAATTTCGAACTCAATTCAGGATGACTACTGAACCGAATCAACTTTTCGAAAAACAAAACAAGAATAGTCATTCAGCTCCACTTGGTACGCGACTGCTGGGCCGAAAGGGCGTCTGAAAGACCGCCGGTCGACATCGTCAAGTCGTCGCTGCGAAGCATGACCGATTCGCGCAACGACAACCTCATGGACCACGTCTTCAACATGTTGGAGTCCTACGCCTCGACCTTGGAAGGAGAGGTCGAGGAACGGACCAAGGAACTCGTTGAGGAGAAGAAGAAGAGCGACGTTCTCTTGTACAGGATGCTGCCGAGGTAACCCCAAACTTTTCCCAAAGCATGACCGATTTATGTTATGGAGTCTGTGAACAGAGAGAATACTTTGTAAACTCCTCTCTTTAGATGCTGTTCCTATTCCGTTCCTGTCCTTGCTACTAATTTTGTTTCTAGACAAGTAGCGGAGAAGCTGAAACTTGGTCAGACCGTCCAGCCGGAGACGTTCGAAAGCGTGACCTTGTTCTTCTCGGACGTGGTCTCGTTCACGAAACTCGCCGGAAGATGTACGCCTCTGCAGGTCGTCAACCTCCTCAACGACCTCTACACCGTCTTCGACAGCATCATCGACGCCCACGACGTCTACAAGGCAATTTTCAGAATTTAGGAAATATTAGGGGGTTCTGCGAGAATAGCTTGATTCACAGATCTGTATTAAGAAAATGAAGAAGTTGGTTTGAGGTGGAAACCATCGGAGACGGCTATTTGTGCGTTTCGGGCCTGCCTCGACGCAACGGAAACGACCACACACGACAGATCGCCAGCATGTCCCTGGCCTTCATGGAAAGTCTCGAGAACTTCCGCGTGCCTCATTTGCCGGCTGAGAGGATCAATCTCCGCATCGGCATTCATTGTGGTGAGTTTGAAAGAAAATGAGAAGTTCGAGTGGGTTTTTGAGGTGGACTTGCCTTCAAATTTCAGTTATTCAGTTATTAAAAAAATAGCTACTGGTAGGGTTAAACGAGTTTTTCAAGTTTTTTACCCAATTGATCTAAATTTATGTTGTCTTTTATTCAATTTTAGCGCTGACACGGCTCTTTTGTTAGTGGAAGAAAATGCAAATCCAAAAATGAAGGGGGCGTGGTCAAAAGCTCCGCCGTTCCCATGTGACGTCATGGGAAACAAGCGTGAACCATAGGGAATATTAAAGGCGCACCAATGGGTCATGAGACGAAACTATTTCTCCTTTAAAAGAAAACGGGATTTTTCTGTTTCATTTCTTTTGCCGTGTTTTTGAAAATAGCTACCAGAGAGTGAAAAAAAAACTGAATTTCAGAAATTCAGATATCGTTTTGAATTTCGCGAAAATTACTTTGAACTTGGCATGTACGAAAGCGCCGCGGTGCATGCACACGACACACTACACTTTACGGAAAAAATATGGGCGGGTCGTCGCCAAAAAAACGCCGTGCTGAGTCAGCTCATGTTCATCTTCAAATAAACTTTCATTATCCTTAAAAAAATGTCTTCGGCATTTGTCAAATTCAAAAACCTATAAAACGTTCCTTATACCATAAAAGCACGACAATAGATAAAATACGTTATAAAATCAGTAAAAATAGTCTTAACCACTAATACAAATTTCTAACTTTCGAATAATCATGAAAATTGCTGCTCATTTGCTAGACTTTTTGAAGTAGTGATTCTCAGGCTCGGTAGTGGCTGGCGTCGTAGGTCTGACGATGCCCAGGTATTGCCTCTTTGGAGACGCCGTCAACACGGCCAGCCGTATGGAGAGCAACGGAAAACGTGAGCTCAGCTCCATTTTCCATTCGAAATACGGAAAAATATTCCAGCCGGCCAGATCCACGTCTCCTCCGAAGCCAACCACATGTTGACAGAAGTTCTGGGCGGTTTTGAAACTCGCAGCAGAGGCGAGGTCATCATCAAGGTTGGATGCATCTCCGGGACAGTTAAAAATGGGAATTTTTTAGGGAAAAGGAGTGATGGAAACGTTTTGGCTGATCTCGATGAATGGAGGATCGGGGACGGCTCCCGTTAAGTCTATCCTCAGAGAGGTTTGGGAAATTTTGAAAGAATAGAGGTCCATAGAAGATTGTTGTAAAAGAAATGAGTGTTTCGGGACTTTTACATATGAAAAAGAAACATGTTTGAAGGAACACAAGAACGACGCGGCGGCCGAGCAGCGGAGCGTCACCCCGGACCTGGAGGAACTCCCGAAGTCAACCAAGAAGGTGGCGGTCGACGACGACGGCATCTACGCGAGCTACCGTCGTCAGGCCACCCTCAAGGAGCTCTGAGAGCTGCGGAACGTCCTTCTCAAGCAGTACCGGGTTCTCTCTCACCGTCGTTCTTTCCCCAACCTCAGTACCTCGTTCTTTTTCATGCCGATCTCTTTTCACACTTTTATCGAAAAAACCCGTTTCAACAATAATTGTGTAAATTTGGACATTGACAATGAAACTTCGACCAGTATGACTCATTAATTAAAAAAGGAGGTACTCAAAAACCTAAACAGTTACAGTAATCCTGAATGAAGGAAAAATGAGAGCAGTTTCCATGGGAAGTGATCATTGGCGGGTAGACGATGACGGGCTCGGATTTGGGCTGTTGCCAACGGAATCTGACGTCCAGAAGCACGTCATCATCTTTCTGTGACGTCATTCGGCATTGGGTTTCGATGTAGACGTACTGGAAATCAGAATTGGAGCTATTGAAACCAGGTTTTTGATCATTTCTCAACTTTTTTTAACCTATTTCATTTTTTTTTTGACTTTTAAAATTTAAGTTTGGATCGAAAAACGGAAGAATTCTACTTGAACTTTTTTTAATGGTAGCTCTTTCATTATTCAATCGTAAATAATTATTGAAAAAAATAAACTTTTTCAAATAAAAAAATGCTCAAAAAAATCACCTCGATAGGTTTCCGATTCAATTTCTTCAATTCTTCCACAGAAAGCTTGGCCCGAGATGAAACTTGAACTTGTGGATTCGGCATCCAACTTGTTATCTAAAAAAATAATAAATAAGAATATTTTCGAAAGCTGCATCACCACATCAGAACATACAACTGTTCCCGGTATTAGACAAAGCTTTTCTTCTCTGACGTATTCCTGCAACGTCATCGTCAGTTGCTCCTTTTTTGGCTTCGCTAAAAATAATGACAATAATATTTTCCATCATGTATTCTTCCTAACCTTTCAGATCTTCATAAGCATCAACCATACAGAGGCAAAAATTGCTGACAACGTTATTTCGAATGCAATCTCGGTCGGGGTCGTGTCTCAGGAACAAGCTTCTTCCTGAAATTTGCTAGTTAGAAAATTGAAAAAACTAGGAATAGTCCATTCTTCTCGACTTGAAAGGTTACTTGGACAGATTGGCCAGAGTGACGCGTTGCGTACGCGACGCGGTTTTTGGCGGGAAAAGGTCGAGCGTATTTATGGTAAAATTGTAAAATCGTTTTTAACTTTGATTCGTTCAACTGAATCCTTTCAAAAACATAAAAAACTAAAAGTAATTAAAAAATTGTCAAAAAAGTAGGAAAATTGGAAGTTGGCTTTTTTCCTCGAGCTCCCCGCCAAAAATCCGCGACGCTTACGCAACGCGTCCCCCTTTGCTAATCTACCCATCTCGTCTAAGTCGGGATAAATGAACTATAAGCGAACCTCTAGTTTGGAAGGGTGTACTCGTGTAGTCTCTCGATATTATCGATTGTAAAGTTTCGTGAAGATCGAAGTTTCTTAAATATTTTCAAATAAACTTCGGACTCATTTAAAAACAAACGAGATAAAGCGTTGAGAATTCTGCTGAAGGTTGAAAAATTCTGTCGGCTGTTTTCTCCGGAATGATTCGGGCATCATGATGGAGAGAAACGGGGCTCGCTCCTCTAAATATTCAAAAATTTGGAAAATTGAAAAAAGAAGCGTACCAATTTTTCCAGCCATGGAATGTCTGCTCAATTTGCTCACGCGTTGCCCATGATCGCCCATAATTATGAAAGCTGTTCTTTCAAAGGCTCCTAGCTCCTTGAAAAAAAAGGTTTTTGATATTATAAGAACGATGATAAATATAAAATAAAAATGAAAACCTTGAGCCTAGTCAACCGATCGGAGAGCTGCTCATCCAGCAGTTGAAGATCGTTTGGATTATCGTGAGTGGCACTGTAGATTTTTAAAATTTCAGAAAAAAAGGTGAAAGAACTCACCTAGCGATGAAAGTGAAGCCGAAATGACAGGCATTGGAAAATCTCTTTTCGAACCGAAACCAGGCGTCCAGAAACTCTTCCGACAGAAAACGGCCGTCGTGGCACATTTTCCAGTGGTTATTCATCTCTTTGTACAGATTCACGTAGTATGGACGGTAGTAGTGGTCCACAGGTGGCTCTCGGAAGCCTGTAAAGTTGGAAAATCTCAGGAAATCAAGAAAAAATGTTAGGAGATTCTTGGGATAAGGGTAGAGACTGCAAAGCCCCGCCCTTTTTCGCGATTTCGTGTTCGTTGTTTTTGTAGAAAGGCAATATTGAACCAAAAAAGGAGAAAACTGGAGGAAAAATAGAGAAAACCTTCCTCTTTAACCTCATATACTTTTAACCGATTTTCGAAGCGTTTCGGCGGAGTGTCGTACAAAAAAAACTGTAACGACTTTTTTTGATTTGAAAAGGGGAGGGTTTTTTTATCAATTCTTTCAGTTTAGTTTATTTTTGAGAATTTTTGAATCTCGCAAGTTTTTCGATAAAATCTTTGAAAATTTGTAGAATCTGGAACGTCCTACGAATTTCAGAATAAATGTATACCTTGGCTCAAAAATTTTATCAAAAAAAAAAAAAAATTCGATTTTCGTGTCCATCAAGGCCAGCTCTATTCAGAAATAGCTCAGGAAAATAAATTTTCTTTGTTTTGAGATTTTCAAACTTCTTCACAGGCTTTCTTGATAGTTTTCGAGCACGGATTCTGAATCTGCGTGAAAAACGGAATCTGGTGAATCTGATCAGAAGTTTTATTGTGAAAGGAGACAACTTCCTAGTCGAACCTTGAGAAAAAAAGTGAGAACAGAACGAATTTTGTGAAAGTACACCCAGGATCCTCCCAAAAAAGGTGAAAAAAGATAAACCTTGCTTGAAATACCGAGGTGGATAATGAAAGAGCCCTCTTCCGATGTTCATGATGTCGTCGTTGAGCATCGTGGCGCAGCCGCTCATCTGCTTCCAGATCCAGTCGACGTCACTCGGGTCGATGGAGGCGTCGAAGGGCATGATTCTGGCGACGTTGACGTCTCCAGAAGAGTCGAAGAGAGGCTGTTTTCGGGCTTCTTTCAATGGACCGGCCAGGATCGGGATCAGGTTGACGGCGCTGTTGTCGCCGACCTAGAAAGATCTTATTTATTGGATTCTTTCAAACATAAATTCCCAAGGTACAAGTCTTTTGGATATCAAAATATTGAGCTTGAACCTAGAAAGCAGTGTCAAAAATGATAAAATCAAATTTTCTGCTTTTCGGGGTGTACCGTAGCGCAACAGGTTGTGTGCTTGTCTACGGCCCACAGGTTTACAAGTTCGATCCCAGCCTCGGCCCAAACCAGCTGACACAGACAAGGACGGACATGTCACTAGAGCCAGTCCCCTGATTATAATTTAAATCAGAATAGGACCTAGGCTAATCGACTACGGGACCGCTCGAGCGGTTCAAAAAAGATGACGAAGAAGTTCTGTGACGTCTGTTCAGACGCTGGCTTCAACTAAGTTAATGAAAACTTATTCAAAAGAAAACCATTTATTCTTCTCTTTCTTTGACCCCAAATCTGTTCTGTCCATTCGTTCATATTTTTATTTTTTAATTTTTTTTTGACTTACTCAGTTTCAATTTGTTATTTATATTTACAGTATCTTGCGAAAAACTATGTGAATACCTTAGTCGATTTCTGCTTTTAACAAAAAAAACCAAAACTGGAAGAGATTTATTGTTTTTGTGAAACGTATGTGCTTCTGTAGCTTTCAAGGTATCATTTTGATCTCCACGTGCTTCAAATTTGAAAAAGCTCAAAGCTTTTTGTGAAAATTGAAAATTACCTTGTTGTAGGCGTTCATGGTGACGAATCCGAGATCTTCCATGATTTTAGTGGAGAGCGGCATGTGGCGGGCGAATTGAGACCTTGAAACGGAATCCAGGACCAAGATGCTGACCGACATCACCCCGTGGAGGAAGCCGTTGTCCGCCGAGGCCGCAGGTTGGGTTCCTTAAATAATTTGAGATTAAAAATAAATCATTAGCTTGAACGATTCAAGTCATGCTTTACAAGGATCATTTTGTTCAGGCTGAAAAATGGCCAGAACACTTTTTGGTGTACCACGTGAAGGTATTTTGCACAATTTCCTGATTTCAGGGTTTAAATTCTCATCATAGACTGTTTAAACGGATTTTGAGGGCTCTCTTTGAGGTTCAAGTTTCTCAAAAACTAGGAATTTAGGACTCTCAGGATATTTACTGGGTAACAGTTTTACAGTGAAGCAATCAATGGTAGAATGAGCTCAAAGCTTTAGTAAATTATAAAAATAAGTTCAATAACTGTTTCCTATCGTGTATTAATCAATTTGGAGATTTCGTTGATTCCAGGTTTCAAGCTGTAACTTACTACAACAATTAGCTACCTAGCTGATTTTTTTAACATACTGGATCTGCGGGAAACATCTGTAGAAAGTTTGACAGAAATTGGACAACTCCTGCAAAAGTTATGACGAAAAAAGGGAAATTGTATATCTTATTGCACGGTACTTTATATTGTACATCAAGATGAGTTCTGGCCAATTTTCAGGAAATTCACAACCGCTAAGTTAAAAACCTTTCTTGTAAAAATTGGCTTTTTTAAAAATTTTCAGATATTTCCCATCTTTTGAGAAAGAAAAACTGCAGAACGAAACCTGGAACAATCAGCATGGGAGTCCTTTCGTCTTTCAAGCCCATGTATTGCCTTCTGAAGACTTCTTTCTTTCCTTCATTGCAAGTGATCAGAAAATTATCGGCATTTATCCAGAACGGCGATTCCGTAGGAACAAGCTTAAGAAAACATTTATTTTCATGAGAAAATTTTGAAAAATACCGTCTCTTCATTTTCCAGCTTGAAACTCCTGGCCCTCGGCCTAAGGGCACCTTTTATCACTTGGACTTGGCATGTCTCATTTCCCGTAGAGCCGTTTCCGAAACGGAATTCTCCGGAAACTCCGTCCCGAATGATGACGTCGTCGTACTTTTTGGGACATTCCGGGCTGTCGATGACCTTCTTGACGTGTTTCTGAATGATATTTTTTTCCATTTTTCGGAACTTCTCGGTACTTTTTAAAAATTTGTCAGGAACAAGAGAACACATAAACTGAATTTCATTCGTTTACACATAAACTGGATTTCATTCGTCATATCTTGAAAAATTCTGACCTATCTGTGCCCTCTTCTCTCTCTCGCTTCCTTTTGATATGACCTGCTGTTCGGTGAGAGGAAAGAAGGCACAGACAAGTCAGACAATTTTTTTCAAGTCGTGAAATTTATTTTCAAAGCCTACCTAGATAAATTTCGAAAAATTAAATAAGAGCTGAAAACTCACAAAAAAAACTCTTCGAAAATATTATGAGCTTTTTTGAGATTTTTATCAGCACCATGTCCATTAAAATAAGTCTCGAGTTCATAATTTCGCAAAAAAAATCAAAAAAAACTCACATAATATCCAGGCTCCTGTGGTTGCAGCCAGGCAAACTTGCACTGGTTTTCAAATAAATGAGCTTGTTTCTCAGGTTCTTTTCCGACTCGAACGAAAATATTCCTCCTCTTTTTCGCCACCAAAGCCTCACGGTTATAGAAAACCACCGCCAAAGCAATTAAAATTAGTCCTTTCTAAAAAAATGCTTAAAGAAGAAAATAAAAGAAGAAAACTCACAAGGATAGATCTCGGTTTGAAATGGACCATATTCTATGGCATGGCCAAAAATAGGCAAATAAAAATGACGAGAGATTTGGAGCAGACGGAAAAGATCTGTTATAATCCGATGAGGATTTGTCTCATCGTGGTTTCGAAGCGACAGTTCCGTTTATTTTCATTTCCTTTTTGAGGTTTTTTTGAATTCTTGGTAGGAAATTCTGTCAGATTTAATTTATTGTTGTTTTTTGAATTTTTTTGTAAAAGAGTTTGTGGAAAAAAGTTGTTGTATATTCAGCTTTCTACAATTTGCAACGCCCTGGCTTCTTTCAGAGCGAGCTGTATCGTTTCTACGCGTCCGACCGAAAGCTACTTCCGCATTGCTGTATTCTGTAGCATTAGGAGGAAAGTGCGCTCCAGGGCGATTACCATAACTGTTTTTTTTTTTCACCAAAATCGTCGTAATTTTTTTTAAGCCACAAAGTGTAGGAAAACTAATTATACGAAAACATTTTCCATTTCTTTTATTTTTTGGAGGGAAAGTGATTATTTCATAATCATAGAGTATAATCAAAGCTTCACCCGGTTATAATGAAAGATTTACACTTGAAAAAAACCGCTATGATTATCTCCATTCTTTCTTTGCACTTCCGATTTTTCATCCCTTTCCTTTCTCAGCTGCAAGATACAGTTTCCAGACTTTCGGCCCAGATGCGGATTTCCCCATCACTTTTTTCCTCGAAATTCGAGATCAAAGACTTTTTTGCGACTCGAGTGTTTCACACCTGTTTCCGTTGCTCGTCCCGAAAGCACCTGTCGTTTTTTTTCGATCTCAACGTTCGCCTCACTTTAAAAGTGCTTCAGCTGTGGTTTTTGTGACATTTTTTCTGATTCGTCTTTAGTCTGATGTTTACGCAGGGCGAATCGCAATCGGCTACGGTGGTTTTTTTTTCCGTGAAGGGGAAAAATTCGGGAAGGTCCACTTCGTTTTTTGTGGTCTTCTGCTGTGGTGGAGTTCGAAAAATTGCATTATTTTTCATACCTTAGGAATTTCTGACTTGTCAGCGCTCTCTTTTCCCTCGCTCTTTCTTCTCGATGAGCTAGAGAGAGAAAAGAGGGCACAGATAGGTCAGACAGTTTCAATTTCTGGCTAACTGCCAAGGTCTAATTTTCCGCGATTTATTTATCTGGATTTTTTTTTATAAACCCATGTATTCCTCAAGAAAATTTAGCTTCAAAAAAACTTTTTCTATGAAAAAAAAACCCTTCTGCACAATAACTTTACTTTTTCAGTTTTAGTTCAAGATTCAATGAGTTCCAAATTTTTTGATTCTTACTTCTTTTTTTGGATTTTATTTAAACAAGATTTTCGAGTTATTTCATTTCGAAAAAAGGTAGATTGTCTTTAAGATCACCAAAACTAGTTTTTTTAAAAAAAGATTCTTGTCCTCAAAATGTATAATTATTTTTCCATCTTTTTTTCCCCATTCCCCTTTAAAAATTCCGCATCCATTCAATTTTGTCAGAACTCATCAATAACTCAAAATCCAAGAGAAAAAGTTGACAACAAGATATTTTCCTAACATCTTTCGGTGCCAAATCGTACCAGTCACGAGCCAGTTTCAGACCGCCCGTTGTTTTGTGCAAACTCAGAAAATCTCGTGATCCTTGTGGAAAGGTACTGGCAAAACGTTACTGAACAACTTTTTGTTGAAAAATATTTCTTCAATAATATTAAGTATGGTAACGTTTTCGACTGGAACTGTTGTCTGAGGGTGAAAAGGTTGAATAATCTGACCCCCAAAAGACTCGAAAAAAATGGATTTTTTCTATATCACTAGGCTAGTGACGCTAACTTTTTTTCCTTTGTGGCTCAAGTTTTTTTCTCAAAAATTTGAATGTTCTTTTTTTATAATATGAAGAGTTTCACATGAATCAAAGCCCTCAATTTTTTTGGAAAGCATTTCGAGAAAAAAATTCTTCGTTTTTTTTAAGCTTCAGTTTTTTTTCATTCCAGCTGGCTATCATTGTCAAATATCCCCTAGATCAACTACACTTTTTCCAGTCCATTCCCAGGCTAATTCTCCGCTTGTTTCTGTTTGACGGGCAGAAGTTTTGTGTCGAGCTCTCGGCAAACAAGAATTCGTTCTCAGAAAAAACGTTCTTCACGTGATCTTCCTCGACGACCCCCCGATCAGAGGGGAAAAAAACGGCCCATCATAATCTACTCAAACGGACAGAAAAACGACGCGTTTTCGCGCGTCTCGGTCGAGTTGTCGGAAGTGCAAAAGAGAGGTTGATCGAGGGGAAAGACAGTGGTGGCAACACAAAAACCAAGAGAAAAAAGAACCGGATGACGGACGCGTTTTTTTTTCTCTTTGCCAGTGCCAGTCGGTGCCAGCCACGCCGTTCCGTCGTTCCTCGACACTCATTCAGTCACAAACACAAAAAGAGTCTGACTTTGCTGAGAAGGGGGCGGGCCGAGGGGCGGGGCTTGGCAGCGTGCCTCAGGCCTCCCTCTTTGCACTTTTTCGCGCCAAACCTGCACTTTTTGTTTGTTTTTTTTTTCATGTGAGAAAACTACACATTTTTTCAAGCCAGCTGGTGGAGGTTGGTTTAGTCTTTTTTGGGTGGAGAAGCTTAGAAATTAAATCATTTAGAGGTGAAGCTCAACTGCTTTCCTGTCTTTGTAGAGCAAAAAAAAAACCAACGTCGAATATTTATCAAATTTCTAGTTTTTGGCGTTTTTTTGTATCTTCAAAAAAGCTCTTGATGAGGTCAAAATGACAGAAATTCACTTTTTTCAAATCTAGGTCAGCTCAAGCTCAAAAAAGTCAGGATTTCGTGGTGAGGCGGAACTTGAAATAGAGCCTCTAAAACTTTTTTTCTGATTTTTTTATTTCAAAAGATCCAAAATTTTTTTCAAAAAGGTTTTCAGAGGTTCTGTTTCTAAAAAAAGAAAAGAACTCAAATATAATAACTTATGTGGGTCAATCAAAAAAATCCTTTTAAAAAGGACTCTGTTTTTGCTCGTTTTTACCTAAAATCACAAGTCAAGATTTCCTAAAAGGAGACCGAAAAGGCCGAAAAACAGATTTTTCAAGCTGAAACCAAAAAAGTTAGAACCGTGACTTCAATCTTGAAAATTACAGTAAACACTGACCTGGAAAAATTTTCAGTGGCTACCACAGGGTTTTGACGTGTTAGTGACCATTATAGAGGTCCAAGTGCTACTACTAGACACTAAAAACTTTAGTGGCCACTTTAGGGGTCCAGGGATCAACATAACTGGTTCAATCTGTTTTTTTTTCAAAGTTACAGAGTTACTGGAATGAATATTAGATGAAAGAATACTGGATGAAAAACTACTAAAGTGGCCACTAAATAGAGAACCTCTATAGTGATCATTAAAACGGAAAATATTGGCCGCTATAGAGGTGGGTTTAGTGGCCACTTTAGTATTCTCTCCAAGTAGTCCTTGGCGAGCCTCTATAGTGGCCACTAAAAATTTCCCAGACGATCATTTTTTAGTGATCAATCAAGAAAAAAAAAATTTTTTTTTGCTTCAAATGTATTATGAAATCAATCGAGCCCTTCTCTATGGCCTTGACTTCATCATTCAAAACTGCGAAACTCCCATTTCCCGGCGGATTATTCAAACTTTGGACTATCACAGTTTCAACAACCAAACGACTATAATTGAAAATGCAAAAGCGATAAAATAATCTCCAGCTGGGCGGAAATTTGCACAACCAAGTGGTTCTATGCATTTCCCTTTGTCATGCTTTTTCAGTCTTTTGTTTGCTCTTTTAATCGGGCTAATTATTAGGAGGACTGAATGACGAGGGAAATTGGGAGTATTACATCACTTCTTCTCCTTTTACAGATTAAAATTTGGCAGAAGATTCAATAAAAATTTGAATTCTACTTGAATAAAATAAGTTTAAAAAACCTTTATGAGGTTTTTTTTTGCACAGAATTCTTGTATGCTCCGTTCGCCGCGACTTGAAACTTTCTGCCTGTCTGCGTCTCTCTGTTCTCTCACCGGCGAGGTCAGAGAAACACGGAAATAGCACGTAAACACGAGAGGGTTGCCGAGAGACAAAGAGGGCGCAGAGAAGTTCGAGTTTCAGCGGCGAACGGACTATGGGAACCAGGAAACGGCTTTTCGTCTTGAGACCTTTCTTAAATTTTACTATGCTCCTTTAAACATCTCAGCGGGGGTTTTCAAAAATTCTACACTTCAGAATGAATGAAAAGTTTTCAAAGCAACAAAAATAACCCACGGTTTTGGAGTGATGTGAAACTAGAAATAATTTCAAAAATGTATCGCAAAAATCACGTAACTTCCAGCAGAAACGTGATTTTTTAATATTTTGAAAATATTAGAGGGTTGAACTTTATTTCTAGTACACGAAGAAGAGCTCACAAAAAAATGTTGCGCGAAAATTTCGGATCTAAAGGGTAAAAAAATGCACTCGATTTAATGCACAAATTCGCTGATTGGAGCATTTTTTCAAAATTTTTCCATCTCCTCAAGGGCCAAAAATACATTTCTCCAAACTTTAACCGAACATTCTTCTGTTTCTATTCTCATTGTTTGATTCTTATCAATTTCTCCATTCTTTGTTGCAAATTCTTATCAGAAATTTATCATCACCTGGAACTTTTGACAGCCCCGGAAAACGTGGCGCTTCTTGTTCCAGCTTTTTCGAAGTTTGAATCGAAACTCTTTTTGTGGGATTTTTTTAAAATTTTTGAAATCACTAGAGAAAGCCACGAAAGGGGGAATTTTCCAATTTTAGAATAAAAAAACTTGGATCATAACAAAGTTCCATGAAAAAAACCGACGAGATGTTCACCTTGATCACTGAAGACGCTCATTTTGCTGTTTTGTTTTTGTCTTTTTGGCGACGATAAGAATCGGGCCGAGTCGCCAGCTGATTTGCCACACAAAATACTTCTTTTTATTTCTTTTCTGTCTTTTTATGACTTTTTGAAATTCTTTTCAGCTTTGAGAAGCACTTGATATCTTCTTCAAAATGTAAAGATTTTTCGGAGAGAAGAAAAAATTAAATAACTGAGCTTTGAGAAAAAAAGTCTATTGTAAAATTCTCAAGAGGAGTTTTTTTGCCTTTTTTTCAACATATCTTTCTGGTTAGAAGGAAAAAAATTTCATTTTTTTCCAAACTGATCCAGGATGTTTTTCCAAACATCTTAACTACACGGTTTTTTTCGGGATCGGAAATCTCTTTCAGGAAATTTTCGAAGTCTCCATTTTTTTCAACTTAAAAAGATTAAAAATCCGAAATCTTGCTCAAAAAATCTGGTTCACCCGTTCAAAATCTCAAAAATTAAACGAAATCAAGCTTTTTTTTTTCGACCGGTTAGAGCTGGATATCAAGACTTTGTTTGCAAAAAAAATTATTTGTAGTTTCCATTTTTTTTTTCCTTCAGATCAAGCTAGAGATAATCCACTCGGAATCCGATTTGCAACATGATAAACGATGTTTGATTCGCTTCCGTCGGGACCACGTGAATAATCAGGGACGGAATCCCCGCCTGATGAATCGTTTCCGCGTCGATCTCGTCGTGACGGATCCGCTCTGTCTTTGTCACTTTCATCATATCATGCAACTCCCATCTCTCTTTACAACTCAAAGTTGTCTTATCGTAGGGAAAAAGTAATTTGATCCTGTTCCTGAATGAGCCTGGAGATCACGCAGAGAAGCTTTTTTTTTAGTGATAAACACAAAAATTCCTTAAAAATACTATGAAAAATCCTTACAGACTGTACCTGCTTGAACTCTCCGTTCAGAAGAATTGAATTTTCGAAAAGATATTCTATCCAATTAGAAGGCGAGATGGGTAGAATGGCAAGGGTGAGGCGTTGCGTACGCGACGCGGCTTTTGGCGGGAAACTCAAATTCAAACGCGAGCCAGCCTTTTTTTCCTTGTTTTTCTCCTTTTTTGACAGTTTTTCAAAAACCTTTGATTTTTTATAGTAGTGAAAAAGTTTAGTTGAGGGAATAAAAGTATAAAAATATGGAAAAACTTTTTTTTTGCTTCGTTTTTTAATGATTGCGTTCCACCTCGAGTTTCCCGCCAACAAGCCGCGCCGCGTACGCAACGCGTCCCCTTTGCCAATGAACCTATCTCGTATTTTAAGTCGCGAAAAATTGACTTTACTTTGATAGAAGGTATACGTTCTGTGATGAACTACGAAGTACTGAAAAATTCCCCTACAAAAAAAGTTTTCCAGGAGGAAAGTTCAGAGAGTTCATAGATATTTCCAAACTTCTCAGAAAATAATTTTTTTTTTCTTTGAAAAATCACATTTCTTGACAATGAAAGCTTGGAAAACCCAAAAACTCATCATTGCGAGCCTTCGGAAAAGCTTTTTTCGCCTTAATTCCAACCCGGCAAAAGCGGAATTAAGCTCATTTCGAATTGGGAAGCCGTTCGCTTCAATTTGCCTCCGGGGCAGCTTTTGCAGTCCCCGCTGGGATTTCCAAACAAACCTCATTCGAAATAGCTCCTTGATTTACGTTTTCCGGAGAGCTTCCTCGTAGTTTCAACTCCGGAAAGTTTGAAAAATATTTTTATTATTTTTTTTTTGTTATTTTTGATGTGTGGCTTCAGACAGAAGCAGCTCAAAAAAATGTCTATTTTTAGATTTTTCATTTTAAATAAAAATTTCTCTTTTTTTATATTTTTTTCAAGCATTCCTGCGGGTTTTTTTCCTGAGCTATCTGTTGTGTTTGGTTATTTTTCCTATGACCTCTAGATTTTTTTTCCAAGTTTACTAGCTTAAAAATATACGCAAAACCTACTTCCAGAATTTTTTGGAGACCAACTTCCAAGGTTTGACCTTTCACAACCTCTCGAGCTTGATTCCTCATCTCAGATTTCGCTGCCCCCCCCCCACGTCACCTCAACCTATTTTTGACGAATACTTTTGTCAGCATTTCGAGTAACTCACCCAACGTTGTGAAATGTTTTGAAATCGCCGCCGCAAACAAATGGACGCATTTGTAGTCCTATTCCATTTCTGTGGTGGTCTCTTTTTATTTCGGTTTGATAAGACTGTTTTTTATCGCTTTGTTGTTCTAGGCATCATGTGAAGGACTTTTAAGGTTCCATCATCATGGATGGAGTTGAGAATGAAGGAAGCATCTGAAGATTAGGCTTAAAAAGCTTTTTCTGAAGATAAGTTTGACAATATCGCTCAAAAGGATAGAATTTTGAGGCTTTCAAGGATAAAAATTTTTTTGTTGTTAAGGATATAATTTTGAACTTTGATATCGAGTTTAGAGATTAGGGAGGTCTGTATGACTCGGATATATTAAAGATAATGACTTTTTTATTCGGTGAATTCAGAAAAAGTTTCCCATTTTTGGGTAACTCAGGATATTTTTTTTTGAATTCTCAAGCTTAAAAATAACCTTCGAAAACTCGAACTTTTTTTAAACTTGTCAAAAAAATTTCACGTAAAATAAAAAAATGACAGGCACGCTGCAGCTCCGAAGCGTTCGCCCTGCAAAAAAACTTCCTTTTTATTTTTATTTTTCCATTTTTGATTTTTTTTTTACAGTAATCCAGCTTCGAAATGATAGGATTCGTTGTCCATTTATGTGTTTAAGGTGTTCGATGAAGCTTTGAAGCTTTAAAGTCTTGTTTAAAAAAAGAACATCTTTCAAAATTGAACCGCCGCGTAACCTCTCACGCGCGGCGGTCGCGAAGCGCTCGCTCAACAAAAAAAAAACCTTCTTCAGAACTTTTTCCAGATCTACAATGACTCAATGTCCTTCCTTGTTCACATCCTTCCCAAGTTGGCCACTCTCGTCGAGAATCGGGGAAAAAAGTGATGAAAAACACGGAAAAATGCGGTCACTGTGCGTGGGAAATCGTGTTTTTGGCCGGTTCGACCAGCCGCATTCCAACGTCGTCTGTGTGGAGGCGGAAGAGATGACCTCCAGAAGGGAAAGACAGACAGATACGGCTGTTTTCTCAGCTGGCACCGAAACGTTCTCTCCGTGTGGGCGGATCTTTTGGCGCGTTTCCAGCTGGCTGTCCCTCGGTTTCCCGCCAAACCGAGGTGTCTAGGGTTGAGCTCCTCTTTTGGGGTTCCTCAGGTCAGACTTCAGCCGGGGCTTTCGAACCAAGAGATGACGTCAAAGTGAATAGAATAGTTTCGATGCGTCCTGACTCATATTTCGACGGACGGAGACAGCTGTTGCGCTCCAACGTAACCTGCCGACGCCCAGTCGGTTTCAATCACGTGTTTCTTAGCTATTTTCTGATGTTTTATGGGCTGCTTGGTAGTGTAATCGGCGCCGGTGAGGGTGGTCCGATCGAGAATCAACCTCGTGAGTTCGGATCTGTCCCACGTTTTTGCTGTAGGTGGTACTTTGAAAGGTACCTATTTTTTTTCTCTGCGCCTTGGAAATTCAGCAACTTCATATGAGGAGGATTTACTGTATCTCGAGAGCATCTTATCTTTCTCTGAGTCGTTGATTTTCGTTGATTTTCACTATGTTGTTTTTAGGACACATCTCTGATTGTCTAATGACGCTTTTTTGTATATTTGAGCCAATTGTTTGAATTTTTTTGCAGGTCTCTTTTTTTTTGACATTAGTTATGTGATCTAGCATCACCTTCAAAAAAATTCTATAGATTATTTTTCAAAAAAATTAAATTAAATTTCGTTGATTTTTGAACATCACTCCTACTACCGCAATCCAAATTTTGAAAATTGCGGACTTTTTGCTTAACCTTAAGTAACCTTACTTTCATTATTTTTTGAGTTTGGTTTTTCGATTTTTTTTTTTTCAATTTTCACTAATTTTTTTGTGAATTTGATAAGCAACCATTTGTGTGAAAGGAATTTTAACGTCATTTTACCCATTTCAAGATTATTTTTGACCTTTTTTGGTTAAGTTAATCTATTATTAGGTAATTCGGATCTATTTTTAGGGTGTTATATATTCATTTTTTTCGTTTTTTTCTTACCTAGTTTCAAGTTAGTCTTTACCTATTTAAGTTTATATTCCCTTTAAAGGCTATTTTTAACTTATTTTTAGGTTATTCCTCACCTATTTATAGGCTGCTGCCATGTGCGGCACACATGTTTCGGATGTCTCGAGTTCTTATCAGCCCCGCCGTTCATTCCGACGGAAAAGATAAGACTGATTGAGAGCCACTTGGTCCGCCATCCTTATCTACTATACTTTACGGCGTTGCCTTGTTTTTGTGTTTTGAACGGCTTTTCTAAGAGTTCCCCCCTGACTGACTCAGACAGCTGGCCTTGTTTATTTTTAGTCATCGATAGCGTGGTGGGTAAACTACACCGTTTTTCTTTTTGAGGACTCTAAAATAGGCTTTTTTCCAAAAACGTAAAATAGATATCTGCGCTTTTCAGGAAATTTCGAAGAATCGACCATATTTAAGCTGATTTTGAAGTCATAGAACCAAAAAAAAAAGGAAATTCTCATTTTTGTATTTATCATTCTGACTTTGAAAATCTTCTCCATTATAAATAATTATTACTAGAAACTTAATCTTTTTTGAATTTTTCGAAAAGTATGAGATTTTTAAAAGAAAAAAAGATGATCTATAAAAAAATTGATCTACAAACCGAATTTCTTCATCTCAAAAGACATCTGCAAAAATTTCGGATAAGAAGTTCCAAAAAAGGAAAAATCGCGGCTCTTCACAGAAAGGCTTTTCTCCCAATCGTACCGTCGAGAACCGAGGGCTTTTTCGGCGCCAGTCTGTCCGGACGACTGACGTCAGAACTCAAGCGAGTGTCGCTCAGCTGCGACCGACGGCCTCCCCCCTCAAAAAGTGCACCCGACCCTGTTCGGCTTTCCTTTTTTCAGAAGTTTTTGGTCAAAGGTACAGACTGATTAGTGATTATCAAGTATTTATTATGAATGAACGATTTTTGGGAGGATATTCAAGGTCAGAGTTTTGAGCTTGAAGAATTTTTTTCAATTTTTTTCTGCTGTAAAAAAATTTTTTTAGTTCATTCAGCGCTGTTGTATTCATACAATTTGTAAAATTTTAACTCAAAAAAAAATCGGATATATTGTTTTTCAAACTTTCTTGAGTTTTTAAATCAGCATAGGCTGATTTTAAAAGATACATCGAAGCGAAAAAGATTATTTTGACCTGTTTTCAGATGAAAAGTTTTTTTTCTGTGCTGCTGGGAGCCTAGAAAGTTGTTGATAATAAAAGTGTGAGCCTCTACAGTAAGCCGGACCTTTTTGAGATCTGCTTGCGGTGAATGAACTATCACTTCAAAAAAAGAATTTAAAAAGAAAGTCAGAATCATTTTCCCTTTTCAAGAGAAGTATTTGAAAGGACTTTTTGAAGATCTAACTGATTCTGAGATCAAAACATCAGAAAATCGAAAAAAAAACTGTTCAATTTCAATTTTCGAAAGAATTCAGTACAATCCTCAGTTCAGAAAAAAAGATCCACACGGGTGAGAGAGTTAAAAATTCACGGGTATTTTTTTTCTCTTTTTTCCTAGTTTGGGCCAGTCTAATCTGCAACTCGGAAGCTATTACTGATAGCCTATCGGACGGGACATTCTTGTCAAGACCAAAAAGTTCTCTGAGGTCAAAGAGATAAAAAGTCTTTTTCTTTCTGAATATTTCTCCTTCTTGTCCTTATCTTCAATTTCAAGGCAGTATAATCTTGAATCTACAAGCTATTGCTGATAGTTAATCATGTCCCTGTGTTGTCCCAACTTCTCAATTTTTGAGTTCAACCCAGTCTGATCTGAAATCCAGAAGCTATCACTGGAAAACCATCTCCCTACGTGACATCCTCAACAAGACCAAAATGTTCGGAGAGGTCAAAAAACCAAAGACGCAAAAAAGTTGAGCTTCTCCATGCCGCAGCTCCTCCTCTCCTCTGACGTCAAACGACGAGAGTCGTCGCAGGTCGGAGGGTGCCAGAGAAAAGGCGATCGATGGGCTCGCGGCGACGACACGGTCGCCGTTGCCGCGTTGCAGTACGCGACGCGTCGCGGCTCTGCGTCTCGCCGGCGAGCACAGTCTCGCGTCGCCGACCTCAACGACCTTCGCTCGCGCCCTTTTCGAAACGTTTTTTTTGTAGTCTGACTGGGGTCTGTCTCGCCGCCGCCGCCGTTCCCACCCCTCCGTTGTTTGAATGAACTTTTTGCGCCTCCCAACTGTCGCTCTTTGAAAGTTTCGCGACGGTTTTTTGAGTCTAGGGTCTAGAGTAGGTTTTCAACATTTCCTGTGGGATCTCCGATTTGAGGACTGATTTGGATCATACTTTCTTCTGCATTCTTTTCAAGGCTTTTTGACAGTTTCATTACGTTTTTTTTCTCAACTTCGTACGTTCTTCGTTTGAATTTTAAGGGGTTTTCCACTCATTATTCTGATTTTTAGGGGGTTTACATTAACTATTCTGATTAGAGTCACTCTTGCTCTTGGTCTATGTTCCTTTCAATATTAAATATCCTTGACTTATGCATTTTTTTTTAGTCTCGAGTAACATTTTTTTTGGACCTTTCCGATCGTTTTTATGAAGTTTGGATGTTTTCCAATTAGACTTAAGCTGTTCCAACTTATAAAATGACAATAATTCAGCTTCTCTTGAACTACTACAACAATATTTACATACTTTAGACTTCATTAAATCTAAAATCAAAAAAAATTTGGAAAATCAAAATTTACAAAAAAACTGTATAGCTCTTCCCGTCTTGCTTTCGGAAAGTTTCTTCTTGATCCAATTTTTTTTATTTTTCAGGCTTCTTCCCATAACCTAATCAATTTTGAATACTTTTTCACTTTTTTTGAGACTTTTTTTCAATGCTTTTTAATAAATTGTGAAAAAAATTCAAAATATTTATAAAGCCCGTATTTTGCGGCTTGCACAGTTTGATTTCCCAGCACTTATTGATCTTTTGATCTTTTCTCAGCTCACATTTTCTCACCGTATATCATTTCGACATGAAAAGAAAAATCAAAAGATCGACTCTCCCACGATTTTCATATGGTGTATTTCTTTCTGGATGGGAGAGTCAAATAATTCTTTTTCCCTTTGGGATTATAACCTTTGAAGGTTTTTTTCTTGCTTGTTCTCATCCAAACTACAATCTCGCTTCTACTATCAAGGTTTTTCTTTGTTCCTCAAGACCATTTTTTGGAGGTTTCTAATCAACTTGATTCATTGCTGGTTCGAGGAAAGATTTGGAGGATTAGGGAATTTTCAAGCAGAAATTCCTGGAAGGATTGACCGGATAATGTGCAGAAATTTGGAATCTTTTTGTGATTTTTTGAACTTTTCTTCTAGATTTATTTATTTCGCAAATTACTAAAAGATTTTTTCGCCTCAAAATAGTTCTGTCTTCTATTTCCCATTTTTCTGTGGTCTTTAAAAAAAAGTTTTCAAGTAAAGAAGGTATTTTTTGGCTGGAAAATACTGGAATTGTATTTAATAGAGTTACTTGATTCGCTGGAGCGCATTTGTAGAACTTATCAAATAGACTTTGAATGAATTTCAATTAAAAACTCCAAAGAGTGCGGTAGAAAACGGTACTGACACTTTTCTGTTGTTATTTTTGCCTTATTTTCTCTCTTTCTACCTACAGTAACCCGGTTACGGTTGAAGGGAATGGCTCAAAGAGTTGTGCCCTCAATCCTGACGTCATATGATAACATCGGTTGAATTTTAACAAGAATCAATCTCTGTTTTTAAGAAATTTTTGAAAATGAGGGCGTTTTCTTTATTTCAAGCCGACAGTGAAAAAGCTAAAAAAAATCAGCCTAAAATAACCTTCACGAAAAATTTCATGACACAAATAGCCTTTTCTTCCAAAATTTGAATCATTCGAAAGCTTCTTCAGAATTTATCCCACGATGAATAGCCGCCCACCGAAAAAAAAAGTCTCCGGCCGTTTTTTCCCACCCGGAACTGCCCTTTTTGCAGGCGTTTTATGCACGTCGCGCACGTCACTCGCGGCTTTTGCCGAGCCCATTTTTGTTTATATAATCCGTGGTCCGACGATTTGAAATGAGCAGGGGGGAAAAAGTGGAGGAAAGTCGTTTCCGATGAACGCCGCGTGGGCTTCCAGTTTCCACCTTTCATATTTATATGGCTTCGTTCGCTCTTTCCATCATCAGCTTTTCCCTTATTCATCATCCGTCAGGACATTATTTCCTGCTCTATCCCCATTGGTTTTGAATGGAAAAGGGAAATTGAAATCACCCTCATACAGTAATCCTATCTCTGCAAATGGATGTCATGAATCCATTGCCCTTTTAAAGTGAGCTTCACAAGCCTTTTGAAGACCTTTTTCCATGTTTCCATTGGATATCAAGCACTTTTATATGAGCCAAGTGGTGAATGGACTTTCCTGAAAATTCAGTATTGGTTTTAAGCTCAGAAAAGGACCTAGTTCTCCGCTGAATTTTGACGAAAATCTATTTGTAGACAATAATTCAAGAAAATCCTTAGTAAAAATCGAGGCGTTTTGACCCAAACCAGCATTTTTTTTAACCTTTTTCAAGTTATTCAGTTTTCAAATCAAGAATGAGAACTTTTTATCACTGATTTTCCACGAAAACTCGTCCTTTCCAGTCAATGATCCGAGATAATCCCTTGTAAAAATCACCTTTCCATCGAATTTTCGTCCAAATCGGCAGTTTTTTTTTCCATTCTTAACTTTTTTCCTCTTTTCCAACGAAAGAGACTTCAAATATCAAGTTTGCCCTTCATAATCCCAAATAATATTCGAATTTTCAAAAACCATCTCCCTTCCCAATGTTTTTGACACGTGCCTCTGACACGTATTTCTTAATTTATTACGCTGGTAGTCTTTTGAAAAAAATATTTGCCATTAATTCCCTAATGAATACTCAGCCAGCTGTTTAATGTGACGAATATTCCCAAAGTTTTCATTTTCCCATGCTTTGGTGTGTAACCACGCCCACTTTCTCACGTATTTCGCCGCCACGTGGGAAAAATGAAGTGCTCCGCCCACCTTCTCTATTTTTCCTTCTTTGCCTAATTATTATTTTTTTGTTTTTTTGCGTTTTTTTCTCGCGCCAGAATTTTTAATGATTCCTACTTATTTTCAAAGAAAATTCCTTGTTTTCACACTTTTAAACAAAAACTGTGATGATTCGCGTTTAAAAAAAGTTTCCTCGACACATTAGCCAAAAAAATGTTTGAAACCAAAACGTATGGTCTTCAAAGTAGTTTACGAGTTCCATCTGCGAACAGCTAAGTTATAAATGGCTTAAACTTGTTATTTCGAAAAAGTTCGAAAGTGTAGGAATTTTTAATTACGGTAGGCGGTAGGTCTGTGCTGCGGCTTCGCACTAAATGCACCTTATCTCACGCGCGTTTTTCTATTTTTGTACGAAACTTTCGCGGTTTTTTCCTGTTTCGGTTTTTTGTGATTATAATCGATTAACTATGAAGTGAAAAAGGTATTCATGAAATATATCGTTGTGTAGCTATTTTTCGCGGCTATTTCGTCATGATTGCGGAAGCGGGGATGACACGGATTGTCACGTGCGGCTGGCAAACCGCGTGCCTATTTGTTTCATGAGCGCCACCGGCAGTCTTTCTTTCTCGTTCTTTTTTTATGTTGCGTTAGTTTCTCTTTTCCCGCACTGCAACAGCTGTTCTCATTCTGTCGTTGCCAACGTTTCATGGCTGTTCTTTTTCTCGAAAAAATACTTTTGCTGCTTTTTTTCTTTCTACTTCAAAGATACGATCTCCCACTAATCTTCCTGTTTTTTCGGTTGCACTTTTCTTGAACTCCTCTCTTCGCGAACAAAGATTCTCCTTGTTCGTGTTTTGGAGTTTCTTTGTTAGGAGGTTCCCGCGTGAAACTCCTACTTTTTCCAACCGGCCTTTGCTCAGCAACAACAGATCCTTTTTTGTCTCTGGTTTCGCGGTATCACTCGTTCAAAGTACAATATTTGTAGTGTACGATTGTAGCAATCTTTTTTTCGTTTCAGTATCACTATAAAGGCTTTTCCTGTGATGTAAAAGAGTCGGCGATGAGTTTTCTGAACCTTCGAAGCAATTCTCGTACTTCGACTTTCAATGCGCTCGACCTTCCCGATGAGGTTCTCGCCGGGATTTTCCACAGGTTTTTGATTTAGAATAAAAAAAGAAAAATAAAATAATATTTGATTTGAAGATGTTCGCCAGTCGATTTGACAAGGTGTGCCTTGGTTTGCCACCGATTCCGCGAAGTTATCGAAGATGAAGAGGAAAAAAAGGCGAGGTTTTTGAGAAGTTGGCAACGGACCAGGATCTTCATCTGCGATCGCCGAAGGTTTGTTTTCGAATGGAAAAAAATATTTACTCACTATTACTTTTCAAATCTGTCTTGTTTTTCATTTCTGAAAACAGTCATGATTTAGGAGTTTCATCTTCGGTTCCAGCTTTAAAATAGTTTCACTAGTTTTTAAAATGATCAAATTTTTCTCATTTTTTTGTTCAAAAAAATAGGATGATCAGCTGTTTTGTGGGGCTCATGCCATGTTATTTCCAATACGAAAAAAAGAAAAATACTTTTTCAATTTTTTTATTTGAAAGGACATCGTATTTACAACAAACAACGTATTTTTTTCTGTTTAATATTTTTATTTTTAAGGGACAGGAATGTTTTTGGGGGTTTGAAAGTTTAACTGAGTTGAGAGATAATATGACGAGATAAATGAAAAACGAGATTCGTGAAAATGGTAGAAAAAAAGATATTTATTATTTTTTTATGCGTTCTACAAAGTTTTTTTCACGTTTTTTCAAGTCATTCGAAATAACGTTTTTCTCATTTTTTGGAAGATTTGGCGAAAAAAAGCTCATTTTTGGATATTTTGGTGCGAGGAGCGAAATCAAGATCATTTTGAACTTTTCTTAAATTGAATCGGACAAGAATCCCTGAAGAGTTGTATATAAGATTGACCAGTTTCAAATGTAAGAGGGTGAAAAATGGATAACAAGAAAGGAAAAAGTCACAATTTCGTACTTTTTCTGACGACTTCTGCTCAAACGACGAACTTTTCGTAGTCCTCGGCGCTGAGCTGGACGATCCAGACCCGTCCCAGACTCTGACGACGTTCCACCCGCTTCAAATAGCACCGAAATGTAGCCAAAGATATGAGAATGACGAGAAACGAGAGCAGACCGAGGGCTCCCGAGCACAGCTGAGCCATTTTAATGAATCTTCCTGATTGCCCAAAAATGTTGACGCACTTGTCCCCCCACCACCCAAAAACACAGCTGATCCTTGAGGCGTTATGGAGTTTTTCACTCTCGAAATTGTTGGGTTGGTGTCGAACTGGTTTTCGACCATTCAGCGACCAGTTAATTAAAGAATTCGTGCGAAAATAATGGAAAAAAGACGAACTTTCAACTTTTTTTTGGTCGTTTTGAATTAGAAGTCGTTGGCTGAAGCTCCGCCCCTAAAAGATAAGCCAATCAGAGAGCTTTTTCGAATGACGTCATTGTAGTTGTATTTCAAAATCTGAACGGACTATTGTAGTTTTTAGATTTTTTTTGATGTGTTTGAGAGAAAATCTGAACGAAAATTGAAGGCACAGGGCAGGGTAGAAATAGAAAATATCTTTTTCAAGTGCCTATTTTATTTTTGCTGTAAAAAAAATAATTTAGTTGCTAAATTATTATAAATTTCTACTATAGCTTGATATTTATGAAGGCTTTTTTTCTGGAAAATCAGGAAATAATTCTGAATGTTCATTGACAAACTTTTTCGAATCAGAATGCAAGGAGGCTGTCTCAAAGGTTATTTAACTAAAAAAAGATATTTTTTTGAGAAATATCCTGAAAAAAATACCTTTACCTTCGATAAACTGCTGATTATTAATTGAGTTAGCAGGTGCTACCAGATTTTTGATTTTTGAATAATCTTTCGAAAAGATATATATAAATAAGTTTTTGGAAACGGCTGCTTTTTCATTTCGACAAACTTTTTTTCATATTTGAAAAAAATAAATTTGCGCTGAACTTTTTGGAAAAATATTTTTTTAAGGTTTCAGCATTTTTTTGTAAGTATGAACTGATTTTCGAATTTTTTCAAAGATAATCAGCTAAAATTTGAATGAAATTTTATTAAAATAAGGTCAATTCTGACTATGACAACCATCATGTTTATTACCCCCAATGGGTGTACCTTTATTTAAAACAAAAAAACTTCAATCATCTCTATTTTTGATCAACGTGTTACTCAATCGAGTTTAAACGAACTACTAATATCCAAATCCAAAAAAGCAAAGTTCTAGATGTTCCGTTTCAGAGCAATTCTGGAGAAAATACCGACGCCGGTCGTTTCGCGACTCCACAGAACGTCGGAGACGATGTCGCGGACGTCTTCCATCAACACGATGTCGTCTGGACACTCCAACTACCTCGAAAAGGTCCAGAGGAAGCACAATTCCTCGGAAATGGTTCGAAATGCACCGAAATTCCTCATTTTGAAGTTGATTTTTGTAGCAAGGCGACAGGAAAGAAGACTGGGAGCAGGTCTTCAAATTGGCCTCTTCGACCCGTTCGGAAGTCAAATCGACGTCGTTCCTGGCCGACCAGTACACGGATATCAAGGACTCCAACTGGGCCTTCAAGTTCGACTTCAAGCCCTGGGTTTCCAATTATGAAATCACTGAGGTGCCGGAAAATATGGGGAAAAAGGAAAGAGAGATTTTTGCAGGTGTTTTTCAAAAACTTCTGCTCTTTCTTGGATCGCGAGTCGACGCAGATGGAGATGGACTTCGGACCCGGCGTCAACTCGCCGCGGACTTCCGAGAGCATTTCTGGAAAGGTGGGGATAGGAAAATTCGAGGCTCCACAAAAGTGTTTTTTTTTCTATCCTGGGAAGGCTTGTCCCCTGCATGGATTGAGTAGACCTAGTGTCAAAAATTTTCAATTTTTATCTTCAGACTGAAACACTCGGTTACAAGTTGAGATGTTTTCTTGAAGTTGCCTAAAACAAAAGCTGAAAAAATTGAAATGGCCCTCTGACAGCAATAAAGCTTATTAGTTAAAGAATCTAGTTTGAAAAAAAGTTTTTTTAAATACCATTCCATCTTGTAGGATCACGACTAACCTGTTTTTTTGCTCAATAAACTCGAAAAAAATTTCTCAGCTGTCTTAAAAATTCATTTTTCGCGAACCTGTTAACTTTTCCTTCCTAGATTCAACGAATTCATTATAATAAAATTAGTTTCGTAGAAGTTTTATTTTTTTCGAAAGGAAAATGGGCCTATGTGAGGAGAATCTGTTGATTAATAAAAAAAATTTAGCTGAGAAGTTTTTTTCTGTAAACCTTTTTCTCAATTTTTCCAGCAAAAAAATATGCTTCTAATAGCTGTCAGTTCATCATTTTTCGATTTTGTATGACTTTCTTAACTTGAAAATAATTTCTAGCAAGTTTCTGAGCTCTTTTTGAATTTTTTTGTAAATTTGGCGACGTTTTTCTAAATTTCGTTTTGTGAACGTTCACGCTGTTCTCTTTCAAGAAATTGACGGAAATTAGAAAAAATTTAGAAAAACAACGTATTATTGAAGTTTTTCCAGGCCGTGAGCCCATCTACTGCGATCTCCCCGCAAGTTTCCATGGAACCCCGGGCTTATGACCGTCTTCCGTCGAACCAGAGCACCTCAGACATGATGTTCACCAAGATGGATGCTCAGGTTTGTAGAGTATAAAGAAAAATAAAGAGAAAATTGAGATTTTCGTGAAATTTGACTCACCTTTGACGAAAAATAACGACATATTTTCAAAGTAATGCCATGTTCAAAATGATTCCACGAAATTCAAAATTGCCGTCAGAGAGTGAGGAAGATAAATGAGTTTTGGAGAGTCAGAGATAACTTTGAATTTTGTGGAAATTACTTTGAAAACGACACAAAAAAGAATACGGAAGAACAAAAAATCATAAATATCATATGTAGTTCAATTAATTATCAAAACTTTACAAACCCTTTACTTTCAAACAAATCCGAATTTTCAGAGCGAAGAAGGCCTCCGAAGCATCTCGGCAGGTAGACTGGAACACCTGGCGAAGATTCTGGAGCCGATCCGACCCCTGCATCTGATGTTCCGCGACTACTGCTGCTACCAGAACCGCCCTCCGATTCTCGTTTTCTGGTTCATCAAGATGGCCCGACATCGTCTGCACCGTCTCACCCTCCACAACCTCCAGGCCGTCACGCCCGTCGATGCTCATGACGTCATCTCCTTGGCCAACATCGAGATCTTCAACGTCGTCCAGCCGGTTGGTTTCAGGAGAAATTCGTGTGTACTGAAAATCTTAAAAACGAGCACACAACTTTTTCAAATTGTAGAAAGCTCATGAAATGAGGGGAAGAATTTTTTCAGGGAAACCTAGGCTAAAAAGAGAACAATCCAGAACCTCGCCAATCTGCTTTAATTCATTTATGAACATCAAAACCGCTTAAAACAAAGGATCTTGTTCAGGAGAGCCATCCGAACGTGCTGATCAAAGGGACGTTGCTGCTGAACTGGCTGCGCCTGCCTCTGAACGAGAGGAAGAAGATCTCGATCAACTTGACCGGCTGCCGCGAACTCAGCGCCCCCGGGATCGCCGCCTTCGTTATGGCCTGGAAGTCGACGGCCGAGCCGGCCATCTTCACCCAGTTCTCCCTCGACGGCGACTCCTTCAGATTCCACGAGATCTTCGTCGAGATCGAGTACGCTCAAAGAGGGGTATGTCAGAGATATTCAAGATCTGAAACCATTGAACTGCTTGTAGATGATGGAGAAGACGAACAAGAAGCAGGCCGAGACGGGCTCCGATAGGACATTGCTCAAGAAGACCCTGGTCGTTCGTCATCGTCGTGTCGCCAACGTTCAGATCACCTTGGCCTACGCCAATGAGTATGTAGATGATCAGAAGAGCCAGCTCCAACGTGACATTTTCAGCCGAATCATGCTCACCTGCAACGAGGTCGACATCCCCAAGGCGATGCCGACGAAACTGGCCCGGCCTCATTCCTTCGCAGTTCTCAACGATTCGCTCTCCAAGACTTGGTCCACCGAGTCGCTCAAGTCCTTGGCCCCGCCTAGTGAGTTCCGAGCGGATAGGAAAAATTTATATCTTTTCAAGAAACAAAAACAAAAAGCGAGCTTTTTCAGTTGATTTTCAAAAGTTGAAGTCTGAAGGACATAATAAAAAGGAACTGTTTCAGAACTGCTCCGTCCCTTGTCGCAGACGTCGATGCGAGGCGGCAACGCGTCGTCGGCGACTTCGGCCGCGTCAGTTTGTCGCGGCGACGGCTCCACCGACGACTACATCGAGCAGCCGAACCTCGTTAACCGATTCATCCGATTCTTGGCCACCTGACCCCTCAAAATTGTTACACCTTGTGTACATACTTGTACAGCTTTGCTTAAAGCCTCCTTCTTTTGTTTTTTCCTTTTTTTCTGACTAACTTTTTGTTTTTTCTTCTCTTTGTCTGTTGAATGACTATGCTTGAAGCTTTGATTCGCGGGTTTTTTCGGAAAGAAACGTATATAGTTTTGTAAATACGAATATTTTAGGTTTTTCAATTTTTTGGAGCTTGAGGTTGTAGGTAGGAAAGAGGTTGGGAATGAATTAAAATATTCAAATTCCAGTTTTTACTTTTTGCAAGCTTTTCGTGTCAGTGAAAATTTTGATTTTTCTCTAAAAAGTCCAGGAACTCAATCACTACCTCCTACGGCTTCTGATTCGAATGATGGTCAAGTTTTGCCTGCGAATCTCGGCTTTTTCTTACCATTAATTTATAACTTTTGTGAAAGTCTATTGTACATCTCTATTGTCTGTGTACATATCGGAAAAATGCTTACCATACGAAAAAGTACCCTACGAGCTTGCAATCAATCTATCGCCCATATGAAATCATCATTTATTGATTTTTCTCGAGAATATTTTCGGTTGTTGTTTTTTCCTGACCTGTTAAATATGTTTATTGTGTTGAAATCTCTATTCAAATGTTTATCCTTTGTTCATTATCATTGCAAAGACAAAAAAAGCTTTGATTTTTCCTTCGTTATTTTCTTTTTTGTTTATACTCTATCCTTTGGAGACACTCCTGCTCATATCCCACATTCGGACGAAATCGCCTTGCAAACTTTCTTACCCGCTGAAAAGATGTTCCTTTATTTTTTGTTTCTTGTTGTGTTTCTTCACCTCACACGTCAGACCTTTTACGAATTATGGTTGTATGTCGAGAATTGTACCATCTTGGTGAAACGCCCACAAATCTTTCGCTCTCGTTTACTCGGAAAATATGTCTTGAAACTTTTTTTCGACTTCTTTCTGTACTTTCGGTCTTTTCCCTAGGAACGATTTCCTTGTCATTCAACAGCCCAATATTATTTAATAATTCTCTGTAAAGCCTATCCAGGACCTATCAGTATCAAATGCTCTTTAAACTCATCAATCGTCCCAGAATTTTTGTTTTGTAACTAATAAACAGGTTCAGTTGGCCGGAGATTTGGGGGGACCACTAATACGATTTGTTTGCCACACGTGTGTGTACCGAAGGGATTAGAATCTCGTAGACAAGCCTCGTTCCGAGTTGCGGGACCACTGAGAGCTCGATTTTTTTATTAATATTAACATTTGAGTCTTTGAAAAGGTCAAGAAAATTGTAAATATGGAATGAGCCAATATTAGGCCAGAAAAATCGCTGATTGACGCCAAAATGAACAAAAATTGATTCATCGCTCAACAGGAACCGAACCAGAGACCTTTGGATTAATTATCAAGACTAAACCACTGTTCTATGAGTTATTTCTTGTAAAACCTGTTTTATTAGGAACTTGAGATTGAGACGAATTGAATGATATGATCAGATAAGCTGTAGCTGCTTGGAAAGTTTATACATAAGCCGTGTAATTTTTTTGCGCGTCAGATAAAATGTCTCGTCCGAGGTTGTGCGTCAGGTCAACTGTCGCGTCTGAAGAGGAAAATTCAAAATTTTTCCTTCTTTTCGAGGTTTTTCCAGTGTAATCTAGAGAACAGCTTCAATAAAGTATTTTCATATTACTTTTCTAATGACTTTTTTTCTAGAACTATTCCTCTTTGGAATAAACTAACTTCTTATTTAGATTTTAACGTTACCCCAGAAACTCTGCGTAAAAAGTTGAATGCTCTTCCGTTTGAAGCCTTTCATGAAAATATCCCCTCTCGTCTCCTGTGAATTAGCCATATTTCCGGGCACCCGTCAACTCGTTGGGGTTGACTCTTTCCCGTGTATTGTTATTTCTCTGCCTATTCCTTCACTTGATCATCTATTCTTCAATTATTATGTTAATTAATGGCAGTGAATAAACTATCTATTATTACTGCGATGAAGAATGGGATCTAATAATTCTATTTTTCAGGATGTCGAGCTTCAAAGCTTTTTTTCATTTTTAAGATACAGAGTAGCTGATTTTTTTAATAAATTCTTTTCATTATCAGCTTTCTAATGATATACGACTTCAGCGCTTCCCATCAACTTGTAATACTTACAAATGTTACAGAAAATCGCTAAAAATCGTTTGTAGCAAATTTTCAAATTAAATATCCTGATTCTGTTGTAAAAAAACGATAAAACATTTACTCGAAAAACCCGCGAAAAGAAAACAGAAAAAGTTCAATGAATTAATGATAAAACGATAATTTTGAGTGATAACCGTGACTTTCAAACATTTTACAGTGTACAAGAGTAATTATACAAGAAAAATATGCTTTCAGATGATACGAGCGGAAAAAAAGGCTTTTTTATAAGAGAAGAAATAATTATTATAGCCATCTTAATACATAATTTCAATGAAAAGCGATCAATATACAGCAAAGAAAAAAAATCGTTGTTCTCCATTTTTTCGTACCCGAAGCAGAAAAAAGTGAGAAAATGTTGTTTTTCGTAGGAAACTGAAAATGTTCAAGGCAAAAGAGAGAACTGAAGGGGATTGAACCAAGGATCTTACGGAGGAAGGTCGAGAGCCTAACCGGATGAGCTATGAGAGGGCGGAAGGTTCAGTTTAACAGTTTTCCTTGGAGCGCGAAAGTTCAATATAAAGAACAGCTTTTTTCTCATCGGAGCATGATTAGGGGGCAGTTTTTGACGCTGGTTCTGAATCTGAGCTCAAAAATGTGAATTTTCGAAGATGTAATTGCTTGAGATTCAGATTCAACGTGAAAAACTGGTTAAACAAGTTCAGGAAACGCCCTGTCAAGCTCCTTTTTTACAAGGAAAGCTGAATAAATGATATGTAATACAGGATCTAGCCAATGAAATACCTAAAGAAAAGCACCGGAAAAATTGGCTGAGCATCGACTCGGATACGGGGTCACAACATGCCACGTCGGAACCGCTTCTGGGGCTGTTTCTGTTCGACGATTTTGATGTTGACGAGGTTGGCGAGGCCGTTGGCGAAGTTCTGCTGCTTTTCCGTGGTCGTCGAGGGTTCGTGCTGTTGCTGCGGCTTGATAATCTACAACTGAACAGTTTTTTGGAGTTTGAACAAAAAAAAAGTGTCTTTTAGGTTGAAAAAAACAATAAAAAAGTCCTATTTGGTCTTCCTTTTTTCCTGTTTTTCCGAATTTCATTCTTCAAATCTGAGAAAAATCGGTATTTTTCGGGGCGAAAAATTATAAAATCCTTGAAAGACAGCTTCAATAGCTGTGAAAATACTGATGAAGAAAATTCAAAAAATAATTCCGGAAAAAAAAAATCAAATATCATTAGAATACAATTTTTTCGCAAATTATTCTATCGAAATCTCGCTTCAAGGACTTTCAAAGTTATAAGATAAGGAAATACAGAAAATATGGTCCATGAAACTTTTTAGTATTTCGAGTACTTGGAAAGCAGAGAAAAGCTCTAAAAAAATAGCCCTTCTTATCTTTTTTTACAATAGAATCAATAAAACTGAAAAAGGACCTGGAAGGAGCAAAGAAGGTTCTCGTCGACGTTCATGACGGCGCCGGCGTTGTCGAACTCGCCGCAGTAGTTGGGAGCCGAGAAAACCGTGACGAGGCCTCGGCGACCGAAGAATTCGTATCCGTCTTCTACCACCTGAGAAGGAAGCCTTGCATTGAGATTCAGAAAATGAACAGAAAATAGTTTTGGAGGAAGGCCTTTCAAATTCTTCGCTTTTCAGACTAACCTTATCAGGAAGGACCTTTTCAAAAAAGTGATTGATTTCTTCGAAAAAGCGATAAAAGCTTCTACCTGGTCCTATTCGACTATTGAAAGTACCATTCGACCCAAAATTTCACGACGTATGGAATGGTACCAAAATCAGCTCGATTCGTGAAGAGAGAATTCATAATTTTATGAATCTTTTGACACCTAATTTAAAAAATAAAAACTCAACCAAGTCCTACAAAAACAGTAACAAAATCTCGATTTTTCTGACTTTAAGAGCTCACTTTATGAACTATTTCTACTCAGCCCCTATTAGAAACATTTTCGAAGACATCTTCTTAAATTCTGGCTGGAGAAAGTCGTACCTGATGTCCCCTGACGACGATGTCGAGGTCCATCTTCTGAAGGAACTGGACGAGGACGTCGACGCCGAAGACGTAGCTGACGCCACGTTCGTTTGGCGCCCAGCCAACCACCGAAGCGTCTGGATCGGACCAGAGAAGGTCGCAAAGTAGTCCTGGAAAGATTTATTTTTACTCTTCAGACCTAATATCTAATCATTAATTGAAGGTTACGGTAGCTTTCTTTTTGCTGTGTTTTGGAAAAGGATCTACTGCTTGGAACTCACTAAATGGCGTTTTAAAAATTGACGGAAACACAAAAGAATCGTATAACTTATTCGTGTGACTTGTCTGCGCTCTCCACCAACAATACACTGTTTTTTTTATCGTGTCAGGACCCTTTTTTCGATGGCTCGGACCGTAAATGTGAAACTCATTTTTTTCGAGAAAACTAACCAGTTTCCTGGACGTCGCAAGGTCGATTAATGCGTTTGAGCTGGTCGAGGGTGCGGAGAGTCGGAGAAAGGCCGCCGTGGCAACAGAAGATCTTGTTGTCGATGAGGGCCGCCACGGGCATGCAGTTGAACACGTCCTGGAAGCACTTCCACAGCTTCACGCTGTATCGTCGTTTGCCTGGAAAATTTCGAGCTTTCTTTGATTTTTTTCCATAGCTTCAGACGCCGTAAAGAAATTTACTTTCTCTAATTTCTTTTTTGATTTTTTTTTCTTGAAGATACAGTTTTAAAGATTATCTAATTTCAAATTTTTCGCTTTGGAAAGGTTCCTCAACCCCTCCAAGCTATAAAAAATGACCATTGAACCAAACCCTGTTAACCTAAAAATTCTCAAAAATTGTCCTTTCAAAGCAACAAAATTTCAGCCCCGAATCACATTCTGTCCGGGAAAATTCCCAACTTTCCTATCATTCGTCATTTTAGCACCTTTTCTATCAAAACGCGTGGTTTCCCGATGGACTCACATTCGTCGTAAAACCCATAGATTCGGTTCAAATTGGCGACTTCGTGATTTCCGCGGAGCAGGAAAAAGTTGTTGGGATACTTGATCTTGTAGCAGAGAAGCAGGACGATCGTCTGTAAATTCAGCAGTTTTTAACGCTTGTTTTCAATTTTTGAGAAGATTTTTCGGATCAGAATCGTTGGGACTTTGGCACTGAATCAAGATATAAAAAATAGAAAACCTTATATATTATTAAGCTGGTTTCAAAAATTGTACAGATGATTATGGAATCTTGGAAAAATTTTTCGATTCTTCTCTTATTTTTCAGGGAAAATTTCCGGCAAAAAAATGTCCTAATTTTTTTCGAATGATGACTAGAAAAAAATCGATAAAACAACAATTTGAATTTTTTTCAGAAGAAAAAAATTTTTTTGTACTGACCGTCTTGAACTTTGAATGGTCAAAAAAACTATTTGGATAAGTTTTTTTCGAAAATTTTTTTCCTTGAAACAAGAAAAAAATCCTTTAAAAAAATCAAAAATTTGATTTAGGTTCCTAATTTTCAATTTCCAGTGGTAAATTCAAACAGAAAAAAATTGCGTATCATTTTTTTAATAAATTTTCCAGCCGAAAAAAATGTCCTTTATACAGTTCTTCGGCCTCCAAATCGTATTTTCGAAATTCAAATTTGAAAAATAAACCAGATTTCAAGAATTCTTATCACTTTTTGTTTCAAAAAAGCCTTTTAGAACTTCTTCAATTTTTTTTTCCAAGTTGCTCGCTTTTTTCACTCATATCACTGTTTCTGGTGAATTTATGAAACTTTACCGCTAAATTTTTTCGATGGGATGGGCTCCTGAGTTTTAGGATAAAAGAGTATTGAGATGTAGAATACTTTATTTTTCATTTTTGAATCACGTTTTTGAAAACCCAGCTTTTTAGGCAAAAATAGGAAAATTTGAAACGGTCCCCGTTACGGGCAAAACACTTGAAAACATGAGAAATCGGAGGCCGTTCCCGTTGCGCGACTCGGCGGGTGGCAAATCGACGGGAAAAGCCGCAAAAGCTGGACGGATTACGGTATGATTCACGGCGGCTGATCGTCTGCGCACACAATGCGTGAAGAGAGCGGAAAAAGGATGTCCGAAGAAGCCGGTTTAGTGAAGGAGAAGACTTGTCAGAGGTACTTTGAGGAGATTCCGTGGATCCGATTTCGAGATCATCTTTTTTGGAGCGTTCTGCGAGCTTTGAGGCTCTTCGATAGGCGCTTTATTCAGAAAAATAGAGAGAATAAATCAAATTCTGGTTCAGGTGTGATTTCTAAATAAGAAAACTTCTAAACTAACAAGGAAGTTTGAAAAAAGTTCATCAAAGATGATTATAGTCCATTTCCCGCAACTTGAAAATTTTCGAGTGTCTGCGTCTCTCTGTTCCCTCACCGGCGAGGTCAGAGAAACGAGAAAAGAGCACGTCAACACGAGATGGTCGTCAAGAGACGAGGAGGGCGCAGAGAAAAAGATAAATTCCAAATCACGAAAACTACAGTAGCCCAGAAGCATTCGATTGAATTTCCGTTGATTTCAGTCCACTTATTCAGGAAGTGGAACAGTAATCTCAACTCTATCTCAAAATCTCCTTCTAAATTGCTCACCTCAATGCTTTTCGGTCCTCGGTCAACATAGTCACCGAGGAAGAGATAATTCGACTCGGGAGGATATCCGGCGAGGTTGAAGAGTCGAAGAAGGTCGCTGTACTGTCCGTGAATGTCTCCTGGAATGATGGCTCAGTCAGTTAGAAGTTCCGGGGGTGGTGATAAGGACCGAGATTCAGATCCGGCCAGAAGGTTTACAAAGAAACAGGCTTGCTCGATCACTTATAATTTTTTGAAACAAAAAGCTGAAGTTTCGTAGTTTCCTTTTGAAAACACCCTACGATGTTTATGTCGGCGCAAGCCGTTTCTGGTCGGGCGCACTTTCAAGATTTTCATGGCCGCCTTGAGCCTTTCTCATAACACCAGCGCTTTTAAAAATCTGAGAATCGGATAAATCAGAAAAAAATAAAGTTTTAAAATCTCAACTAGACCGAATGGCTTCATTTTTGATCGAAAATTTTATCCCATTTTTTCGAAACTGGAAAATGATTCCTTCATACTAACCGGCGATTTTCAAAGGCGGCTCAAGTTCTAGAAGCATTGGCTGGTGGAGGAAAATCTGTCGAGCCAAAAGCAAAATCATCCGAATCTCGTTTTCGGTCACGTCGATGTTCTTCTGCCATGGCTTCACCTGAAAATTGATCATCTACTTTTTCGATATGATCGAGGTCAGACATCTATTGACCTATAGGATCACAAAAAAAACTTTTTTTTTCTTTTGCTGAAACTTTGCTGAAGTATACTTTAGGATCTTCTGATTCCAGAACAAGAAAAACAATTTTTGCAATAGATCTTGTTTCCGAGTTATGGAGCTTCAAAGTGTGCAAAATACGCAAACTAGGCAAAAACAGTTCCCTAGTCAAGAGAAAAATCCCCCTTCTGAAGGGGGAAAAGAAGGCGAGAAAGTCCCAGGAGGAGTTGACAAAATACATTAGACACAAGTGCAACGAGTGCCTCCGGGGATCGTCTTCTTCTTCCTTTTTTGGGGAGCCGAGCATCATTTGGTGCCCCGAGTTTTTGACCTTTTTTCCGATGGGGGAAGCTCATAAATCAAGCAGAATTGGGAAATGTTCCGCTTGGGGCTTTCAACCAGCTCAGGTCATTTTTTTGATTTTTGGAACGGGAAAAAATCTTTAAAAAGGTTGGATATCGTTCAAAAAATGGAAAAAAACGTCTAGAGATTTTTTTCGATGATAAAAAAAGTTCAACAAAAAAATTTAAAACTTTCAGGAATCTCAAAAAAATTATAAATTCTAAGCTTATTGTCAATTCACCAGTCTTATTCCTATATTTGAAAATTTGGTGAGTGATTTTTTTGCATCATGAAAAAAATTGAAAAAAATGACGTACATATCAGGAAAAAAATTTTTGGTAACCAATTTTCTGTGATAAAATAAATAGAAAAAAAGAGCTTTTTTTGTTTTTCTTTTTCTGGATCACTTGGTTTTTGAATTTTCTTTTTGAATCCTCGATTTTTTTGAAAGGTTTTTTTCGAAACCTGAAAGAAAAATAAATCCGAAAAATTGGATCAATAAATCACATAACCGATGGAATTTCAGAAAAAAAGTGATACATTTTTTTGAAAAAAATCTCTTGATATTCAAACTTTTTCTCAAAAAAATCCGACAATAATAAATATGGAGAAACGCAGAATTTTGATCATATAAGCCTCAAAAATTCCGGCAAAAATGAAGAATTAAAAAAAAACCTGAATAAGGGTGGAAATGACCGAGTCGAGGTTGAGGTCGCCGTAGTGAACCGACTTTCTCCGCATCATCCGTTCCGCCTTTTTCTGTTCTGAAAAAGAAAAATCATTCAGCAAAACCTTTATTCCAAGAAAAACGAGCAAATCGAATTGGAAGCCGACGGATTCCGGGTTGGGGGGGATTTTAATGACCTGACGTGTCTGCGTCATAAAATCATGAGTTCTTTGATAAATTTCTGACAGAAAATGGGCAATAAAATTGTCTTTCTTTTGTGGGTTTCGCGATAAAAATGATTATTTATAGTTCTGAAAGAGTTCTTCAGTTCATTTGGGAGGGGGAAGATAATTCGATACGGGAGTCTGTGGAGTTTGGTCATTTTTTGATACCAATAATAAGGTTTTTTAAGTCTGAAATGAAAAAAAGCAGTCAAGAGAAAGAGAAAATCATGGTTTTTCAAGGTTTTGCAGTAGTAAAATTGTAGAATAATTCAAAAGGATTTTCCTCACAAGGGAAGATATTTAACTTTGCGGTTGGGATTTTTTTCTGAAAATTGGCCAGGAAAAATTGGCCTTGAGGTCCCAAAAAGAAGATCCTGAAATTCACAACCTGCATGGACTTCTAGTTTTTTTGAGAAGAAAAAAATGCCCAAAATCAGTAAAAATAGGCCAATTCGTGGGCTTTCGAGCTCTAATTTTTTTCAAAAACCCGTGAGTTGGGCGGGCTGAAAACTTTCAGGATATTTTTTTCTGACAAATCAAGGAGTGTTTCGAGCAATTTTCCAGAAATTCCCAACCTTAAAGTGAAATGACCTCCCTTGTCAAAGTTGATAAAAAAAGACATATTTTAAAAACCAAAAAAATTTTTCATCTTTTGTCCAAATAAATACACAACACCAACATTATCAATTTTGAAGAAAAAAATTATAAAACCCAACAGAAACCGAGAAAAATTAATTTAAAAACTTAAGAATTTTCAAGTTCCAGAAAAAAACCTTTAATTTCGAAGCTTTAAAAATCCTAACCACATCGGTACATCATTTCGAAAACTTCTACCAACCACCAAAAATTTTCTAAAGTTCATTCCTACACTATACAAAACACATATTTCATCGCAATATATTATCAGAAAACGTCAGAACTGAAGGTGACTTTTTGTTCTGGAAAATAAGCTCATTAAACGAGGATTATCAACCTATCATAATACCTAAAAACCATTATTGTTCCTTGAGATTATGAAGCGAATCAAAAAAAGCGACCACATTTTGTGAAAAAAAAGTTAATGAGGTCATTTTTGACTTTTAAAAACTTTTTTTCTCAGGTTAATTCTGATTTCAAACTTCAAAAAAATTAATTTTTTTCAGGTTCTTTTTTTCAAACAAACTTCAAAAAAAATCCAAAAAAAGGTAGAATAGAAGCCAATTCAATTTTTTTAAAAACTTCTCAGCAGTCTGTAAAGATTCAAATCATAAAAAGATATCAAATATATTTCAAATATATTTCAAAAAGAAAAAAATTTCCAGTCATCAGGAGCTGCTCCGTCAGAAAAAAAGGGGCGGAGCCAGCGCATTCCTTTTTGGAAGGAGGCCATTTTTTTCTGGCTCTTTTACGATCGTATGATAGATTTTTTTATGTGAGAAAGATTTTTTTCCCAGATTGAAAACCCTTATTTGAATGGTTTATAATGAGGAAAAGGTCAAAAAAATCGAAAAATTATGGTGAACGAGAGATTCTTTTCATAATTCTCATCAAAATTTGGTTACCAGCCCTAGTTTGAAATATTGTTTTTCATTATATGAATATTATCTTTTGATTGAATCCTCATTTTTTTCATTCAGAAAAAAATTATCAGTGAGTAAATTCTGTTAAAAGCTGGGACCAAACAAATTCTCAAAAAGTTAGGCGTAATTTGAAGAGGTTTTTTTCTAAGTTTAACAAAGGATTTAGGGTATCTTTTTTTAATAAAACGTATGGTTTTTGAAATTATTAGAATTTTAGAAATCTACAATCTGAGTTCTGATTTTTTTGAAGTTAAGCAAGCCTCAAAAAAATCATGCGTTTTTCTGAGTTTTGAAGAAGTTTTTATCAAAGAAGCTGAGATTTTATTTGAATCAAAGATGAAATTCTGAAAAGGTTGGTACGGAATTTTCGAAATTTATGAACCTAGAACCTGAGGTATGATTTTTTTAAAGGGATTCATCATTAATTGAAAAAGTCCTGACGTGTCTGCGCCCTCTTTTCTCCACCTCTCTTTGCATAGAAACGGGAAGAATGGACTATAAAAAAATCATAAAAGTATGCTTCATTCTACTGTAGAAAAAAATCTATTATTTCCCTCGTTTTCTTGATGAAATCATATTTTTCGAAAGACGTTTTATCGCTGTTTGACTATATGTCCACGTGAAGAGCAATAAAATTGATGAAACAAGGTGATCATCAGATAAAAATGCGGGTTCGGAAAAGCAAAGGGCCAAGGGTGTGTCCGGTTGATTCACTTTTATATAACCAGGTGAAGGCAACTAGAAATTAATTATCATCAGAACCAGTGATTTTATTGCATTTTTCGGTAATAAACCTTCTCTTTCCCCTTTCTTTCATATCTAGTAAGAACTGATTACAAAAATTTTACTTTTTATTTCAAGTAAACGAAAATGGAATGTGACTAGAAAAACCTCAAAAAAACAAAAATTAATTCTCCTTCTTTTTTTGTACATGTTATTTTGTTCTGCCTGTAAATAAATAATATTATTAATTTTAACTTTTTATTTCAAAGTAACGAGAATGGAATGTGACTTGAAAAACTTCAAAAACCAACACGAACACTGTTCAGTAGTATATCAAGAAAAGCGTAACCAGAGGCGTAAAAAAGTGGGCGGAGCCTCGTACAAAGACTCCGCCCACTTTTTGGCCGTAGGCCGTGTTATTTTTTTTTGTCCGCCGGTTTGTTGGTTGGCCCGAATTGTATGCAGAAAAAGCCGATAAGCTTTTTTCGGAACGCTTTGAATGGAAATCGGAAAAAAAGAGCGTTCCGATTTATATCTGTACAATTTCGGGGCTTTTTGTGCTGAAAATGGAGTGAAAAATGACTGAAAAGTTGCTGGAGACGGATATGAAAAAATTGAGGGAATACTCAGGAACGCCAGAGTGATCCCTTAAGTGGCTAGTGGAAAAAAAACAGATCCTTTAGGGACAATTTTTTCATTTTTTTTTCAAAAAAACTAATTTTTTGATTTTTCCGCATGGAAATGCTTTTTATCATAGACTTCAAAAAAGTCATGGAATAAAAATTCCCCTTAAAGGGCCACTAACCAAAACCCCTATAGGGATCACTCTAGAGTCAATAAGTAGCTATTTCTGAGCTAAAAAAAAAAACTAAAAAAGCTCTTCGTGAGCTGAAAATCGCCTTAAAATTGACTGAAAAACTGCTCAAAACGCTGATTTTATCAATAAAAATCACATGGAAATCGTGCAAAATGTTCAAAACTCCGAAAAAAAAACCTTCTCTTCAAACTCCAGTTCAAAAATTAATGAATAACTGGTTCCCAGCTTGTTTTCAAAACTTAAAAGCTTGAAAAAAGACAAAACTTGTGAGGATTTGGAGAAGTTTGGTGGGTTGGTGATTGTTTTTCGAACAAAGTTTTCTTTTCCCGCATGAATTTACAAAAAAACCTCACTGAGAATAGAAAAAAATAAACCAAAAATGCTTTTTTTTTCAAACAAAAAGAAACGAAGAAGTAAATTAATCTTTCCAAAGAATAACCTAGAAACCAGTGATTATATAAGCAAAAAAAGAAAGGAAAAGAAAAAAATAGGAGAATCCGGGAAGGGAAAATGGGATTAAAAAAATGGTGGTTTGAACGGAAAAAAATGAGGCAAAATAGGCTAGTGCAATTTAATGAGAATAATAATATTATGACGTCCGTTAACGTAGAGAAAGTGGAAGATTGAATTGAATTGAATTTGATTGGAGAAAAAAGTGCTACGATTTCATAATCTCTGGTCGCATTTGAAATGGCTCAAAGCGTTGCGGTCGCGATGCGTTCTGGCAGAAAAAATGAAGGTATCCTGACGGTATTTATTTTATTCCTACTTCTGACTCTCAAAGACTTTTTCCGCTTCGTTTGCCAAAGAAAATGCCGAGGCGCGTAAGTAGTTAAAAGTCGGGCGCACCTTCATTTTAAAGGAAACGCGTAGTTTTTCAACACTGATTCCCAAAATTTGTGGAAATAAATAATTTAGGAACTCGAAAACCCCTATAGGGACAGCCTTAGAGGCCCTTGAAGTTTACTCTCTAGGGACCACTTAAGCTTGCAAAAAGTGGCCGCTATAGAGGTTTTTTTAGTTAGATAGTTCTTTACAAGTTTTTGAGGGTTTATTTCGATGCTAAAAAAAAATTTTAAAAAAATTGAAAAATCTATCAAAAAAATTTACATGAATATTGAGCTCAAAAATAAGCTGAAAAATTGAGCGAAAATGACTGAAAAATTTGCTGGAAATAGGATAAGAAAAAAATTGAGAACATGTTTGAAATCATCAGAGTGGTCCCTTAAGTGGCTAGTGAAAATACACAGATCCTTAATAAGGTTTTTTTCGATGCTAAAAAAAGTCAAAAAATTGAGAACCTGTTAAAAATTTATATGGAGATTAAGCTCAAAGTGAGCTGAAAATGGCTCAAAAAGTGAATTGAAACGGCAGAAAACTATGGTAAAACTTCAAGAGAAAACCTTTTTTCATTATATTCCAACAACACTTTGAAAAAACCCGATCCAGTGCTCTGTTTTCCAATAACAAAAGACGCTGTTTACCCCATAACCTGAGCAATAGAAAGCAATTAAAAAGTGCACCGCCCGGGGCGGCTATTTTCCCCTCGGACATTCAATTCCATATATAGATATGAAAGCTGCTTTTCTGGCAATGAGTTCAGGGGTTTGACGTGACCGGAAAAGAGTCATATAACTGCTGAAAAAAATGGCCTTTTTCCCTGTTTTTGGGAGGCAGGTGGAATTAGAAAGGGGGAAGGCGCCAAATTTGAAATCGAACCTTTTTCTGTGGGCGTTGAGATTTTTTTTTTTTTGGATTCTCACGTCATTCTCATTGCTTTTTTTCAGAAGGTTTCCGAATGGGTAAACAGAGAAAGATCAGGTATCAATGACTTTCGAGTAAATTCGAGACATCCCGGCTATTTTTTTACTCGACCGGGGAAGTCTGGTTGACTTTTGAAGGAACAAAAAAACGGAGATCACCAAAATTTGGTTTTTTTAAATTCTTGAAGCTTCTTTTTTTGAAAAGTGACCAAAAAAAGCAAAAAAATGTTCAGTTCTGAAAACTGCTTTTTTTATTCTTGAAAGGCTAAATATTAGAAAAATTAACTAAATTTCTTGGCAAAGGAAAAACTTATAAAAAAAAAAGTTCGCGACGAAAAAAATTAAAGGAAAAATTATTGACTTTTCTGTTTCACAAATGTTTTATTTCTATCTTTGCATGTGTCCTGTACTGGTAATAAAAAATCAACTCTCAAAAATTTCACTTTCAAAACTCATTCTAACTTGAAGTTCCACGGTCGCACGTGGAATGGCTCTAGATACAAATAACGCTTCGAGGCGCGCCCGACTTAAATCGACTTTCATGCTTATTTTTCCGCCCGCTACGTTTTTAGTCATTCCAAATGCGACAACTGTTCTTGGTCCTTACATTTTCTCATATTTAAAAGGGTGGAAGAATGACATAAACAAAGACGTGTCATTTGAAATTTATTTATATAGAAAGATTGAAACAGCAATAGCATGTTAAATTAAAAATGTTCAAACTCAACAAAAAATCGGGACCGCTAGACATGACTAACGTAAAGCTGAAAAAGTGCTCAATCTCAACAGGAAACACTTGCTTTTTTTTCCCATTTCAAACGACTGATTCGCATTTCCGGCACTGATTTGACCTTTTTCCTCGCAGAAAAAGAGAAACTTTCCGTGGGAGTTTCAGCGGTCACAGGTGCTTTGAATATTCATCTGGCCCTCGAGAAAAGGTTCGGAGAGAAAAAAAAATAGCGTGGGGCACTCGGCCATTCAAAAATGCAACGGATTTATGATGACTTTCTGTTTGTTTCGAACGCCGTTTGCAACAGAAAAAAATGGCGGTAGAATTGATTAAGTAAGTGAAAAACCCTGAGACTTTTTTCAGGGACCAAAGACAGAAGAAACTAGAAAAATTATATGAAAATGGTCTCACAAAGTGACGTCATTTATATACCTCAAATGAGGAGAAGATTTCTTGGTTTTATAATTTTATATAAAACAACTTTGCTGTTTCAAAGAAAACGTTAACAGCTTTCAAGCGTCTTTCTAAAATTAAAATTTTGAGCTATAAATTCCGTTCAAAACTGGCCTCAAAAAGTGACGTCATCTATAGGAAAAAAAATTATTTTCTTGGTTGTACAGAAATCTATAAGGCAATTTTGCTGTTTCGAAGAAAAAATAAACAGCTTTCAAGCGATTTTCTCTAAAATTTTTATGAGCCAAAATTTTTATTCAAAACTGGCCTCAAAAAATGACGTCATTGACATTTTTAAAATGACGTCATCAAAGTACTATATTTAGGAAAACAGTGCCAGTATCAAACAGAAAAGCTTACTTAGGATCTCCAGAGAAGTCTCCGCTTGAATTTACCGCTCTAGGGACCTCTTCACCTCCCTCTAAAGGGGTCATCAAATCTCGCAAAAGTGAGCCCTATAGGGGTCAAGCTAGCCAACTCAGAAGAAGCATTTCTATGCGAAAAACTCAATAAATGGTCGTTTTTTGAATGAAAAAATATAAACAGAGGATGATTTTTTCAAGTTTGTCTTTTTATTTTTCAAATATCTACGGAATATTGAAAGACATTATATGGACCACTTGATCTTTAGGGACTCCGGAATGATGCCTTAAACCACTATAGGGACCATTCTGAGCTTAACCGGTACTTTTTTGTCCCCTATAGTGCGTGTTCTTTATTTAACCCCTATAGGGACCTATTTGGCTATGGGCATGAAGAAACGATAATAAACATATTAATTAACGATGAAATATTTTTGACTGGTAGGTGAAACAGGGATCATAACTAAAAGCATCTATTTATTTATTCTGTGAGGAAGTTTTCCAAGCAAACAAGTAAATATCCTCATTTTTTTCCTTTTTGGGTTCTTAGGACTTTAAAAATAAATCAAGATGGGAATATGAGATATTTTGAGTATTGCTGGATATAAACAAGGAAATTTAAAAAAATTGGGGCAAATGGAGGTCTTTTTTTCGGTACACAAAAAAACATTGTAAAGTGATTTATAATGTATGTTTTCAAGTGGTTTTCCCAAGGAATCAAAAAAAGTAAACAATTTTCGAAGAGTATTGGCTTGAAATCGTGATGAATTTCTGAAAAAGATAAGAAATAAAATGAAAATGAGGTTTTTTTTAAGCCTTAATTAGGTTTTAAGAGAACGGCAAATTATCAGTTTTTGAAAATAATTTGAAATGAAAATCAGAAAAAAATCAGAAGACCACCGGTTTAAAAAAAATCATGAAAAAAGGTACAAAGAATCGGGATTTTCCAAGTTTTGGAAAAAATGTTATGTTTGGAAATTTTTTAAAAAAAATGCTAAAACATCAGGAAAAAAGTTTTTTTAACTATTTTTTTTCTGAAAAGGGCAAAAATTTTCTTGATTTTCCTGAAAATCACTGCTTCAAACAGGTGAAAAGTACCTGACAGGTGATAATTACCAACCTATGTTCTTAGTTATTTTCGAATTTTCAAAAAATCTCTCCTTTCCCGGAAACCTTCAAAATTTGTTTCCGTGCCATTTTAAGCCCAAATTATTATAATTTCCAGAAAAAGACCTACTTGAGAGCATCCAAATATTAGTTTTGCTCTGAAAACACCAAGATTTCCGTTTTGAATGAGCATTTTGGGATGGGATAGCAATATCGGAGGAGCCTCGGAAGCAGCCAAATTTATTGGGGCTCATGAAAATTTATCTTCGAGGAAAAAGGAGCCAGGATAATAGTTATTGGTAGTCATTATCGCAGGAGAAAAATTATTTCGAAAAAATTTTTTTCATTTTTTTAGCACTAATTTCAAAAAAAAAATTTTTCTTCCTTTATCACTGTTCAAAAACGCTTTTAGACGAGTTTTATCGAAAAAACGGCTGAAAAATCGGTCGCAAAATCATAATTTTCAGGGAAAAAGGCAGTTTTTATAGCAAAAATTATCCCTTATTTCGGTTTCACCTCTTTTTAAAACTCAATGGAAAACGTTTTTTCAATGTTCTTCGAGGAGAAAGGAGCCTGGATAATAGTTTTTTACTACACAATTTAAATTTACTGTACAATTTAAAATTCTCGATCAAGAAAGGATATTCATCCACCGAGACACGTGGAATGACTCAAAGCGTCGCGGTCGCGTTGCGGTTGCTATTTCAAACGACCGCTCCGCAGCCGTGACGCGTCGAGCCATTCCAAATGCGGTTTTGAATGGAATATGGGCTTTTAAGGGAGGGCGATTCGAGTATGCCACGGTCATTATTGAAACGGTTTCGATCAAATTAATTAATTATATGTATTCAAGGTAAAAAAATTAAAAAGGAAAGTTTTTGAATAAATTTTAATAATGACTCAACGACATTTTTTTGATTTTGGAATGGCCCCCACTAAAAATGGTTTATTATTCAAAAAAATATGAAAAAATCAAATCACTGCCCATGAAAAAAAGGGGAAAACATTTCAAGTCGAAAAATCTCATGACAAACATTTTGTAAAAATTCTATTGACGCTCAAATTTTTCAATTATGAGAACTTCTGAGACATTGGACCAAAAAGACTAGAAAAAAGACAGAACGACGCGAAAATTTTCAGAAAAAATGGAAGGAGAAAGGAAGTGAATCTGTATGCGAATCACAAGATTTTCACGACCGAAAATGAAATCAGCGGCACGCCAAAAACAAAACAAAAAACCAAAAGAAAGTGAAGAAAAAATGAGAAAATTTTTATTTTGGAACACGACCGAAAAACAAACGAAAATCCTTTTCGTTCTTTGAGAGTCTCAAAAAAAGATGACCCGGGGAAGAATTTTTTTGTTTAAAATCCCGAGTGATTTTTGATTTATGAGCGTGTTTTTTTGAAGCAAAATTGGCAGAAAAATTGATTGTTTTGAGGTTTTTTTCTGAAGAAATTGTCGCGGGTGGTTTTTTTAAACCTCCTGTAACATTGAAACTGGAAAAAAATGATAGAAAAAATATTCAAAAAAATTACTTTTTTCGGTTCTATTTGAGACGCCGTGGTCGCATTTGGAATGGCTCGACGCGTTGCGTTTTTAAGCATTTTCAAAGCTTAATTGAACTTAGAAACAAGCTCTAATGTTCTATTATATGATCCGACGCGTAAACCGTATTTGGTCGGGAGCAAAAGCTTCTATCTCTTTCTAAGTGCGATCATAAAATCTTAAATTGTAAAAAAAGGGAGAAAATTGATCTTAAAGAAATAATTATTCATTTCTAAATTTTTTTAAAAAAACTTAATCAGAAGATTTTCGATTTTTAAAAAGTGAATGGTAAAACTGGACAAAACTAGCTAACATGAGCAATACGTGGAGCCAAAGAAAGAAGAAGTCAAATCCTAGTCGTGTTCCTCCCAAATCAGATGTAACGTGGCTTCTGTAATAAAAATTAATGAGTTTTTGCCAATATTACAAGTAACATGAGCAATAAACGGGCAAATATGAGCAAATCTGAGCAATGATAAACTTTAAGAAATCAAGAATGTAGCAGAAAAAATTTGCAAGAATGATTCAATTTCCTATAACATGAGCAATACATCATTTCCCAATATTCCCATTTAAAATAAGTTATGTCGATATACCTTGAGAAATGTGAAATTCTTATGAATTTAAATATTTCAGAATGTTTCTTTAACATGAGCAATGAGCTTTTTTTCCCAAAAAAATGAAATTTTTCTCACAGAAATGGAATTTCAAATCGAATGAACTTTTCTCTAGCATGAGCAATTTACTCGAGATTGGTTGTACCCAAAAATAGGCGGAAGGGGGAAGAGACACACAATCAGGGCTTCAGGACGTGTGGTCATCTCGCATTTCTTTCCAACCGGCCACGCCCCCTTTTTTCGCCTTTTTCACGGCACTGAATGACGTCCTAACGAACCAGGCGAGCGTGTCGGGGCAGAAGCTCCGCGATTTGCTTCGAAATAGGTCTCTGCTCTCGTTTCTTCCTTATTAGGGCCGAAAAAAAGTTTTTCTTTTTCCGCGCGTGAAAGAAAGGAGAAGCTGGGTTGGAGGTCAGAGATCGTGGAAACAAAAAGAAAAAAAATTTTTGAGCTTTTTTTCGTTTTTGGCTAGAACTTTTTGAGTAGATGCCCTGAACGTAGAAAAAAAGATGATTCTTTATTAAAAAAACAACTTCATTTTTTTGAAATTTTTGAATCAACCTATCCTGTTCAAAAATTGAATAAAAAAATAACAAATATTCAATTAAAAAAACTCAACTAAAGGCTTCCAGGATTTTTTTGAGCATTTATAGCTCTCAAAAAGCGGAAATTCGCTTCGAAATAGGCCTTTCCTCACATTTTTTTAAAAATTGGAACGAAAAAAATCATTTTTTTCAAGCGTAAAAAGGTGAAACCGGGTTACAGATTGTGAAAGTGGTGAAAAAAAGTTTTTGAGTTTTTTTGGAGTGAAATTTCTAAGATTTTTCTTGTTCAGAAAAACTTTATGCGAAAAACTGCGTTCATATGGAAAAACTTTAAAAAAAGAATAAATCCATTTTTCATTATTTTTCTTGCAACTGTAAACTACGATAAAGCACTTTTTTTCGGATGAAAATCCTCATGGTCAAAAAAATTAGTTGAATTTTTGAGAAGTTTCATTATATAATTACTTTTAAAAAAAACTAGATATTGATTCAAATTTTACTTTGAAACAGGTTTCCGCTCTCGTTTTTTTCTTATTCACTCGTAAAAAAAATTTTTTTCGCATTCCCTAGAACTTTCTGAGTACCCCAAAGGGAAAGTGGACTTATAAAGCACAAAAAATTCATTTCCTGATAATTTTTCTATTTTTTTAAACCGATATTGCTTCAAAATATGTCTCTAATTTTTTTCCGTTCTTTTTTGGGCAAAAAAAACTTTTTTGCAGAAGGCCTGAGGTCACAGATCGAGCCTTTTTTTGCAGAAAAGTTGCAACTTTTCCTGGATGAGAGCAGAGAATCTTTTTTCGTGCACTTTTCTTCTATTCAGGAACGCCATAGTGTTCACTAGAGGGGCTCTTGTAGAATCCCCTCAAGTGACTACTTTATCACACTCTGTAGGGAACACTAGAGCTTGCTAAAGTGGCCACTTTAGGGAAGCAGAATAGCTTTTTATTGTAATGAACCCTGTCTTAATATCAGCGTATTTTTGAAGGAAAAAGTATCAAAAAAATTAATAAATCAAGTTTTTTTCAAATTAAATTAAACCATCAACCCCGATATGGAGCTTTTTTTGTACCCTGTATGGGCTGTTGTTTTTCCTAAGCCCCTCTAGGACCACTCTGGCGTTCCTAAGTTATTCAAAAAAATTAAAAAAATTCAACATATCAAACGATTCTAAAAAAATTAGAAGTCGAGTAATTAAAAAAACGGTGAAAAATTTCTGAGAACAGGTTATATTCCTGTTTCGACATTAATATAAAAGTCATATTTTTGGAACGCTGTTACTTTAGTATGTTTCTGGGTTAAGAAGTCTTCAAAAAATAAATTTCACCAAAGATTTTATTATTTTCACATTCTCAGACATTGGTAACGCGAAACGGACGTTTCGGGGTATTTCTAGTGACCACTTTAGTAGCTCCAAACCCTCAAGTGACCCCTGGAATTGCCCAGAAACGTCCGGAGCACGTCCGTTTCGCGTTACCAATGTTCGAGTTTTTTTCTAAATTTTATTTTTCCCACATTTTTTTCAGATTAGAGAAACATGCTTATTAATTATAAAATTGATTAACAGTGTGGGAATTTTTTTAGATTATTTGTGAAAAAAAGCGGAAAAATTCAAAAATAATGTAGCCGCGAGAAAAAAACTCGAAAAAAATAGCAAGAAAAATTAAAATTTCCCTACTTTTTTTCAGTCGAAATGAAGACTCAGTGAGATTTGCACGACGGGGGAAGACATTAAGAAAGAGAAAATCGCATTTCAAGTTTAAAATTTTTTATAGACTCGAAAAATGAAGCTTTTCCCTTCTAAAACCCTTAAGGAAGTACTTGGCTTGAAAGGGAAAATCTCGAATTTCTCTCAAATTTCAACTGGATTTTCCATCAAGGGGCTCTCTATTACTATCCACTTCCTGTTTTGATTCTTCTCCTAAAAAACATTTTTTTTCCATTCAATTGAGAAGGCTCTCCATGAAATCCTTCAATTTGAGATTTTAAAGGTTAAAAATAAATATATTTTAAAACTAATGTCTTTCATTCGAAAATTGTTTAGGAAACATATTTTTCAAAATACCAACCCTTTCTTTTTTTAAATTGAAAATTTTTCCGGAATCAGACACATCCGTGTAGAAGATGTTCCATATTAAAAGATGAAACTGTTCGAAAAAAATTAGTCCAAAGTTTCGAAAAAAATGTCAAGCTTCCCTGCTAAAAAAAGCAGAAGGAAATTTTTGAAGAAGCTTTAAAGTTTAAGAAGTTTGAAAAAAACCTTCTGCCAAAGTTTTTAACTCATATTTCTTGGAAAAATTGGAAATTTCTGAACTCCAATGACTTCTCACTCTCCAGAAACTCGCAATTTTGCATGACCCCGAAAAATTTCTGATTTTTAGAAGATCCTCAAGGCGATTTATTAAGAAAAAAAATTGAAATTCGGAAAACATTGAGTGTGATCTCAGAATCCATGAGCCCAGGATCGAAAAGCTTGAAAATAGAGACCGAAAATGATTAATCGAAAAAAGATCCCGACGCCGGTTGGGGCCGACAGCTGTGCCGGCACCAATCAAACAAGATTCTTTTTTCCTTGTTTCTTTTGCCTTTTTATTCGCTTTTCGAAATGTATTTTAAACCGAGAAATGCACATGTTGCGCCCGAGGAGCCATGGTAACTCTCCAGAACTTCCGCCTATACTGAAGCTAGGACTTGAAACAAATTGTTAACCAAAACATTTTTGGCCTTTCTTCATACGTTTCAGGCAAACCTCTTGAATACTTCAAAAAGATGCGTCCTGTTTTCGATCGAACTCTTGCAAGAAATATTTTTTCAATATATTGAAAAAAAATTTTGTGGCCACTATAAGGTTTTTACGTTTTAGTGGCCACTATAGTAATCAAATTAGTGGCCACTTAAAGGGATAAAAATTAGTGACCACTATAGAGATCTAAGTGCTACTGCTAGACCACTAAAAATTTTAGTGGCCACTTTAGGGGCCAATGGATCAACAAAACTTGTCCAATCTGTTTGTTTAAAAAAAATCAGAGTTACTGGAAAGAATACTGGATGAAAAACTACTAAAGTGGTCACTAAAAAGAGAACCACTATAGTGGCCACTAAAGCGGAAAAACAGTGGCCACTATAGAGGTGAGTTTAGTGGCCACTTTAGTGTCCCCTCCGAGTAGTCCTTGGCGAGCCTCTATAGTGGCCACTAAAAATTTTCCCAGTTCAAAAAAAACTTTTTGCTTTGGCTTCTTGAGAAGGAAAATGATTCAGAAACTCACTTTTTGAGTTTTTGAAATTCGAATTTTTAACTATCCCTTTCATGAGGCTTTTTCAAAATTTCAGACAGGATTTTCTAAAAATCTAGATTCCTTTAAAGCCCATGGTCGCACTTGGAATGGCTCAAGGCGTAACTGGTGCAATTCGGTTACTTATAAGCTGCGCCCGACTCTAAAGCGACTTCCGCAAGATGGAATTATGAATTTCAGATGAGGCATTCAAGTGGGAGATAGACCGAACCGCAACGCGCTGAGCCATTCCAAATGCGACCAGCGACTTTCGTTTGACAAAGACCTCTTTGAAAAGGAACTCAAACAAAACTTGAATAAAATTGAAAACTTGAGATAATCAGAAAAAAAAGTTAGCAGTACTCATTTTTGTTGACTGTTTACAAGAGACAAGGTTTATCCAAGGCGAAAAGCTCTGGAAGTCAACAAGATCTCCAAGGGAAAGACACGAACCAGGTTACCTGAACCGGCTCAAACAGCGGCGGTAAAACAAAAGGGTGGGTATCAAACAAAACGACGGAGGAAAACGAGCCTGGAAAACAGCAAAAACGAAGAAGAAAACAGCTGCGGGCCGTCCTGCACGTGTTGTGGGATCGAGGTCAAGCCGAGCTTGAGTCTTTGATTCTTGGCCGGGGAGGGGAAAGGGTTTAGACTTTGGGGCCGACTGGTTTCGGCAATCAGGTCAAAGTATTTGGACTTTCAGAAAGTTCCTTATTTTGAACTTGGATTTGAATAAAATGGATATAATTTTGAGTCGAATTTCAATTTTTTCAAGCAGAGGAAGTTCAAAAAAATCTCGAAACCATTTTTTTGAATTTTTTTCTATGGCTTTCAAAGAAAATAAGAAAAAAAGTTCAAAAAAATTCTCAATTTTGATTCAAAGTAGATCAGTATAGTCCTTTTTTCTTGACTTGAAAGGGAAATGATTTCTCTGCGCCCTCCTCGTCTCTCGCCTCGAGGTGCTATTTTTAATTTTTCTCTAACCAGGTTAGAGATCAGAGAGACGCAGACACTCGCTAATTTTCAAGTCGCGGTGAACGAACTATACCTAGAAAAATAGAAGCTGATCGGAAAATCATCACAAAAATCGTATCTTTTATCGATTTTCTCTCCGTCTAGGAATCTACAAACCCCTTTCAAAATGAGAGTTTCAAACAAAATATTTGAATCAATAAAAAACTACACCAAGAAAATTCTGAAAACGATGAAATCAAACCCCGAGAATTAAATAGAATGTTTTCAATTTCAAAGAATAGTCAGACCTTTAAAAATCGGAAAATTCCCATGAAAAGAAATTCGAGAAAAACGTTCGAAAACTAGCCAACAAGTCTAAAAATATCAGGATAACAATCTCTTTCAAACTCGTCAAAGTTGAAATTCGAGCTGACATTGTAAAGTCTCCAACTTGTAAACTAGTCGGATCGGATAATAACAGAAAATCACATGTCTCTTGGAAGATTATTCTCGACTTGAAAATGAACTGAAGAATGAAAGAACAACTTCAGAAAGATGACGATGATCATTTGAGCGAAGATTTATGAAAAGAGGCTGGGTTGAGCAAATAAAATCTTCGAAAGGACTGCTTATTAAAAAATAAATGATACTTTTTTCTGACAAGCAAGCGTTTTTTGGCCTCCTGGAAAAATGTTTAGTGGCCACTTTAGGGGTCAATGGATCAACATAACTGGCCCAATCTGTTTGTTTTAAAATTATTAGAGTTACTAAAAATAATATTGGATGAAAAACTACCAAAGTGGCCACTAAAAAGAGAACCTCTATAGTGGCCACTTTAGTGTCCTCTCCAAGTAGTCCTTGGCGAGCCTCTATAGTGGTCCCTAAAAAATTTTTCAGTCCGGTCGAACTTTTGATGAAAGTTGGTTGAAACGCTTTGGATCTCCCAATTCAAAGGCAACAAACATTTTTTGCTGGAGATTTCACTTTTAAGTGATGAGAATTAAAAAGAGAAGATTTGAAGAAAAATTGAAACAGAGAATACACTAAAATAACATACGGATCACAAAAACTTCCTCGATCGATGTTTTAAAAAGCCAACGTACTGTAGGGCCAGGCTTCAAGAAAAAAAGGTTCGTCCAGAAATGATAGAGAAACAATCGATCGGTAGTTTCGAGCCAAACTTTTTTAAAAAAATAATTTCGAATAAGGTTGGGAAAACTTTTGAAAAAAGTTGAGAAAAGAAGTAGAATCGGTAGAAATTCAAAGCATAACTGACAGTGAATCCGAAAAGTGCCTCAAAAAATAATAAATAAAGAAAAGTTGTGCAAAAAAGGTTAGAAAACATGAGAAAATATAAGAAACTGTACTACTACATACAGTAAACTGATGAATGAAGCTTTAGAAAGTTGCAACTTTCGACCAATTGAGTTTAAATAAAGGAAAAATAGATTTGAGCAGTCTTTACTGCTGCATAAAGTTTCAGACGGCTCCAAACAAAAAAAAATTCGAGAAAAATTCGGAAAAGGTGGAACAAATCGACCGTCAACCGAACGATATTTTGAAAAAGAGAAAAAGGCTGAAGGATAGAGTTTTCTAGCGCCCGTAGTGGAAACGGTTGTTCATAAAAACTTATCGATCGAGGCTTTCAAAAGATTCTGATAGATCACGGGTCAGGAAAAGATTTTTGACAAAATAAAGTCCACAAAAAAAAGAAAAAAAAGATGAACCAATATCATCAATAGGAAAGCCTGGAAAAAAGGCTCAAGAAAAATTTTCCGAAGGAAGCTCTCGTGGCGGAAACGGTTGTTCACAAAAACTTATCAATCAAGCCTTTCACAAGAAAATTTACTGATCAAGGTTCAAAAAAAGTTCAGAAAAAAGAAAAACTGATGAATCAACCGCCAACCGATCGATATCTTCAAGAGGAAAGCCTGGAAAAAAGGCTGAAGGGAAAAAAGTTTTTTCGAGGCGCCCGTGGCTGTCGGAGGAAACGGTTGTGTGGAGAGAAGGCTGCGCGAGAATTGTTTGCTCCGCGAGCAGCAGGATGAAACGACGACGGAGGAGGAGCCGCGTGAATATACTCGCATTCCGGAATCACGCGCTCTTTTGTCCCCTCGACGACCGTTCCTTCTTGTTCGCCGTCGCACGTTAGGGACTCTTAGATGTTTCTGCGACATCGATAGCCCGCAGATTGGGTTACATCGGGCATGTGATTCTGGTTCGGCGTTCAGGTTGGGACTTTGAACAGATTGATGCGATTTTGAAGCTTGACCTCAGCTTTGAACAGATTGATCTTATTTTGAAGCTTGACCTCAGCTTTGAACAGATTGATCATTGAGCCGGTCTAGAGGTGATCTAACACATTAGAGAAAGGAAAAGAGCACAAAATTTTGGAGAGTCAGAGATCATTTTGCATTTCGCGGAATCAAATTGCACACGGTATAAGCGCCAAAAGGGCGCCACAACTCTTTCTCTGACACACACTATTTCGTCGTTTTTCTCGCGGCTAGATGTCTTAATGTCAGAGTACAAGTAAAAAAAGTAAGAATAAAAAAATAACTTATAGTTTTGCCTTCTTGAAGAAAATCATTCCGAAATCAAAGATTTTGAGACAGTAACCGGATTTATCATCCGACTATTTAGATACCATGTAGTTCTATTGAAAATGGTTGCTTGGTCAAATGAAAAAAAGCTAGAGAACCAGAAAAAAATTGATTGCTCTACAAAATAAACCTTAAAAATAGGTAGCTTAACCATATCTTCAAAAAAACTTCTGTTTGATTTTTTTAAAAAAATTCACAAGCTCTTCAAAAACTTTAGAGCATATTAACCGACAAAAAAATTGTTAGAAATCAAAAAAATCTCAAAATTTGGAGAAAAAGAAAAGGAGAGTTCAAAACCTATGGGTTAAGAAAAAAGAAACTTTTACCATTCTCTGATCAAAATAATTATTTTTCACACCCTACTTTTTTTGATCTCTAACGAAAAAAATAACATAAAACCACGCATTTTTTTCGAATTTTTTTAGATTTCGTTTTTTTATCTTCTGTGCCAGAAAAAAACTCCAAAAAAAATGGAAAAAAATCTGACCTATTGAGAGACTGAATAACCATTGGAAGACCCAAAATGAGCCTGAAAAAAGCTCAAGATGATGGACAAATAGTGAAAGTATTACTGTCAAAAGGTCCAAACATCAGGCGTCAACGATCTTTTTTTTCGAGTTCAAACGGATGTCTGCTAACATGAGATGAAAAGAGCGGAAATTCGAGAAGTCCGCAAAAAAGTAACAGAAATTACTGTTCGTTTTCGGCAGCACAAACTACAAGGGAAAAAAATGAAAAAATTTGTGAAAATCTAATATTTTCTGAAGAAGAATAGACTTTTTGAGCGAAAACTTGAAAGATTTTCTGATTTCTCTGCGCTCTCCACTCCCTCGGCGACACTCTCTTGTTTTTTTTTTGTTTTTTTCATGCTTCTGGGAAAATTTTTAATGGCCACTATAGGGTTTCGACGTTTTAGTGGCCACAATAGGGGTCTAAGTGCTACTACTAGACAACTAAAAATTTTAGTGGCCACTTTAGGGGTCAATGGATCAACATAACTGGTCCAATCTGTTTGTTTTAAAATTATCAGAGTTACTGGAACTACTAGAGTGGCCACTAAATAGAGAAATAGAGAACCTCTATAGTGGTCACTAAAACTCAAAATAGTGGCCACTAAAAATTTTCCCAGTTCTATAACCTCGCAGGCGATGGAAAAGAAGGCGCAGACTAGACAGACAGTTTTTCATCATGTCCAATAGTTTATTTAAAACGAAGTTCGAAGAAACCATTATACTGCAAATTATTAACTACATTCGATAAATTTGCATATTATCATCACTTTTCGCCTCAAAAATGTTTTAAAAAAACAACTTTGAAACCGTAAACCGGCGAGGGAAGAAAAAGAGAAGCAGTGGAAGGGACTGAATTTTTTTTTTGAAAAAAGCACAAAACTTTTGAAACTTTGAAGAAATAAGAAAAAAATATATAGCGATACATTTAAACAAATTTTTCTAGTTTTTTTAACTTCAAACTTTCGCGTAAAACAATCACAGAAGTCTCTAACATGAGCAATATTATGCAATGGAACTATCCCGAAATCTACTGCGAAATTGGGGGCGTCGGAAGTAGTATATATTTGTCGGATGACATGTGACACGGGCGCCAAACTTCTTTTTTTTCCCGCCTTTATTGCGCGGCTCTTTTTGTCTCGATGACGTCATCGACCGACTTTTTTAATTTCGGCAAGAAATGGAACTTTCGTGTTAGTTATAACTGGTTCTCTTGAGTGAAAAGGTGTCAAAGTCAAGAAACATGAGTCAAGAGGCGGGAAAAAAAACGGAAAAGAAGATGGGAATCGCTTCGGTTCGAGGCTTCTTTTGGATGCTATTTAATTTTTGATATTTTTTTCATGACGGTATCGTTTTTTCGACTTTTTTTTGGACAGCTGAAAGGTAGAAAATGATAATTTGAACTCAGAAAAAAACCATTTTTAGACAGCTACTAGTATAGTCGATGTGCCCCCCACAAGTTGAAATTTCATGGAACGACACTCCGCTGTTTCCATTTGTGCGGTAGCGCGCATCTTGCGAATTTGCCAACCTCGGCCACGCTAATTTTTTTGGTTTTCATTCTAATTTCGATTGTTTTTTTAATTGTTTTATGTCTTCAAAATGTATTATTATCGTTGCAAAGAATTGCGTTGTACAAATGTAAACAAAAAGAACACGGCAAATTTCATAATCTTTCTCGAAAAAAAGCGATAAAAAGTTTGAAAAAAACATCATGTATTCGTCAATCGCTTTAATATTGTTTTTTTCTCGTTTCTCAAAAAAAGGTTTCAAAGGTTTACCAAAAAGATTTGCGGGTGAAATAGGCCGTAAACACCACAATATTCTACAAAAAGTTTCTGTGTAAGGCCATGTTTTTAATGTTTTTCATCGTTTTTTTCTGTTTGCAGTCGTTAATGGTTTTTCAGAAATTGAGTGTTTTATAAAATGAAGACGTTTACTTCCATGAGCACATGGACCATAATTTGAAGAAAGGTTTTCGTTCCTTTTTAAATGGAGCTTTAGATAAATCGTATTGCTGAACTTTGCGTCAGAAATGGGGCGTGAACAGGGAGCAATTGGAACATTGGAAACGTTGTGCTGAACGAAATGTCCAAGAAAAACAATAATTTTTTTCTTTTGAAATTATGTATCTGTTTTTTTAAAATAAAATTCGTCGATGTAGAAACATTCAATTTTTAAAATCATTCAATGTGTATTTTATTTCTGATTGGGATATTTTTTTACATTATTTGAAATGAAAAAAAGAAATGTCGATAAAGGCTCAATGAAGGTTAAATAACGGAATATATTGAACAAAAACCAAAGACCATCTCATGAAAAACTTTCAAATATTATAAACGCATTTTCTCTTAAAATTCGAAAATTACTCTATTTTATTTTTATCAATGAAACAGTCTATCCACTATAAAAAGATAATTATGAGTTTGGCACGAAGAAAACTATTAAAACGTAATTAAAACAGGGAAATTTTTCAAATGAAAGAAAAAAATGGAAAGCGCGACCGAAATTCGCAAAGGCAAGGTGCTTTCACGGCCACGGCCACCCAAAGGAGTGTCGTTCCATGAAATTTCAAGTCGTGGCACATCGACTATAACTAATTGTTAGTTTTTAAAAAAATTGCATCAATCAGCTTCTTCTTGAAGCACCATGATCTCGGGTAGAGCTCAAAGTATTTTTGGATTAAATTTTCCCTAAAGTGCTTCAAGGCACCATCATGCGCAAGTTGTTTCTGGTCGGATGCGCCTATAAGAAACCTTTTTCGAGCCATTTCACCTTCGCAAACGTCTTTCAAGCCGAGGCGACCTGGTTTTGCAATTTTTCACACTTGCGGACCGTGAACAAGAATTGATAGAGAAGGGATTACTGAATTATATAAGTGGTTCGAAACATTAATAAAATGTAAAGTTGAGAATTACAGAAAAAAATAACCTTTTTGAATTAAAAATTTTTCGAAAAATGGTAGTTTTTTGCTCATAAATTTGTCAGTTATTCGAAGATTTTCTCAAAAAACTTTAAAAAAACTACAAAGGAAACAAACTTTAAACCCAGAACTACCGACTGAAACTTTCAAAGGCTCGCTTCAATTAAAAATTCCTCGAATTTAATTTGATAAAGCAACAAAAGACGGAATCTCTTAACACCGGAAACAAAAGGAAAGGGAAAAACGTTTTCCCAACAAAGAAAACGACGGGAAATCGGGGCAAATTCGGTTCAAAATTGTTGGCGAGGAAAATGGATGCGCCAAAATGGGCAAATCAGGTTTCGAAGGGGGTTTGGAACAAATTATCGCTGAGAGCATTTTGAAACGGGTAATTTCGGTTTTTTGCCTTTTTTTTGTTGTTCTGTTGGAGGGTAAAAGGTCGTACTTTGGTCGAAAAAAAAGAAAGAAAACTGGAAAGTTTCGCTTTCTTTTCGCCTTTTTTTGTTTTGAGGTAGAGAATTCTATGGTTGGGGTTGACTGACAGAAGTGATTTATTCATGAAAAGTTAGTTTGAAATCGACGTAATAATTACTCCGAAATGAACAAAGGTTACTCTAGAAGTCATAGTAAATACAATCTCTTCAAAAAAAATCTTTTTAAAAAACCAACGTTTATATGAATGAAAACATCGTGATCGGTTCTTTTAATCAGAACCATTTTTAAAAAATGTGTATGCCCCTTCAAACATCAAGAAAACATTTCTGAAAAGACTGAATCAGAAAGAAAAAAAAAGGCTCGTTTAATGAAAAATAGCAAGAAGAAAATCAAATTTTACTGAAATTACGTTAAAAACCTCAAATTATCGACATTTAAAAAAAAGCAGAACATCAGAAAAAGTATAAACCAAGAGCAAAAAATAATGGTTTTAAAAAAATGAGCGAAAAAATGACAAAAAATGGCAAGAAGCAAAAGTGCTCCATTGACCTTCACGCTAATTTTCCAATTTTTTCGTTTTTTCGTATTTTTTTAGCTAAGTCTGCTATTTTTCGCTCGTTATTGATGACCAATGAAGTTGAGATGTGCCAAGTATGAAATTATTCTGTTACCTATTCAATTAAACTTCTTTTTTTGAAATGGAGAAAAAAATGAGTGGAGAAAATAATTTCAGTTGTCATTCCGCGGAACCCAAAAAGAGCCGTCAGAGAAAGAAAAAAATAGCTAAATTTTGGATAGTCAGAGGTAATTTTGAAATTACTTTGAACACGGTTTCAGAAATAAGATAATAAAAAGCTTTATGAGAAGAACTAATCTTTAGAAGAGTTATATTTTGAAAAAAAAAACGTATCTACTCAAGCTGAAGCTTCATGAATGAACTTATAAAGTTTGACTTGATTTTTACAATGTTTGAATTCAAAAAGGAGCACTTTTGGCTCCACTACAGCTTTTTATAGAGACAGAGAGCTTTCGGAAAAAGCTTCTCAAGCTCTGGAAATCGTTTAAATTCGGAAGAATAAAGTATCCAATGAGAAAGATAGAAGATTACAAACATAACGTTAAAAACACACGCTGGAACTCCATGAAATTAAAAAAAAAACTCTTCTTATAAGACCTTTATCAACTTTGTCTGTGCGCCTTTAACCACAGGATTTTTGATCTGACTCGAGTCTTGGTAACACGAACCGGAAGTCTCGGGGCATTTTCAGTGACCACTTTAGTAGCGTCAGAACTCTTAAGTGATCCCTAGAATCCCTCAGAAACGTCCTGACCACGTCCGGTTCACGTGAGCAATGTCCGAGGACTACAAGAAGGCCTACTTCTCTCCAAAAAAAGGGCTAGGAATCGAGAAGAAGAAGAAGACGTTCAGATCCTTCAGAATGCGAAATTCCGAAATGCTTCTCGATGCTCAAAAACAAATCGGACTGAAGGTTCTGAAGAGCCGTCTGAACGTGCTCCTCTTGAACGGCGGCGCCGATTTCTTCCCATATTTTTCAGCCAAACAGCCTTTTTTTTGGATGTTGACTATAGTGGTTGGAGTCCGAGAGTTTACAGAAGTGGGAAGAAAATGAATAATCGAAAAAAAGATTCAAAAATAAAGAAATCAAGTAAAAATTCCTACAATTCTAGAATTTTTCTCGGAAAAAAACTTTTATGTCCTTTTTTTCTATAAAAATTTGAAATTCACATGCTGAGGATCCTTTAAAAAAAGATGGGTTGAAAAAAATCATTTCATCCCAGAAGCAATCCCAGTTCTATAGATTTGAAAATTCAGCCAAACATCAACTTCCATATAAATATTGACGAGGAAAATAAAAAAATCATCAAAAACCAAATAGGCTAAAAAAAGCCTACAAAAACGCTACCGAAAAAAATTCAAAGATCAGTAATTTTTTTCCTCGAAAGTTTATTATTATAGAAAGTTTTTTTCTATTTTTCTCTTTGATCCTTGAAATTTATGAGCAGCTTTCGAAAATATCATAAAATCCAAGAGAAAAAGCAAAAGAAGTCAAAAATGATGTAAAAGAGCATTTCATTTCACACAGAATTATGAACTCTTTTTCCTCAACTTTTTTTAAAAAAATGCCAAAAAAAAAACTCTGAGCTCCATTAAATGACCGTTTTTCAAAGAAGTCCAAAATATCGACCTTCTAAAAATAAAATCAACCCAATACTTCTAATAAAAAAAATCCCCAATATGCCTAATTTCAATAGGAGCCAAAAAAGCTAAAATTTCAAAACTCACAAAGATTTCCAAGTTCCAGGTAAAAAAGCAGCAGGCGGCAGGACCGAAATAGAAACGAGGCAAACTTTCCGCGCAGAGGGGCGGGGGCTGAAAGGGGCGTGGCAGGCCGGCATTTTTACCGCACAGTAACTAGTTATACTGACTTTTTTTTTGTTCATATCCATGTAATCTTTCAAAATTCAAGTTTCGATGATTCCGATAAGGTCAAGGGATCCACAAAAGAACAATTTATTTTTTTTAAAGACGAGTAGAGAAAAACGAGTAGAAGGAGAAGAACAAGGAGAAGAGACAAAAATCGGCCACTTTTTCAGAAAAGAATAAGAGAAAGAGAGAAACAACACCTAGTGACCCCTACAGTGGCTTGAACTCGATCAGCAATTTGTATAATAAATACATTTTAGCCTTTCGAAGATTACAAGAGACGGAAAAAAGTTGGTAACTGAGATAAATATAGCTGCTTCGGAGAGGTTCAGAAATCCAACCAAATAAACGAAATAGACAAAAAAACCATTGGAAAGATGGAATCAAATGATAAGAAACAGCGAGTAAAACTTGGAAAAGTTGGTGGAAAAATCAGGGTTTCGTTTGGTAAAAGATTACTGTCTGTGAATGGGTTTCCATTTAAAGAAAGGTTACTTCTTTCAAAAAAGACCACTGAAAATAAAAGGCATAAGAAAGAACAATAAGAAGAACGGATTGGAGTTCGAAAAATTCAGCTTCAGAATTGAAGTTGGCATTTATTGAGCTCGAATATCATGACTTTTTCTTAAAAACTGACTTTTTTTACCAAGAAAAACTAACTGGAATTAAACTTTTTGGAATAAATTCTCCTGGTTTTTCTTGTCAATTTTTTTCAAAGTATTCAGATAGTGAGCTCAAAAAGACCATTATCGCTTCATCAAGACTGAAACTTCCCAAAAACTCAAAATTTCGCTTCAAGCCACAGAAGAATATTCAGAAGTTGTACGAGTAGAAAAAGATCAACACCAGGTTGATAGAAAAAAAATTTAATTTAAAAAAACATGGAATAAAACAAAACGTCTAAACACAATGAAATGAAGGAAGGCGCGTTGGATTATTTCTAAAGATAAAAAAAAGGAAAAATGAGCAGGAGGACAGGCGCAGCCAATCCTCCAGACACACACAGAAAAAAAGAAGTAAGCTGGGCCCGTTGAAGAAAAAAGGAAGGAACTTGTTATCCAAAGGGGAAACGAGGAGGAGAAAATAATAACATTAATGAGTTAAAGATGTTCAAGTTTCGAGTTTGAATGTTGGGGAATTCAAAAAATCGCGTGAGAATTGGTGGAATCAAGAGGGAAGCGAGTTATTTTTTGCCGCCGGTGGTTCCAGGCCTCGAACCCGCGACCGCCGGCCTCCCGCTGTTCATTCCTTGGTACTGGTACTTGGCCTTCTTCTCCGACGGCTTCAGAATCTGAAAATCTCCAACTATTTATCGGGTTCATTGTTGTTTCCGTGAGAAATGTTATGAAGAAATTTTTTTAATTGAGTATTTCTTTCTTCTCAATTCAAGTATCTGCACTTTTCAGAGCCGGATTTTTTTCCATCATTTTGAACCCCAGCCTTATTCTTCTATGAAAATTGATTATTAATAAATTCCCATAAAGTAACTCAAATCTTTTCGAACAACTTAATCTCGCGCCTTCTCCATGGAGCCCACATTCCTTTTCCAAACGCCTTTCTCTCGCGGCTCGCTTCTTCTTCTCATCTTTTGTTCTACGATTTCAAAACCTCGGGAAAGAAAAAAGCAAAAGTGAAGTGAGTCACACGGATGATGCGTCAAAACATTTGAAACAGACGGGAACAAAGAATTTCCTGGTTTTCCGCTCGAAAATTCTTTTTCGAAAAAGCTTTCAACTGTTTAAAAGAACCGGACTTTTGACAAATATTAGTATGTGGAACTGAAAAATCAGTGGACTTGACGTGAAAAAAAGTTATGCGAAAAAAACAAACAAATTTTGAAACCTAGAAAGTTATTTAATGACATATTTTCCATTTTGAAACTTTTTCAAGTTTATTTTTCATTTCCAGACAAGTGTGCTCACCCCAATTTTTTCTTTTTTATGAAATCTTTGCCGATTTTTTTCAAACGACGGAATTGAGAAAACATGAAGTTTATTTTTTTCCAAAAAAACCTCAATATTTCTGAAAATTCCTACGAACTCCTATAATCAAATCTCGTTTTTCAAAGTCTTTCCAGCCTCTTACAATGTTTTTCAGGTCCTCACTACTGAAAATCAACTCAAAATGTCCACATTTCACGGCCTGTACACATTTACACATTCCCCTCCAACTTTCTTAACAGCAAAAAAAGAGGAGAAAGAACAAACAGTTTTTTGGCAAGACCCCGATTTTTCCTTTCCGTCCGCACAATACAAGACACGCCGTGTCGCGTCGGCAAACACAGTCAATTTTTGCGGCGGGGCAATTCGTGTCAAAAGGCGACGAATTGCGTGAGATCGTTCCTCGGGTCGCCACTCGAACGCCGCCAAAAGACCTGACTGAATCCCGCGTGTGCCACAACAGCTAGTACATCAGCGAGTTGTCGGGGAAATACTAGTATTCTCGGTGGCAAGATCGTTTTTTTGATTTTATTTTAAAAAAAGAGGAGATATTCTTCACGCAAGAAGCAAATCTCTGAATTTGGCTCAGGGACTTCAAATCAAAAAATTTTTTCAACAGCCTTTTTTTGGATTGTGGTGCAAAAACACTAACTCTAGAGTTAATTTTATGAAAAAACTTTTTGGAGATTTTTTTATCAAGTATGTTAAAAAGTCGTTCATTATCAAAAATTAAAAAGTTATAGGAAAAAAATATGCTTCTTTGGGAAGAACTAGGCAATTAGTGATCACTCAAGAAATTCTTTAGGTTAATTTTTAATTCAAGGAAAGTCACAGCGAGAATTAATGAAAAAAAATAAAACACGACCTCCTTCAAACCATTTTTAAACAAAAAAATCCCTCTATCTTTCTATTCTTCATAATCCTTCAGTTCTAAAGATGAACAGAAACTATCCATTTATTTTCCAACACACCCACACGGTTTTTTTTCTATTTGTTCAATTGCCGAGACCAAAATGACAATATTCGGACGACGATCGGCCAAGCCAAGCGTGGAATAATATCGCATAATCGTTTGAAAACACATGTTTCCCTACGATTCGTACGATTTACTCTTGTTTTGGGGTGACAGTCACTTCATCAAATGCGAAATGAATCCAATTACTTGAAAAAACCGTACTAAAAGCTAGAAAAAGTGCTTCCAAACACTGCTGTCGCAGCCAACTTTATATTTTTCACACTTTAAAATTCTAAATTTTTTATGAGTAGCTAAAAAATTCGAAACAGTGCTTCAATCTCTTTTCAAATCGTCCAAAACCTCCAAAAAACCGAAAATCTCACGGCACCCGGCTTAAGCGAGGGAATTACGGCGGGGCGCTCAAAGCGACCAGGTAAACTCGTACAAGAGAAGAGGCTTTTCTCCATTCTTCTTGTTATTCTTGCAGTTCTAGAGTGTTCAAATGAGAAGAACAAGGCCAAAGACTGGTCCGCCGCTGCCAATCGGTCAAAACCAATGCGCATTGGCCGGCAAATTCATTTTTTTTTTCTCTTCGATTTACCACATCTGGTTCTGTGCTTGACTCCAGGCCATGGAATGAAAAGCCGACATGAAAACCTGAGTAATTTCTCGAGTATTTCTTAAGAAGCAACTTTATCGTAATACTGAACTTTATAGCTCAATAGTGATTACATGATATTTTGAAAATTTCAAAATTAGGATGTGGCTTAGAAAAATACATCAACTTGGTGGATCTGGGAGATCTAAGAGTAAGCTCAATTTTCAAAAAAAGGATCAAAGACCAGAGAAGGTTTTTCCGATAGACTGAAGTTTTAGAAAAGTTACTAGTTCTACAGAGCAAAAATTCGTAAAAAAAAAATGAGCCTTGAAGATTCATTTTTGAAAAAAAACTTTCAAGTAAAAAGATTTTTTTCCATCATCCATTCATCTTTGTTGAAAATCCTTTCTCGAAGCAAAAATGCTCAAAGATCTCCTAGATCCTCACAGTAATAAAAAAACAGGAAACTTGAGCTTCCAATTCTTGATTTCTCGGAAATTGACCCATAAAGATTCACGTGAAAAAGCTGCCGTTTGTTTACCGCGAAAAAATAGTTCAGCGAAACGGTTTCGGAACGTCAATCGAGATATGCCACTTGGCGCGACGTGAAAAAAGATGAGGCTTGAGTGGCTTTTGCTCTTCATTTCCTGCTATCCAACCTTCGTTTTGAGGGGAAAATAACAGAAAGATCACTGTGATGTTGGAGGTTGGATCAAACTACGGAGAGACCGAAAAAACGTCATTATTTGATTAGAGTGGGTTTCAAAAGAGAAAGATGATCTCTCACAGAGGTGAAACTCATGGTAAAAATTTTGAGGCAGGTAACCAAAAACTTCGTGATTATTTTCGCTAGCCCCTCAACATGTCCTACCATTTTTTGCCAGGAACTTTTTTCTCCATGCTGTTCAAGACAAATTCATCAAAAATGAAAAATGAAATGAAACGGCTTTCCTGAGAGTTTATTTAAAGACACGATGCGTCCTTTTGAAAAGGGTTAACAAAATTGAATTTTCTGATCCGAATTTTGCAAATTCTCGCCCACGAGAGACACAAAAAAACACGATTGAATAGGTTTTTAATTGAACGACGCGCCGTTGGAAATCGAGTGGATATGGGGGGAAAATCCACGAGAAATTCTGGATTTTCGCTTCGAAAGGGAAGTGCAACAATCGAACCTTCAACATTATTGTTCAAGATTATTTTTTTAATTTTTTTCGATTTTTTACACGGTACTTTTCAGGGTGACCATAGGGTCAAAATTATTTTTTTGTGGTTACTTTTTGGTCAAATTTGCTCCGTCACACTAAAATGAAATGATTTCGTCAACAAAATTTCAAAATTTTCCTTCTAGACCTCTTCATTTTTGGCTTTTAAAAGTCGCATAAATTGCAAATGTTGATACCAATATGCAGCTATTTTTGCCTTCACCCGGGTCATCAAATAAATGTTCTTGCCACTTGCAACACTTCAAAATTCTCTTTTGAACGTCCAGAAACTCGACGAAAACACCGGAAAAACCACCGTTAAAAGGCCAAAATTCAAATTGCGACAAGATTATGCGCTGAAAAAAAAAATCTCTTCCTCTTTTTTTGAGTGGGAGGTCCGCCGCGTAGGTTGATTTTATTTGCTATCGCATTACAGAATCCGGCCAAGTGGTCATCCCATCAGAATGAATGGCGCGTCGGGTAAAGGTCACGGGAAAGTTACTTTTTCGAAAAGAAAGTTTGTTTGAAAAAAAAATTTTTTGATCCAAGTTAAAACAAAATTGATTATTTTCGCTAATTTTGTGAAAATCTCGATCAGAAATATCTTCAGAAATCCGAGGAAACAATTTTTCTTTTCTAATACATCTAAATATCCTAATAACAACCGAATTTGTCCTAAAATAAATTCAGAACTGCCTCCAAAAATTCAGTCAAAACTGCCTCCCTCGATTTAAAACATTATAACCTTTTTCCTTAAAATTTTGGTAAGTCAGCCCTTTCTCTTGAACTCATTGAGTCCCCACCTATTCCAAAACCTTACAAAACCGTTTTCAAAGTAAAGCGCGAACCTGGAAGCTGCACATCAAAGTCTCGTCGACGCTCATCATCCCGCCGGCGTTGTCGAACTCTCCACAGTAGTTGGGCGCCGAGAAGAGCGTCACCAGTTGTCTTTTCGCGAAGAACTCGTAGCCGTCCTCCACCACCTGAAAATCGTTTTTTGAAGTTTATTTCGACATTTTTACTTTAGAAAAATCATTGTGGACAAAATTAATCTGGTGTAAAAAGAGATTTTAATCCTGTTCAAGTTACCCCTAAGAAGTTTTTAGCCAGACTTAAGAAGTTTTTAGTTGAAGTTTTTAGCCAGACTTAAGAAGTTTTTTTAGTTGAAGTTTTTTTAGCCAGACCGTTCATCTAGCTTTATCAAAGATCATTGAAGAAAAGAAGTGATTATTAGAGTAGTTTTGTCTCTCTTTTTTTAGGTATGAAACGAAATATTATATCGTTACCGACTTTTAATAAAAAAATTGAAAAAAAGAAGGGTATTTCCGTTAACCCAAGAGCTTATTCTGAAGTCTCGAGAGAAGACTTAGGTCCTAAAAAAATCATAAAATGTTCTAAATGAAGTTTTAATGGATAGAAAAAAAATTTTTTTGGGAAACTGAGATTTCTGTTTCAGAAAAGCTATGAGAAAAGTCAAAACTTTTTCCCTCTTAAGTTCTCCTTTTTGGAATGTGAAACTAAACTATAATATATTAAAATTGAAATAAAACGGTGTTTCCAAAAGAAAAAGCTCAACGCCATTCAAATACAAACTTTGCTTCGAAAAACTTTCAGACCATTGAAAGTATTGCACATTTTTCAATTTCCAGAGTTTCAAAAATATTTTCAAAAGCCGAAACAGTTCTATCTTTGCTCTAAGATCGCCCTACTTTTTCCTACTCTTTTGCAATCCATTCGCCAAACATTCCAACAAAACCTCAAAAGCCAAAAGGTAACGGAAATAGCTGGGAAGAAGAAAAAAGCGGCGGCCAATTCTTTGATCAAACATGGTTTTCGCTCAAAAGGTAGAAGCACAAGAAGAAGTCAAAGAATAAGCATTTTTGGGCAGAAAAAACTCTTTTTTTCTAGAAACAGGATTCTGACCTTGTTTACTTGAATTTTTCGGCTTTTTGTTTTTTTTTTCTAGGAATACGTATTTTTATGGTGAGAAAACTTTAAAAAAATACCTCAAATTTTAATTTTTCAAAATTTTTTCAGTTCTAATTGTTAGGAGCCAAAAAAAGAAGCTAAAAAAATGTCACCAAAAATAGCAACTTCACTATGATCGTTAAAAAAACTTCTTCTGAACAACTTTGATGAAATAATGCGTTTTTAGGAAAAAAATATAATAAAATCGTGATTTTTTTCTCAAGACTCTGCGCTGTTTTTTCATTTTTTTCTTCTTTCATTTAAAATTAAAAATGCACCCAAACTCTCGATTTCAGTATTGAGGGGCGATATATAAGCTTCAAATCGCGTCAATTCAAGATTTTTATCTGATAAAAAAAATTAGGAATTCAGAAACTTAACATGAAAAAAATAAAAAAACTCCGAAAAAAATATAAAACCTCATATGATCATTAGGAACGTTGGTCAGAAAATCGAGCTAGCAAAATTTTTTTGAAAAAAAGTTGCTTTTTTGATAAAACTGCAAAAAAATTGTGCTTTCGACATAAGATTCTGCTTTTGACCTTTTTTATGTTTTTTTGTCATTTCTTCTCCCATTCAAAAATTCACCCAACTTCTCAATTTGTGTACACCGACCTGATGAGCGCGACATATCAGATCCAAGTCGTGACGATTCAAGAATTTCGCGACGACGTCCGGCCCGAAAGTGAAAGAAACACCGCGGTCGTTCTCGCCCCAGCCCGTCACGTCCTTGTCCGGATCCGACCAGAGCAAGTCGCACAAAAGTCCTGAAAACCATATTTATCAAGATTTCGAGTTGAAAAAAGTACGAGGAACAAGATTATAAAAGGATATCAAGGCTTGACAGTTTGAAGCCTCAATTTGACGGGAAAATTTAAAATTTCTTTACTGGATTTGAATTTTTGAGAATTTAAGTATAACAGATGGCATTTCAAATTTTACTTCGTAACGGCGTGTTCAAAGAAATTTGCGAGAAACTCAAAATAATCTCTGGCTCTCCGGAATTTAATTGTCTTTTTCCCTCTCTTATGGCTGTTTTAATCACTTTTTACGCGTATACAGTAACCAAGTATCAGAACAAAAAATCAGAGAAGGATCGCACATAAGAATTCTGGCAGAAAACGTGAAGTCAAAATTAAAATTAAAAGGAAGATTACAGTATTTTCGGCGTTGACTTGTTTGAGCATTGAAAATCGATTTTTTGAAAGAAAAATAAAAAATTCAAAGCACCAGGAAAAAAATGCTTCCCAAGTTTTATATGGCCTAAAATTCGGTCAGATCATAGATTCTGATAACTTAAAAAGAGTAAAATTGAGATAAGAAGGAGAATCTGATCTCAAAATGCAATAAATTACCCGTGTCGGGGACGTCGGTGGGACGCATGACGCGTCGGATCTGCTCCATGTTCTGGAGGTCCGGCGAGAGGCCGCCGTGGCAGCAGAAGATCTTCTCGTCGATCAGCGCCGCGATCGGCAAGCAGTTGAAGCAATCCGTGAACGTCTTCCACAGCTTGATCGAGAATCGACGTTTGCCTGAAATCTCCGTGAAGATCTCCGTTTCTGACAGAGCTGTGTGCTGCAACGCAGTCAAAAGTTTGCCACTTTTCGAACCTTTTTGTCTTGAAATTTTCGTAAAACGGGGAGCGAGTGATCGAAAGTGTTGTTAAGAAAAAAAAATTTTTTTGAGAAAAAATTGAAAAAAAGTTTGCGATTGCGACTGATTTCGGGCCGATCACGCACATCTCTGATCTCTTATGTTTAAAAAAAAAGTCTTTTCAACATTTGAAACCTCTACAATACTGTCTTTTTTATAACTCTATAATTAAAGGACCAACATTCGTCGTAGAACCCGTAGATGCGGTTGATGGACGCGCATTCGTGGTTTCCACGGAGCAAGAAGAAGTTCTCCGGGTACTTGACCTTGTAGGCCAGCAGGAGGCAGATCGTCTGAACGCATTTCCATAATTTATTGTTCAATATTGAACATTTTCCCTATTTGACAAATGTGAGCAGAAGGGTGACTTGTTGCATACCTAACGCGGATCTTTGGGCGAAGTTAAAGATAGTCACCTTATTTACTTAATCATAAATTTATTCGCAGATCAGTGTGGATCTTTAAAAAAATCACTTGAATCTGAGACTTCATGGAAAACGTAACAAAAGTTAAAATCTACAATGAATTGACTTTTTTTTTAAATCGACAATGAATCGACTTTTTTTTCTCACCTCAAGACTCTGCTTTCCACGATCGACGTAGTCGCCCAAGAACAAGTAGTTGGCCTCTGGCGGGAATCCGCCGTACTCGAAGAGTCGCAGAAGGTCGTTGTACTGCCCGTGGATGTCTCCTGGAATCGAACGTTCATTCACTTGATTATGTTTGAACACTCAAATATCCCGAGAATGGGGATTTTTTGAAGGAAAACTCAGGAAAAAAAGTTTGATTATATTCCCACCAAGTTTCAACTTTAGTGAAGTAATATTGACGAAAATAAGAAACTTCATAAGATGCTATTGACTTCAATTTTTAAAAAACTCGGGACAGAAGGCCTTTTAAAATAATGTGCCCATATGTGGTCACCATTAAAAAGCTTATAAGAATTCGAAGCTATTTTTGATTCAATAGAATAAACATTCTCAATAAGAAACTACGTAAAAAGATATTTTCAAAATTCAATTTTAGACAGAGTAATCCTGACAATTAAGAGAAAAATTCGAAAAAAAAAGTTTTAAACTTTGATGGCAAGAATAAATGAGAAAACAGTTTCCTATTGATTTCAAAAAAAACTTTTCTTTTAACTAATATAATGTCATATCTCGCCGGCAACTAATCCTGAGCTTCTTTCTGAACTTGATCGAGCCGTAATTTTCAAAAAGTTCTCGAACTTCGAAAACTTATTCTCAACTTTGTTCAAGTTCTACTCTCCATTTTAACTTGCTCTTTAATTTTTTTATTTTTCTGGGGGGTTTTTTTAAAAAAATATGTTTCAATTGATTTATTAAAATATTACAAAGGGAACTTTTGATGAAACTTGACTGTAGTGTACTCTAGGACCTCTTGATGCAGAACAAGGAAAAAGGCCCTTTTCTCGAAAATAAAATCTTTTTGCTCATGTTTCCCAGTTGTGAAGCTTCAAAACTTTTTTACGGTTTTTTTTTCTCGTTATTTGTATAATTTGCAAATATTTAATTCTCAATGCTCTAAAATAAAAATCTATAGCGAGAATTTTTCTTTACTTTGGGATAATGAGGCCCTTAAGTGCCCTTCAGCCAATTTTCATCAAAAGTTCATCCGAGGGCCAAAAAACGTTCTCTTGTTGGTTCAGCGACATGAAACCATCGTTTCTTTTTTTTGTAACCCTTTTTTCAATTCCCTTTTCTCACCCGCTCTTTCCCTACTTTTCATCAAGATGGATCATAAAGATGGTAAAACCCATTTTTCCAGGAAACAAACAACCAAAACGATAAAATCTTTAATCTGATTTCCTCACATGGAGGTATCAAGTTCTCTCATTTTTTTTTGATCGAAAATCTAATTTCAGTTTTCTTGTGACTCGCGTGTACTGTAAAGAGTGAGGAAAGTGTAAAAATCCCAAATTATTGAGGAAACTGGTTACATTATCTGATTTTCAACGTAAAGAAACTTCTTTTCACATTATTAGAAGTAAAAAGAAAGTGTAGAGCGTAAATTTACATAGCAACCTTTTTCGAAAAAATCTTCGCTAGATTTTTTGGAAAGTATCAATACCGATTTTCCTTTTTTAAAGCCTCATCACTTTTTAAACTTTTGAAATCAAAAATTTTACGATTTTTCCGCATGCTTTTTTTTTAACTTTCCAAGTTCACTCTGAACCTCCCACAGCTCATCCAAACTATTCCGGGCGAGATTTCTGAACCTCCAAAAAGGGGAAAACTCAATTTGAAGATGACAATCCGCAGCTGATTTTCGAATATTTTCAGCAGAAAAAGGTCTCAATTTTCTTGCTTTTTTTTCTGCTTTCTGACCAGCTTTTCCCAAAAACTGACCGCAAATCTTGAGAGGAGCCTCGAGCTCGAGAAGAATCGGCTGCGAGAGGAAAATCTCGCGGGATTTGTGACACAGGGCGCGGATTTCGGCCTCCGTCATCGTCACCGGCTTTCCCGGTCGGCATCCGCGGACTGCAAAAATGATAATAATAATAATAATAATGTTAATGTATTTTTCGAGAACCTTTCAAGTGAAATTGAGAAATGTGCCCTTTTAGCATGATAAAATTCGGATGATCAAAATTTTCGAACTAGGACTTTTTTTTCTGCTTCGAAAAAGGCTCCTAAAATTTTGAAGAAGCATGGACAAATTTCTTAAAGGGTTTTCGGGCGAAGAGCCGTTTTGTGCTAATTTATGGCTTCTGAACGTTTCATCGAAAAAAATGAAACTGAATTCAAATCAAAAAAATCTGAGTATTTAAACCTGAAGCTTCTTCATATAAGAAAAATCACATACTCAAGTTTCAAAACTTCAAAAAAATTCTCAAAAAAATTTCTGTAAAATTTCTTCTCGAACTACATTAAATCTTAACATTATAAAAAAATTTATCCGTTCAGAAATTTCATCAGAATTTCTTAGAAAATGAAATTAGACGTCTCACGTCACAGCAGGTGATACAAATATCAGGTGTTTTCAAAAAATTGTCATTTTTTTTGAACAAACTTTTTGAACCTTGACCCAAGCCTCGAGTCAAAGCGATTTTTCGATAAATCGACAATTTAGAAATGAAAAACCAGGAATTTCAAAACTTCATTTTATAATTAAATTTTTCTTTCGAAACTGTGAAAATTTGATTATTTCTGCTCTTTTTCTGATTATCTTCAACTAAAAGAGATTAATCCTCATTATTACTTTTCTATAACCGAAAAAAATTTACTGAAATATGAAAAAAATCTTCCTTCTTGTAGTAAAATATCTCATAAAAACATGATCAAATCTAAGATATTTCTGGGGTTTATATAACCTTCAAGAAGCCGGGTAATGAGGTTGTCCACGTTCAAATCGCCGTCGCTCGTCATTTTCTTCTTCTCGATTGACAAAAGATTGGCTTCGTTTCGGTTTTTGTGTTGTTGTTGGATGTTGGTTCAGGTGAATTTGGCCCCAAGTTGATGCGAGCCCTGGAAAAAGCATTGATAAAAAAGGAAAAAGGGGAGAAAAACGACAAAAACGTGTGAAAATCGAGGGAATTGTTGCGATGAAAACGATGAAAGGGCATAAAAAAGGTGGTTCCTTAGATTTTTATTTCGATTGAAAATCTTTGAAATCGTTTAAAAACTTTCGTTCAGTCATCGGATCATTAAGAAACTCTCCAAAACCAACAGAATTTCTATAAAATATATTTCAATCTAACTTGGATACTCGTGGGAAACAGATTTTCAGTAAAATCCTATCTATTTTGGAAATTTTCGTTCTTCAAAACTTCTCTTCAACTTAAAAAAAAATGTTTAAACCCTGAAACCCAGGGAAATATGTACTCAAGAAATAAATGCTTGTACTTCTCTCCAACACAAAAGTCACAAAAAATGAATTTCCCACTATCCAAGTCAAAAAAGAATATATTCTTTCTATCATTCCCCATATCCTGAAAAAAAGGTTCGACATCATTAAAGGCCAATTACCATTGGAAAGGAAGGAAGCGCGGGTAAATTGGATATAAACGTGGGCGCGAAAAAAAAAAGCTTCGAATACTAATAGGCCCCCGTGTGACAAAAAAGAGTGGAGCAGCAATCAAATGGAAAAAAAAACAAAAGAAAGATAAAAAATGGTTTTGAAAAGGGGACAAAACAGTCTTGATTGAGATAAAATGTGTATATAAGTATGGGAGAAAATGGCATGCAAACGGGAATGAAAAAAAAACTGAGAGATTGCAAACAATCTTGGGACACCAACAACCAATCTTCGTGTCCTTTTTACCCAAACAACTGGCCGAAACCCGGAAAGACAAAAATTTATGGGTGTGAGCTATTTTTATTTTATTCGTGGGTCTTTTCACAAAATTTCCTTATGAGAGTCGAATTTTTGATTTTAATACGACTTTTTGTACACTTTTTGATCGGAAAGGCTTGAAAATAGATCTTTTTCTACTTTATAAAAATTTTTTTATCGGTCAGTCGAAAAACGCTTTCTTGTTGTTCCAATTTCCGAAAACAACCCTAAAAAAAGGGCTTTTTCGCCTCGAGACCTGTTTGGAAACCTATGCTCCTTTGAAAACGTCAACCAGGATTTTTGAAAAAAGCTAAAAGCTTTGAAAAAGTACATATATGGTTTTTTTTTTCAAATTTCAGGCCTAAAAAAGAGAACCCTGCCGCAGCTACCTTTTTTCTTTTTCGATAAGTTCAGCGTCAAAAAAGTGATCAAGCTTTTTCTAACTACAAACTTTGCACCAACTTTCAAGACAGTTCGCTAGAAACCACAAAAGTTTGAAAAGAGACCAAAAATTGCGCTGCTGTTGGTAGAAAAAAACCCTCAAACAATTGAAAAAAGCTCAAACGAACAAAAATACGGGGAACAAAAGCGGGAAAAAAATGAACAAAAAAATAGCGACGGGAGGAACGAAAGTATAAGATTGCATGACGCACCGCCAGCCAGCCGGCGGGCGCCGCGTCGACTATCGATCGCTTTGATTTTCCACACGCCTTTTTTTCTCCTTTCTTTTGGTCCGTTCGCTCAGATCTGCTCATGTTGTCCAATTTGTCACCGCGAATGAAATTGGGAAACGGATCTCGATTTGAACTTGAGTGAAAAAGGTACAAAATTTGGGAAGAATGTGTAACTTTTGAATACTAAAGGAAGCAAATTTTCCACTTTTTCAGGGTCATAATCCGTTTTTAATCGGAGTAGCTTTCCCCTAAACTGTAATCTAGCCCATTCGGTTTGGAACATCTTTTCTGATAAAATCCAGAAAATATTATTTAGTTTCTTTTTGAAGCATTTTTGCTTACTGAAGCCGGCACAGACTGGAAAAAAAATACTAAAAACTAATTTACTAGCTTTATTCATTAATTGGTGTAAATTTTTATTCATAGACTGTACCGAAAAAAACTTCGAAATGTCGGAAAAAAGCTTATTTTTGAATAAAATTTCACTAGGAAATTTTTTTAATTGATTAAAAAAAGTTGAAGAAATAACGCTAAAAAAACCCTATAGTCACTAACTAAAATGATCTAAATTAATCCTCAAAAACTCCGAGACTTTTTTTCTCACTTCTATCGCGGATTTCGGTTAAAAGGCACTGAAGATTCTTTTTCCAGCAAAAATTCCCACTACGGTTCAAGACAGAGATCCTTAAAGGTCCGAACTCCCGAAACCTCAAAGGAACACCTCAATAAACTCGTGGGTAAATCGCCGCACGAGGTCAATTTCGACGCGAACAACGTTCCACTTCAAAGAAAACGAGAAAAAATGAAGGTGGACTCTCGGGGAGAACTATCTTTCGGAAAGTTTATTCGTCAAGTTCCTACTTTCGATTGATCTTTATCTGACGAGCAGTTAAAGTTCATCACTGAACCGGTTCTAGGAGAAATACGACTTTCAGATTCTGGAACGAAATTTTATAGCCCAGTCAAGGAAAAAATATCATAAAAATGGGGAAAAGGAGAAGAAAATCTCCTCCGAATGACAAAACTGAAACGGGACAGCGACTTTATACGGCTTTTTTCGAAACAAACATTACATCATGTCATAATTGCATATTTCAATAACAAATTAAAATGTTTTTATTCTCAGAGCTTTCTTTTTTGGTCTTGATTGAATTAAAACTGTTTACGAACTATACCATTTTCTCACGTTCTTTTGTGCTTTTTCGAAAAAAAAAATCTTTCTGATACATGCATGACTCATACGCCTGTAAAAAACCCAGGCATTTCGAACGATTATGAAAAACTCGCCAAAAACTTTCATCTGTGCAGTAAGAAACTTTAGAACCATAAAAACAAAAAACGCCCACGAAAAACGAAAATAAAATTATTAAAAAGCGCTCAGAAACTCCTACATGCCTACGTGAACAGCGGGCGATGGAAGACTGCTCTGAAGGAATTTAGGAAAAACGAAAATCAATTTCCGCCAACTTCATCGCGACCAAAATTGAATCAGTGCTCCAGAATGGTCACCAAAACGCACGCATCGCCTCGATCTGATTACGAAACACGAAAAAAAGTTGAGTCACGACCTTTTTTTGCCATTTTAATGATGATTTCAAACAAAAAAATTTTTAAAAAAATTTCAATAAAACTTTTTTAAAAAAAGTTGAAATTTGATGAAAAGAAAAAAATTTTTGAAAAATATCTAATGAAAATTTAAAAAGAGAAGAAAGTTTTATTCAGAAGAAATGAATAAAAAAAGAACGCTCGAAATGAAATTTCAACTGTTTTTACGCGCGCTGACCGGCGCGCAAATTAGCGTTGGGGCGCACTTGACATTTTGAAGGCGTACTTTTTTTCTACCTTATTTCAACCTTCTCGAGAAGTTATGCTTGTAAAGAAGACCAGAATATTATTCAAGCCAAAACGAAGATTTGGGAAGAAATGGCGAGTAAAAAAGAACAAAATCAACAAAATGGCAGTGCCTCGAAACGACGTCAAAACAAAAACAATGACGTTGGTTATTTATAAGAAAGACGTGATGCCACGAATTATATGAAATATTGTGGGAAAAAGTTCACGGAAGGATAAAAGAAGAGAAAAAAGAGAAGAACGCCGAGGCTGCGGGTGTATCAAGTTACACACACAGATATATATTCCATCTATCTCCGATTTTGGGCAGATGTCCAAAGCCTCGGGCGAAGTGCCAACAAGCCGTTCGCGTGCCAAAAGAACTGGCTTTTCATTGGTTTCTTGTTTGATTGGCTTTGTATGGCTGAGTTATGTGTTTTTGGAGAAAAATGACTGGAAAATGTTCTTGTGAAACTAATCACATCCCAAAAACTGTAGTGTTGAATATAACTCATGAAATTTTCGGTTCACTTTTCCTGTAAGCCTCGAAACTTCAAACTTTATCTTGAAACTTATAAGATTCCTTGGCCTTAAAGATGACATATATGCTCTATGCGCGTTTTGAGAATATTTTATTCATGAAAAAATAGAGCAAAGGTTGGAATTTTTTTCCGTCGGAGCCATGAATTTTTCAAAAAGCTCCAAACAAAAAAACTATTTTTAACCGTTGACTAAACTTTAGTGTTTCGAGGGAATAATACTTGAAGACGCCTTTTTTTGTCAGTTTCGAAACGTTTACAAACTACGTTTTAATGAAATCGATTGAAGTTAGTTCGAAAGTTTTTTTGGACTACTTGAAGATTTATCCGTATTATTTGACCTAAAATAAGACGGTTTTTCGCTTTGAGATCGTTTTGAAATTATTTTTGTAGTGTGTCTTGGAATCTCACACGGATTCTGAAACATATTGAGAAGTCCAAACCGTAAATTTTCTAAAAAGCCTTTCGAAACAAGTTTGAGATTCCTTAATGATCAAACTCCACTCTCTTCTATCCAATTCATATAGGAAAAAGAATGGAGTTTTGGCCGGGAAAATCCTAGTGGATAAAGCTTGGATTCAATTAAACAACGTCTAGAAAATGTCACGCACGAGGCCGTTTTTTTCCCCTTCTCCAAAGTTAATTTGTAATCAATTTGTTGCGTAGCTGACAAGCCGACGACGATTTCGATGATGAAGAACGGCCCGGAACGAAAAACAAAAAAAAAGAGAAGGCGAACGAATTGAAGGCGAAAAATGGCCGGGGCGCGGCAAAAGACTCGTTAAGTTGCGTTTGGGGATGCCGTGTGTTACACATGGATTATTTGAGGCCTTCCACAAGCCTTTTCCACGCTCAATCGTCACGATGGCAACTTGACATAATTAAAAAAAAGAAGACAGTAGGAAGGATCTGTTTTGGAAGAAAATACGTTCAAATGTCAATATCAGAGGTATAATTGATAGACGTCGATCTAAAACGCCAAGGGGTCGCATGTGGAATGGCTTGAAACATCGCGGTCGCTTTGCGGTCAAAAACTTGATCCAACGGGACATTTGGAAGATCTTGAGAAACACCTCAAAAAAACATTTCAACCGTCGAGCCATTCCAAATGCGAGCATAAGGTCTCAAGATTACTTGATCATAAACTAGGGTTCAAAATGACTTGTCCTCTAACACTACTTTTAAATACTTACTATAATATTAATTAGTTAATTTTGAAAAACCGAGTTTTTAAGCCCAAATTCACTCGTTCCAGCAAAAAAGGGCATTCTTCACCGAAAAAAAGTTCATCTACCTTTTTTGACTATGTAGTTCAAAATAAATACTCAATTTTTTCCCAGATAATCGTGAGAACCTTTTTTCATATCCCTACGAAAAGCTTGACCTTTTCTTTTTTGAGAAAAGGGAGATTTCTTCTGAATTATCACCGCCGAGGATTGATATGTAGAGGTTACGCATGAATTGCTATGGCCAAGATTAAATAAAAAAAGTAGTTAAACTTGTTCTCAAGCGGAAACGCATAGTCATAACACTTTTGACACACTAAACACTTGAAAAACGAAGAAAAAATGGATGAAATTGTGGCGATTACATTATGATTCAGTTGCCATGAAATAGTCTAAAAAGGAACTATGAAATATAGAAGTTTGTAAAACTTGCCTAATCTCGCCAAAAATCTTTTTATAAAATTTAACACATCGATAACTTGACTTTGGTTCGTCCGCTCAAAACTCCAAAATCTTTTTTTCGAGTCTATTCTAATTCAATCCAACCTCAAAATAGAGAAGTAAAAAGTCCAAAAAGAGAAACTCGAACGAAAATTCAGAAAAAAAGGAAGAAAACCGCTGGAAAAGTTTAAGCAAGTGGGAGGAAAAGGGGCCGGCGGAAAGGAGAAAAAAAAAAGAAGAAAAATCGATGAAAGACGGCAAAAGCGCTCAAAAACCACCGAGAGTCTTGTCTCAAAAATGAAGCGCCGTTTTGTCTGGATAAAATATACACTCGGCCAGTTTACAATGACGTTTTGAGCATCGAAAATCCACATACGCTTCTAAATTTTCGGCTAAATAACTTTTCATATCAACTTCCTTTAAAAAAAAACCCAAGCTACATTTCCGCCTAGCCAAAATTCCGAGATTTAATATTCTTTTTCGAGAAATCTTGGAATACTAAAGCAATAACTCTTTGCCAGAGACGGAACTAGTTTTCCTTGGGGAAGAAATAATAAAAAGGGTTAATCCACCAAGCCGATGTGCCTCCTAATGTCGAGAATAAATTTTTCGAGTGACGATTTTTAGCTTTTTCTTGCAAAGAAAACGAAACTGCAAAAAGCATTTGATCTTTGGCGTGGGCCTATCCTATTGCAATAAAAAACGCTTTAATGTTATTTTTATGTTGAAATGTTATGTTAATCGAAATAATAGAAAGAAGGAAGCAGATTTGCCGATGAGTGAAGCAAAGGGATTTTTATTTCTAAAACAGCTTCGGCACTTAAATTTAAGTACTGAAAACTGGAAGAATAAAGCTGGGAGAATAAAAAGGCCAGCAGCAAAAGTCCGAAAGAGGTGAAGGATCATAAAAGGTGATAAGACGGCCGCCGTCGAATATTCCAAGGCCGTTTGGCTCGCGAAAAACCATATCGTATAGTCTATCCAATTACCTCACTGAGTATGAACATAAAAAGATTGAAAAAGGTTTAAAACAAAAAGAAAAAAGAGAAAATTGAAAAAAAAAAAATGAAAATGCAAAGTTTTTTGGACGGTTCGAGGTGTTTGCAGAGTTCATACATGTAGCATACCGTATTCATGAATTTCATTTTTTCGAGTCAAATATCAAATTTGCTCGCAGAGCGATATGCGGAACTAGAAGTGCCTATCCTAAATTATTAATATCGAGTCTTTCCCTTCCAGTCATTCAATTTATGCGTACACATAATCAGGGGGTGGTTTCATGAGTGGGCTTGGATTTATTTCAAACAAGCTTCAGATAATGGCGTATAGATTTATGGATATTCTTGTTTCTAGGACTCTGGAAAGTTTTTAAATTTTACACTTATTTTTCGACATACTCTGTCATTCAAAAAATGACATACGAGTTCGTTTCGCACTAGAAAAATGAATCGAAAAGACAGAAAACCAACTGGAAAACAGGTGCGAGCCAACTCACGTGACGATAATCCGTTTTCAACGGAAACTTTTTTTTTCTTTTTGGTTGGTTCTTTTTTCTCGCGCCATTTCCTGCCGAAATTCGAGGAAATAAAAGTTTGCCTTGAGAAAAATCGTTAAAAAACGTATTGGCCTTTTTTTATGACGCTACTTGGAAAAGCGAGAGAATGTTGAAATTTGGCGGGTCGGGTCATGAAAACGTGAAGGAAAAAAGTGACTAATTATTGAAAAAAAAAATACTGAAAATCTTGGACAAAACAAGCCATTCCAGCTGGCAGAAGGAAAAATGATAGATTGCTCAATTTCTAGGAAAAACAAAAAACAGCCGCGTCCAGCTTGTTAGTAGCTTGATTTTTCAGTTTTCTAGGTAAAGCAGAGAAAAATATGGGAAAATTCGAAATGAACCTTTTTTTAAATAAAAAGGGATACTTTTTCTTCTGGTCAATTTTATCAATTTTTTTGTTATCAGAGAAGTTAAATTTGGAGTGATCTGTTATCAATTTCGTGAGGTTTGTTAATCTTTTAATCCAGAATTGTAGCTTGAAGTTTGAAAAAAATGTTTTTCCTCTTGTGAAGTGAAAAAAATTTGAGACTTGAAACAACACATTTCGAATCGAAATAAAAAAATATTTTTTTCGCAATAAAAATTTGACCTCTATTTTATGGATCGAAAAAAATTCAGAGCATTTTCCAAGAGCTGAAAAATTGCTCTTCTCAAAAATTTTCGAAAAAGGTCGTCTTTGAGTTGCAAATTTGTGAGGCGAAGTGGAAGTCCTAAAAAACTTGGAAAAGCTGAAAAAAAGTTCGAAAAAATGTAAAAGGTCCTCCGGAAAAACGCGAAACAAACAAAAATCAAAACAAAGCCTAAAAATTCAAGGTTTGTGAACTTTCTTCCACTTGGAAGTGTTTTTGAAGCTGTAAAAGCTCAATTAATTATCCCAAAATATCAGGAATTTTATCTCGAGCCCTAAAAAGATCACTCAAAAACCTGAAGAATTCCAAAGTCCGCAAAAGGTCGTCGCTCCAAGGAAAATTGGGAAAAAAAGAGAGAGGCGAAAAATGACGTCGCGAGTCCAGAGGAGCGCTCTCGATTGCGTCGTCGTTCCATTTCATTTCGCTGCCTCCTTCCCTCCTCTTTTTTAGGACAAGGAGTGACTTCGTGCCGAGACCCGCCGTCTGGAACCCACCTGCGTCTTCCATTTTTGGACGAAAAAGATGGAGGAAGGCACTTTTTCCTGCGACGGCTGTGAAACACGCGTCCCGTCAATCTCGTACGAGTTTTTTGCAAACGAGCTCAGCTGTCGGCGAACTCCGACTTTACTGTTTCCATCGAGACATTTTCTTGGAGAGACTCAACTTGCAATGATAAGGCGTTTCTTACAACTTTTGTTAACAGTAGCCTCTAAATAATTATTGAAGGACGGGTTTTTGAAAAGAAGCATGATTATATTCAATATTGACATTGATTATTCATTTATTTTCATGAATAAACTTTTTTCGTAGCTGTATTTTCAAATAGAGCGTTTGGATTTGAGTATTAGGTCTGCTCAATGCTTTTTGATGCCTAAGTGCGCAAGTCGTTTTGGGTCAGGCGCGTTATTGAAGCATTGAGCCATTTGCAGTGCGATATTGAGAGTTTTAAAAGTCAATCTTGAGGTCTTCTGTCATGGCTGAAGCAAAAAACTTTTTCAATTTTTTTACCAGTTCTATAGACCTAAAGTTCGACTGAAAAGCGGCAAAAAATTAATTTTCGAAATCAAATTTATGACCCAAGTTAAGGTCGTTGAATTTTTCTTTTTCGACCCACCAAGAAAAATAAATTTTGGTAGCATTTACAATGAAAAAAATTATGATTGAAAAACCATTAGAATTTGTGAGCATTATTTGAAACGAATGGAAAATCCGGACTTTTAAGGATTTTTAGTGGCTCTTTTTTCGAATTTTGAACTTTATATTTGGGTATTCTGTCGCCAGATCGCGTAAATTTCTTAATTCCGCTTATGGGTCGACTTAGAAACTGGAAAGTGGCCTATTGATTAAAATTACCCAAAAAAAGGGTATTCTGAAGTACTCCAGAGAGGTCCCTAAAGGGGCAACCTTAGAGGGACCACTCTGGAGTTCAATAAAACAGTTAGGGAAAAAATAACTTGAAATAAGGCAAAGATCAGCTTCAAACAATTATTTTCCCGGCTTTCCGTCAAACTAGAAACTGGAAAACTCGAGGTCAAAGAACGGCTTTGGACGAGTTTAAACCTAATTTTTTTTTGAAGTGATGCGGAACGTCAATCTTCTCTCTCCGTTAAACTGAGAGCAGGGTGATCTTTCGGATAAAGGAAATTAGAAATATTTTCGCAAACTTATATCAAACAATAAGTTGTGATTTGAAACAGAGAGAATAAAAAAGGAAACAAAACTGATAAATAATAAAATCAAAAATCATCGCTATCATCGCTATGATTTTTGAGGCACTGAAGCCTTGTATGACCTGGAATAACCCTAAAAAAATCGCTTCGGGACCTTTCTCAAATTAATCTATTCTCATTAACTTTACGTTAGACGTTTTAAATTGTCAATAATGATTTTTTTTTAGTTTTCAAGAATGCAAGTTATATTACAAGATTGATTGACTTCAATTCAAACCCAAAGAGGCTTGTGTAAATTGCAAGAAATAATGGAGATTTCTGGGACGTAATGATTTTTTGTTCATAACGAAATCTAATTATTTGACTTTGGAAACAGCAAATATCATGATATGGAAGTAACAAAATTTTTCACATATATTTGCAAAAAAAAGTAGTTAATTTCGTGGCACCTCATGGAACGATAGCGGGCAGAAAAAAACTTGAAATAATACGTTTTGTAATTGAATTGAGGTTTTTTTAATTTATTCTCCTTTTTTTGTAGTATTTTTTTCATTCAGAAAATGTTCGATCTTCTCTTTGAAAATATCTTATCGTGAAATAAGTTTTTGAAAAACCATGGAAAAAAATAGTTTAGCTTCCAAGGCTTACATGATCGGAAGACTTTTCGAAAAAAAATTCCTTTTAGGGGGTTTTTTTTAAAGCACTAGTTCTCTGAAGGTCTTGTGGCGAAAAGCCGTTTTCGGTGTTATTTTTCGAATCTCCTGCGCCTTCAATAACGCTATGATTATTTAGAAACATATTTTCTCGATCTTATGATTTCTTCGGGTCAATAATTCCCCATAAATTTTTGCATTACATAGACGAATCGGAAAGGGTGGAAAAGGCTTCATAGAAATTTTTTTAGGGCAAAAAAGGCTCTTTTTTTTTTCTTTTTTCGCCGTTTAATCGGATATTGTGCACCATTTTTGCTGCCTCTTCCTTTTCCACAATTTCTTGATCCTTTAAACTTCAGAAAAAATGAAAGGCTCGATAAAGGAACTCTCTTTGCTGCCTTTCTGCGGCCTTCTTGGAGCCTTTTTCTTTCAGCGGCCATTATCCACCATCCCGACTTTGTCCGAGTTAAAATCGACTTTGACCAATGCTGCAAGCTATTCGAATCTGTAAAATAGCTCAAAAGAGCCATCAATTTTTTGTCTCACACAATAATCGTTGGGAAAAGCTCGTTCAAACACTAATTCACCCACATAAATCACGGCTCAACTATTTTCAGATTTCGGAGCAAAGAATTTGCGAAAAAGGGAAGAAAAGGCTACACACGCGGATACGGGAAATGACATCAAAGCGACGACGAAAAGCCGAAGGAAGAAGCTTTCCCGTCGGCCTAAAAAGGGCCTCGTTTCTATGAGTGGCGTCACTTTCTGAGAGCATTTGCAAGTCGAGTAAACGTTCCTCGGTATTTTTGGAATGTTTTCCGTCCTTCTGCTCGTTTTTTATTAATTTATTCGCATACTCGAGTCACCGCTGGATAGTTAGGAATTCAAAAGATCAGTGGAGTTTCAAGAAAAAAAGTCTGAAAATAATTATGAAGAATACTCTATAATATGTGTAAACTTTGAAAAAAATTCAAATTATACATTTTTTTAATAATTTACGATTCAATATGAACCGAAAAAAAGCAAAAACTTTGAAAAAAATGTTTAAAACGGAAATTCATCCTCCTCATCAAAAAAATAATAGCTAAAATTTGTAATTCACGATAGACTATTTACCTTTTTTTAATAAAGCCTTCAAATATAGATTTAAAAATAATCAAAATTATATTTTTATGACAAGCGCCAGCGCTTCAAAAATACACTGAAAAGATGATGAGACTAAAACGAAAGATTAAAATTATTAAATTCAAAAGCTTTTTCTGAATACTTGACTTTAGTGACAACAAAAAATATTGAAATGTAAAAAAAAACGAAGAGAAAAGTGAAAATCCGAAAAATTGGAAAGACTGTTGTCCATAGAGCAACTTTACTGCAGAACGCCTTTTTGGCGGGAACTCAAGCTTTCTTTTCTCTGACTTTGTTCTGTTTTTTCACCAAATTTAGGAAGTTCGGTAGGTTTCCAAGTTCACCGTTCGATTCACAATGAGAAACTCTACAAAATACTGCTTTGAACTGAAACACCGTTTTTTACTGCCCCTATTAACACGGAATAAGTAACTTCTGAAACTCCCAGTTATATTTAAAACGCTTTCTTAATGTATTCACAACGAAAAGCAACTTTCACAAGGCATCCGAAAAACCTGAAAGTTGCCGGAAAGACAAAAAAGGAAAAATCAGAAATTCTCGACGAAACGGAGAAGCTGAAAGTTTGAATAATGAAGACGGCTTTTCCTGGGAAGTTTTCGAGGGCTCTCAAAAACCCGAAAAAAAGAGTTAAAAAAAAGGGTTTTTCGGGTACAAACAAATCATTAAAAGTCAATTTTATCAAAAATTATGATTTCTAGTGATAAGAATTGCTCTTGTCTACTTTTAACGCGTCATTTTGATAATAATGTTCAGTGATTTCCAGGCTCAATTAAAATAACATAAAGCTGTCAAAAAAAGTAATTTTTCTCAAAACTTCAAAAATAATTAAATTTACCCGTTAATAAAAAAAATCGAAAAAATACCGAGGAAAAATAAAACGAAAAGGAAAATTGAAAACACTGTTTCAAGAGAAACATATATAATTATCAAAGAAATAATTTCCATTACGTATTAGATTCAATTTGAATATTTGAATATTTATATCATTCATTTTCAAATAAAATCGCAAGATATTGATTCAAAAATAGTTTCTTTTTTGACTTCCATTCCGAAAACTTTGAAAAACTCCATCGTCTCTCAAAAAGCTCAATAAAATTGAAAAAAACTTCATCCGCCTTAAAAAAAGGCAATGACTCCACAGAAAATAAAATAAAAACTTTATTTTCTCCCTCTTTCATCCACCAGTCAAACGAAACGAAAAACAACAAAAAACACCATTTTCCATGGAAAAAGTCATGGAATTTATCATCTCAAACACTTTACCGGTTAGTTTATACAATATAGAGAAAAAAAGAAAAGGAAAAATTGAGCAAATCGAGGGATTAAAGCACATTTGCGGAAGGCTCACAGGGCCTATGGAAAAAGGAAATTCGTCCTAGATTATGAGAAATATTCTGAGATTCCCAATAAATATGGAATTTTTTTGTCGACCTTGATTTGAACCTATGGAAAAGGGGAAAATGCGCTCAAACTTGTGGATTTGGTTATTGAACATCAGAAAAAAAAACGAAAAAAATTGAAATTTTGAGCTGAATATTGTACTTCCAAAAAAATTCTCATAGCGCAAAAAAATATTTTTAGTAGTATTACTAAATAGCAGCTAATCGCCTTGAGACCTTTATAGAATTTTGCTGTGCTCCTTTAAAAGTTTCAACGAAGCTTTTGAAAGGTTGGAGATTTTCATCCACTTTTCAGTTTCACAGAGTTTTAATTTGCCTCTAGTGACTAATTATTCTGATAAATGTCGTGTAGAAGATAACATGCTTCAAAACGCCAAAAACAATTCAATGTCGCTTCGAAACAGTGAACTTCGTTTCGAATTTAAAAAAAAATCATTTTCCTCTTTCATTCGAGCGCATTTTCTCTTCATATTTACAATGGCTACCACCAAGAATTGGGCATATAGGAGGTGGTGGGCGGGGCGTTGGGCAAGTAGCCAGTGGTCGGTTGCAGATAACCGGCAGAGGCGGGAAGATAACTGCCGCCGGAGCCGCCGAAGGCAACCGCAGCCGCCGCCGCTTGGTAGGACGATGACGTCAGATCTGCCGGACACGCCTTCCCGTCCCGAACCAACATCTGGATCGGCATGCGGAATCTGGAAAGTGCACTTTTAACAGGGGTGGTCATTTGGTTTGGAAAGGTTTGGCGGTTCCTGTGTGCCACGATTTGAAATTTCCCCGAACGACATTTCGCTGTTCCGCTGCGTGCGGTCGCGTAGCGTCTTTGCCTTTGCGAATATCGGTCGCCCTTTCAATTTTTTCTTTTATTACAGTACTAAGTTTGTAGGTGTTTCCAATGGAACAGTCCATTTACGAGAAATAAAAATCACTTGAAAGCTCGACCGGGATTAAGGCAGACACGCGTCGCGACCGCACGCAGCCGTACAGCGGAATGTCGTTTGGTAAAATTTCAATGCGTGGCACCCACCACGAAAACTCTAATTTTTAAGATTCAAGAGATCCCTTAAGAGTCTGACGCTACTAAAGTGGTCACTAGACATGTTCTGAAAAGTCCGGAGCATCGGTTAATTTTCCGTCATGTTCCCAATTTTCGGCCAGTTTTTCATTATTTAGAAGCTTTCTCTGATTATTAGGGTTTGAACAGTTATAATTGTTCAGTTATAAAATTTCTCAAGTTCACATTTTACAAAGAATTAGGCCTGTAAACTATATTTTACATCTTTAAAACCCCTTAACTTTGAAAATAAAAGTCAAGACTATGAGGGATCTTTTCCTAGACTTTCAGGTTTGAATGAATTTTCAGGAATTTCTCGACTACACACTGGATGGACTACCCTCCTAGGTCAAATTTTTCGAAAAATTAGGAAAAATATTAAAAAGAAAAAGAAAAAAACGAACGGTCTCGCTGAGAAGGCCGTGGATGCGGAAGTCGTGGAAAAGGCGTTGGGGACTAGAATCGAGTTGTTCAAAGGGACCTTCTCCTGGTTACTCTTCTTTGTTTTGTACCTAGAAATGATGAATGAATTTTTCAAGTTTTTTTTGAAAGTCGAAAGTTTTTTCTCTTTTCTCAAGGAATCATATTTGGAAGTTTAAGCCGGAATCGTTTACATATTATTGCATAATCATGAATTTGTGAAGTATTCTGGCGGAAACTTCCCACAAGTCTTCTGATTTTTTGTCTTACAAACGGTGGAAGTGAAAAATTTTATGAGTTTCGTTATAATAAGAATAATAACGGACATGTGAGAGCTCCTTTTTAATTTCTGAAAGTGCTATCAATTGAAAATCTCTCTGAACCTTTTGACATATTCTTTATTTTAAACCTTAACTTTAAAGTTGAATAATTTTCGATCGAAAGATTTTGGAATCATAAAAAATGATTTGACTCACCAACATTACTGTTTTTAACAATTTTCAAATACGATTCTTTAAAAAAAAGAAATGTTGCAATAATCGGATTCTTATGTTTATTAAATAATTCTTTATTTATTGCGGGTTTATCTGCCTTTTTTCGCTCTTTTTAGTAAATTAAGTTCTGATCTTGCTTGTGAACAATTTCAGTTTACGAATAATTCGCTCCGATTTGGAACACCGTGTCGCACTTGGAATGGCTCGAAGCGTCGTGGTCACGTTGCGGTTAGATTAAAGTCTATAGCCGGACTTATTTTCAAAAAATTTATTTTTCCGACAAATTTCGCTTTTCGGTACGAAACGCAAGTTTTTTCAAATCAGGCGCGCCGCGTTCAGCCTTTCCAAATGCGACTGTATTGTGTCCATCAGTTGAAAATTTGAGAAAAATTTGAATTCCGGTTTCGATCTATACTTTTAAGAATCGTCTAGAAATGTTGATAGTTTGAATTTGCAAAAACCATTATCTCATGTTGACCGGATGTTTCAGCGGATGTACCCATATTGAACCCGTTTTTTGGGCGATTTGAGTCTCGGTTGTGCTAAAACGGGAGAAAAACGGGCGCTGTAAGAAATAGGTGACCCAGCTGTGTTTTTTTCGAAAACCCGGACTCAGCATTGCTAAAGCGGTCCTCAGCGGTATGAAAGAGTTTTCAAAAATTCTACCAGCTGGGCGTATACGGGTTTAACATGGGTGAACCCGCTTGAATCCCTCCTCATTAGAATGAGAAAATGAAGTGTCTTCAAGTCCCTCTAAAGAACTGACCGATGATTTTGGAACCAAATTTTGACTTGAGTCGGCGTGAGACCGATCTGCATGGCGAGTTGTTCTCGTTCCGGCGCACTTAGATATCTTTGAATCCGGAATCTTCTCTCCAACTCGTAGGTTTGTGCTTTGGTGAAGAGAACTCTCCGTTTTCGCTTCTTTCTCTTTCCTGGAAAGTTATATTATTCTCCCAAGAGCTTGTCGAATCTGTGAAGATGGTCTTAATTGTCAGCAAAGCTGCTGACCGAACGGGTCGGCCCAAGACGACCGAATCGCGCCCTGGGGCGGTCCGGATATAATCACATTGATAAAAGTGTCATTTATAGTTTGTTTTTTCACTTTTTTCTCAATTTATTCTGGTTTCAAACTTTTTCGGGTCGTCCCGGGGCACCTCCTTCAAATCGCGGGTCACCCCGGGGCGCCCAGTCGGCAGCTCTTCTTGACAAATAATGTAAAAATGGTTGGGAAAGTGCTATCTTATCTTGAGCTATCAGGAATTATCAATATTAGGTTGGCATGAAAGAAATTAGGGTTGTTTTTGTAGACTTCTAATTCATCTAAGAAGCAATATTATTTGGAACGGTATTTTTTGTCGAAAAGGGCTTGTCCTTGTGCGTCATTGGATATATAGTTTGCTGACGTTCATTCCGCCTTTCTATAAGAAAAATAGCTCCTAAAACTTCCTTTCAAAAACTGTACTCGCGGACCTAGTTTTCGCGTTATTTCAAAAAGCACAAATCAAATTCCGAAGCTTGGCACCTTTCAATGTCAGAGAGAGTATCCATTCACTGCGTGAGCATTGTTGACAAGGTGCTAATACAGTTAGAAAATACATTTCGAACTGATTTGTGATAACCTTGTTTTTATGATAAAATTAAATTACATCAAAAACACGCATTTCTTTCCTGCCACCCTAATATATTTCTTAAAAATCAGAATTTGCCCGTAAAAAGTGCAAGTCAAACCAACCCGTGCCATCATCTTCCTCGTCGCCATCTTCTTCCATTTCGTCGGCCCCTTCGTCTTCATCTTCCGCTTTTGAACTAGAATAAAAAAGTACTTTATTGAAAAAAATGCAACTTTAAAAAGTTATTTCTTTTATAAAACTTTTGAAAAGTCTAATAGGAATCTTCTATGCGGTGTTCAAAGTGATCCCGCAAAATTCAAAAAAGCCGTCAGAGAAAGAAAAAGATAACTGAATTATGGAGAGTCAGAGACTATTTTGCATTTCGAGGAAATTTCTTTGAACACGACATCACGCTAGTAAAAAAAAAAAATTTTTTTAAAAATCCAGTTCATACTTAGGAGCTTCAGAGTGATCTCTATAGGGGTTAGGGGGAGAAAACAGAGTCTTAAGTGGTCAAAAAAATGCTCCCTATAGGAGTAAAATTTAAGTGATGTGGATAAGACTTTCGTGAGATTCCTGATAGAAGCAGTGTTAACTTTTTTTATCCAATGACCAATTTTGATCAAAACTGTAACTATTTTGAAGAAATGATAATGAAAAAAAAACTCAAAAAAGAAAAAAAGAGCCTATTTCAAGTGCTTCTTCATCAGAGAAGTAACTGAGATTTTCTAAATTTTTCTGTTCCATCAGATCTACATACCCATTCTTATCAAGGAGATCGTCCTTGTCGTCGTCGAGGACGGCGGAGTCGCCGATCAACGACGTCTCGGTCCGCTGGAACGGGTCCGCCGGCGGCAACGAGTACATCGAGCTGCCGAGGCTGCTCGACGGGAAATAGGCCGTCGGATCGTAGGCCGTGTTGTACGCACATTGGTCAAACGGGAACGATTGGGTTGATGGATACCCTGAAAAACAGAAGTCAAAGTATCGCAAGTATTGAAAAAATTACAAAAAATTTTTTTTTGAATAGATTCTTTTAGGTGATAAAAATCAATATCTAATCTTAAAATTTTTCATAATGCATGTTTATGGCAGCTTTTTTTTAGTGGAAAAATAAGGAAAAAAGGAACTTTTTGTACAAAAGCGCGCATTTGTGCGTAAAAGTCAGCCGCCAATTCGTTTCTTTTATTTGTTCATTTTACCTTGTGCTTGTGAGTTTCCGAAAAATTGGCCAGAACACTTTTTGGTGTACTAGATGAAGATCAAAACGCACAACTTTCTATTTTTGGAGAAAGAACCTTTCAAAGTTGAAAAAAGCTCGAAATCCGTGAAAATACAGTTTTTTTGAGCTTTGAAACCTTATTTCTCGAAAGCTAGGAAGTTTCACAGGTTGAGACTTAAACATAGGCGAATCGAGAAAGATCATCTCGAGACCCTCTGAGGTAGATCGCAGGGTCTGAAATTGGGACAGCGAACGGGCGGTTCAACTTGCGCGGCGATGGTAGATCACAGCGGCCATACATGCGCCTTTAATAAGAGCCTCATTTGATGAATTATTTCTGTTTTTATTGAACTTATTTTTTGTATACATTCATCTAACTGCTTTGAAGATTTTCTCAAAATCGACGGATTATAAGAGAAAAAAAAAGTCATAAAATGGGGGTTTTATTGAAGGCACATGGATATTCGCCATGATCTACCTTCGCCGCGAAAAATAAACCGCCCTATCCCAAGCCAGCCGTGAACGGGCTATGTGTCTCTGAGGACTTTGATTAAAATGAGATAGACTTGAAAGAGACTCCGAAGTACCTCCGAGATGGCTTAGATATAGCTAAAAGGTATACCGGAGGTCTCACGATGTAAACATTTTGGGGTCTCCAGGATCCATTTTGAGAGGTACCTTTTTGGACAAATTATGTCCCCTCTCGATTCGTCTAAGTTAGAATCTATTTATTTTACATCAAGGTGTCTCTTGGCCAATTTTCAGGAATTTCCCGCACTCCAACCTAAATGACCCCCTGTGAACAAATTTTTCAGGTAACCCCAATCTACCCACTAAAACGACCCTCCTTCTTCCAATCCCCGGTTATCAGGTCGACTAAAGCCGACGAAAGCCTCGGCTAAAGATTTCCTCGGCGGCGCGTAGGGGGGCGCTACAACACAAATCGTATTTATTTGTCAGTCGCTCTTCATATCTGCCTTTTTGCTCCTCTCAGAGCAAACAGCCGCTAGATAGTCTTGCGGGGCCCGAGGGATGGTACTGTAGGGGGAGCCAAGGTAAGTGTACCCAAGTTTGGGCCGAAGGGTGTCCGGTTACAACTTCCGCGCGGATTAACTCACTCGGATTATTGATTAATCGTGACGTAACACTATTGGAATCATTGTAACCTTCTGTTCTACTCAAAATAGGGGGAATTTCCGTTAGAGAGACATTAAAGAACATCAATAGAACGATTAATGAGAAGAATGTAAAAAACAGTTTTTTTCAAAATTTGGATCAGTTCAACGGCTGCGTGGGAAGCCTGCCTTGAAAAAAAAAATCAAAATTTTCAAAAATGCAAAATTTTTTTATCAACAAGAGCAACTTTTTAGATTTTTTTCATTCGAATGAAGAATAAAAAAATAATTTTTTTAGAAATCCAGATCTTTTTGAAAAATTAACAATCATACCGATAAAAAAATATCTAAAAAAACAAAAAAACAAATTCAATTTCGAGTTGAAACACTAATCAATGAGAAGAAAAACTTAACGTCTTTGGAAAAAAATAAAATTGAGGATCTCAAGTTTTTGACCTGCAAGCAAGGGCAGTTAAATTTAGAATGTAAATGATTGAAAAAAAGTTTAATCAAATAAACTCAAGAAATAATAAAAATACGTTGAGACCGCATTTTTTTAGAATTCAAATAATGAAAAAATTAATTCAGAGATTTGAAGCTTCATAACACGAAAACAAGAAGAAGTTATAGATATTTTTATTTTCTGGAATTAGGAGGCTCTTAAGTGAAATTCAGCCTACACTGCCAAAGTCGGAAGTGCGGAAAACGGATGGAAAAAGGGAGTGGCTGCAAAAAGGATGCAAAAAGGGCCCAAAAAAGGTGCTGAAAGTCTCGGCCATTGAAAATTTCCGATTTTTTTTTACTGTAACACATTTTGGTTCATACACAGTCACTGGTAAAGAAAAAAATGTTGGTTTTTCAAAAAGGGCGGATAAAGGCCGATGAAAAGACGGAAAAAGGCCGTAAAAAGAAACCGTTGCCTTGTTAGGAACAACTAATGGGAACCTTTTGATCCTCAAAGGGCCCCTTAAGGGTCCTTCCGACTTTGCCTATGTAATTACATAAAAGTCAACCGGGGGCAAAAAAACGATTCTTGTTACGTTAACTATTTGAAAAAAAAATAGTGAATTATTTGAAGCAACTTTGCCCCGATGAGAAATTGAATATTTAAAAAAATACCTGCTAATAAAGGAAGATGTTCGGTCCAAGAAGAAGCCGTGTGTAAGCCGTTTGGCGTGACTTCTGGGATTTCCCATTTCGGCTCAACTCTGAAAATATCAAATTATACGACTTATAAAACCAATTTTTGTGGAAGACGAAATCCATCGATTATATAAAATTATTATTATCTTTCAAATCCTAATAACTCACGATGCATTGAATTTATAACAGCCTTTCGGAAAACTTCAAAAATTCTTTTAGAAAAATTAATTTTTTTCATGTTGTTTGGAAGTCAAATTAATTTCTAATTGAGATTTCATCTTTCAAAAAAAAAAATTAAAGAATTATTTTTCTAACGCCGTGTTCAAAGTGATTTCAGCGAAATGCTCTACTCCCCAAAATCTACTTAACTTTTTCTTTCTCTGACGGCTTTTTTGAATTTCGCAGAAATAGTTTGAACATGGCATGAAAAACATGATGAAAAACATTTATTATTCCATCCTAGAAGATTTTAAAACAGGGAAGATTAATAATAATAATGATGATTTATTAGGTTCATCAAGAGAATTGATATCAAATGCGAAAATCTGTAATAGAATTAATATATAACTATTGAAACAGGAAAAATATTACGACTGTTTTTTTGGAAATGAAAAAGTTGAAATTTTTATAACACATTCCCGTATGGCTTCGAATATAAAAAAACACATAGCAACTTTTTGAGTCACTTCAAATTACACGTTATTTCCTTTTTATTATTTCAAAAACCCATTTTTTTGGTCCTTTAATAATGATTAAAAACCAGGATCGAATTGACTTGAGTGCTCAAAAAAATTACGAAAAAAAAAGAAATCAGAAGAAAATGATATTTTTCATAAGGAAATTCAATAAAAAAATTAGTGGAAATTTATTATTTTGAAGATTTCCAGAAAGAGTAAACCACGATAAAATATCAAAAAAAGAGCCTGTCAAAAATTTCATTCAATGATAATATTTTCAAACACAGGGCATCGACCTATTGCGTTTTATGAAAAAGATGAACATGTGAAATTCCCACAACCCAAAAAAAAAATTTTATATTGAGACGACTGAAAAGATGGTAACAAAAAGAACCTTAAAACAGTATTTTCAAAACATTATAAGAATTAAAGAATCGCTCCGAATCAATATTTAAAAAAAAAAGCGAAAAACCTTAGTATTCCCTTAGCTTTCTTAACACTGAAAGATATATAAAAAGTGAAAACGGAAGGGGTAAGAATTTGAAAAAAATGGGTTTTATTCTTTTCTGAACTCGGTCAACAAAAAGTAGCAAAACGTTTTTCCAAGAAAAAAATCGATCGAATACTAAAAAAATCTAGTGGTTAAAAATATATAACTGATTAATCCTTTTTTTCCCTGGATTGGAATAATTTTTCTCGAATCAAGAAGTTCCCATTTTATAATTCAAACTAATAACAAGAAAAAAAGAACCGGAAAGGCTCGTGCTGGACCAGAAAGCGGTAGATTCGACTAAAAAAAATTTGCTGATAAAATAAAATAAGAAAACGGTTAATCAAACTTTTTTTTACTTTCTAATTTTAACGGACAAAATATACCAGAGATGATAATTCTATGATGAGAAAGAAAAATCATAACAAGAAGTAGTCAAAAATAAAAAAAGGTTAACTGGAAGGCGGACAATTCAGAGGAGGGTTCAGAAAAAGCCTCTAGCGAAGAGAACTTATAACTCTTAAAAGAAGTAGAGTAATTCTGACCGAACAAACTAGAAAAGATAATCTTCCGATGAAAGGATATCAAAGAGACAAGATGAAAAGGCTTTAGGCTCGACTAGAATAAGGAAGATTCAGAAGATGAAGTTTCAATAATAAAAAAGTGCACAACGCCCTCCTTGATCAACGACAGCTTTAACAGCTCGAACTATTCCATGAATAAGCAGAGAACCTTCGATTAAGTAAGAATTAATGTGTGAATTAATTGAATGGACAAACTAGAGAAGATATTTTTATCATCCTTATCTGTTACACAACTCCATAAAAACGGTAAAAAAAGCAACAACATCAAGGCCGAAAAGGCAGAAGGCTCGACTAGAAGGCGGCAGATTCAGAAACTGGAGGGCGGACGTGTCTAGAGGATACTTGATGAGCCTCTCATGGATATCGTTGCACATCTCGATGAAGAGGCATCCGTGGAGAGCCCACTTACTTGTTGTGTTGCTGATGAAGTGGCAGCACTCCAGCGGCGGCGGCGGCGGTCGTCGCGGTCGCGCCGGCGACGTCCAAGCAAGGCGACGTCGAGGTCGACGCCTGGTCCGAGGCCGCGATCCCCGTCGCCAGGGACGACGGCGACGACTTCAGCCGGAGGCTCGACGTCGTCAGCGTCGACACGTTGAACATCCTACCAGAGTCAAGGTCCTCGAGACTCGAGAGCAATTGACAGTGAGCCTCGCCAGCGCTTCCCCCCCGCGCGCAAGCAGTTTGCTCTCGCCACGACGGCTCCTCCCTCGGCCCGACGGTTACGGTATCACTCGGCACAATGCACCTATAGCGTTTCAATGTGTCCGTCTTGATGACACTCTGTTGGATCGTGTTGCAGCTCCCATTGTTTCGGTAACGCTTTGTCACTGAGAAGAGCCGTTCGCCGACGACAGCCGACTGGTTCCAGTTCTTGACTTGTGAATGGGTTCATCGACGGATTGACCTCTTGGGATACTCTGTGGAGCCTTTCTTATTATTCCAATAGGTTTCATCTCTTCCTTGACTTCAAAACACGTTCCTGAACGCTTCCAATATATCGAGTACCTTGGAATGATCTTTTGCGACTTTTTTTCAAGTCCGAAAAATTGGTTTACATTAATTTCTTGTTGAAATTTAATCCTCAGGAGTTGATTCTGTTCATTTTCAAAAAAATTCGAAATAGACAGACTTTATAGAATCCAACGATTCCGATGAAGTTCAAAAAAGATCCATTTCGAAAGGCCCAAGCTCCATCCAGAACGTCTGAAAATCTTCTTTTTCAAAAATCAGCCGAGTCACGCAGTTATCAATCAATAAAATGGCTTTAAGACTATCCAAGGAGGTCATTCCCTAGCTCCTCCCAGCGCCTTCAAAAATCTTCCCAAGCTTCTCTCAAAAGCCAGCCGCGTCGCACAGCCGAGTCACGCGGTTATCAGTGCAACTGTTCGGCTACCGTAACCTCGTCGTAGGATTGCGTAACGAACGCAAATCAACGCAAACAGTGTGAGGCGAAGATTCGCCGGTCGTAACCTCGACTGAAAGGTCAACACCGTCGAGGGATCTACTCGAGTTTCATGGTAATCTGTCGGCTTGGATTTCCGGTTCAGTCACGTGTTGATTAGAGATGGAATGTGGAAATATTGAAAGAAGGTTTATTTGAGAACATAGGTGGGGGTGGGGATACAGTGGGAAAAAGCAGTTGAGAATGATTTTTAGAGTCTGAAAAATTGCTGGGTACTGCCGATTTAGGTTAAGCATTATCTCTCTGGAATTATTATCTCATTTTATCAGGTCGACTAGTCGGTCTCATTGCCGCTCTCTCGTGGGATAATATTCCGGCGCTTGTCGGTCCTGGACAAGCTGGACGCTGTACTGTTCCAACATAGTGAAGCAGTTTATTCGCTGGTATAGTCGATGTGCCACGACTTGAAAATTCATGGAACGACACTCCGCTGGGTGGCCTTGTGGCCGTGAAAAAACCGCCTTGCCTTTGCGAATATCGGTCGCGCTTTCCATTTTTTCTTTTATTTGAAAATTTCACTATTTTTGTTATGTTTTAATAGTTTTCTTCGTTCCAAACTCATGATTTTAATTGTTTATTCTGAATGTGTTCGAAAAGTCTTCAAAGGAATATATGTCAAAGAACGAAAAAATATGAGTAATCAAAAAAGAAATTTTACCATACATTTTTTGTTGAAAATTAAAAAATTACTTGACTTTCAGGTGTTAAATTCATGCAAAAGCAATGATAGTTTCGTTTTTGGCACGAAAAAAAAAAATAAAACATTGTCGAAAAAGTGAAAATATAAAATAAAAGAAAAAATGAAAAGCGCGACCGCAATTCGCAGAGGCAAGACGCTTCGCACTAGAACCACAAGAACAACGGAGTATCGTTCCATGAAATTTCAATACGTGGCACATCGACTATAATTGAATTGAACTGAATTGAATCTCTAGGACGATTAGCCCAGGTTCTATCCTGATATCAGTGATAATCAGTCAACTGGCTAGTGACATATCCGCCTTCATGTGTGAAGATGATTGTGAAGCCGTGGATTCCTCCTACCAACATTTCTTGAACACCTTGGTTGGGTCGAAGTGGGGATCGAACATGGACCTTAACCAGACACACAACCTGTTGCGCTACGGCGTGCTAAAGCTTTCTTTATCTTCAGGACTTTCTTGAAAGCTGAACATAATAATGAAAATCGTTCAATACTCTCAAAAAACAAGGGAAACATGGAAAATTGCTAATTATCGGCATTACCATTCTTCAAGTCGAATTTTACTTGGACAAGTTCGGAAGGAATAACTTTACTCAGCCTCCAAAAAAGCAGCTTCCTACGATAAACCTCATAATTCCACAGCTATCTATTGCAACTTTTTAGAATATCAAGCCAAAAAAAGTTTGGAAATTACGGTATTTCTTTCCGAGCTGAATGAATAATAACTATTATCACATCGAACCTTTTCAAAAAAAAACCGTTTCAAAATAAAAATCCATGCCAAAACAGCTGACTAAACAAGGGAAAAAGATCAAAAGAAGTTTTTTGACCTGAAACCGGGCCGGATGATTGATAACCGGACCGGTGTTCTGGGGGGATATTTCCGGCGTCGGGGAAGGAGCGCCACTAAACAACATGTTGCCGGCTTCTTCTCATCTTCGCAAACAACCGACGAGCAAGAAGAAATGCGCCAAATATCGGCATCTAATTGGATTAACTGCTTCATTTGGGGTTGATAATAACGAAAATGATGGTTTGTTCACTACTGGTGACTCAAGGAAAAGGACAGAAGAATAATGATTTACGGGGTGAAGTCGATCCAAAATATGAAGTTAGTTTATTCCATAGAGGTATGAATTTAGAAAAACCCTTATAAGAAAAGTCATATCACAAAGCGCTTTGGAATTCACGGAAAGTTGACCAGAATTTGGAATTTTCTCAAAATTGGCCATAATACTCATTGAGCTAGTTGATCAAAACCCTGTGGCCTCAACTTGCACCAATTTCAAGCTTTTAAGAAACCTCAAAATCCGTAAAAATTAACTATTTTGAGCTTTGAGCCCTCATTTCTCGAAAACTAGAAAAATGTGCAGGTTGACCTTTTTCTGGTGAATCGAGAAGTACTCTGATCGATTATCAAGGAATTCCCAGCCGTGAAGGGAAATGACCTCTCTTATGGGAGAAACGACTGTTTTTGATTATACCGTTTCCGACCTTCTTTTTAAAAAAAACTGTTCCAGTTATTGCTGTTCTTTTTAGATAAACTCATGCAAAAGTTGGTACAACTCAATTTTTTTTGAACAAAAATCTATACTCTTAAAAGTGCCCGTTTGGAAAAAAAGTAATATGGTTTAATTATTATTTGAAACTATCGAATGAAAAAATAAACTCATCCAGGTACTTTTAAAAGCGAAAAAGTTCAGAATCTTCTTCGTAAATATGCCTTTTTTCGCATTTTGCTACATTTAATATACATTTAATGCAACTTTTGAGACAAGAAATACTTTTGAAGGCTTCTAATCTCTCAAATTTCCAAAGGAAAACATCGAGAAAAAATAAAAAGTGCTACAGAAATCAACACCATTTCACAAAAAACTCAAACTTCATTTAAATAATTTATTATCAATCTCGAATAAACTCTGGGGCAAAATTGACAAACCCTATAACCGTATGATGCATCTACCGCTGGCTCTCAATCATTGGAAAATTTTAAAATCTTCTGGGAGGTAAAAAAGAAAATGAAGCAAGCGCCAGAGAGGTGGCGAGAGGTCCTTGAAGATTCCCCTTTAGAGACCACTTAATAAAGCTCGCAAAAATGGTTCCTGACAGAGGTTTAGTTAGTGGTCCCTCTAGGGAACATTCTAGTCGATTATTTTGATAAACTGTTCAGTAAATTACCGTAAATGAATGAAAAAAAAATACCAAAAAAGGAGATTAATCGATTAAGTTTTATTAAAAATGTATTTCTAATTTTAAAATCCTGACAAAGTGGGGAAGATCTTAAAACTTTGAAGGGATCAATCAAATTTACCTGACCATTTTTTAGTTTTCTATTCAGGCTTTTTTGCCAGGACCCCTATAGGAACCATTCTGGCGCTCCTAACAAGGGAGGTAATTTTACTTCGCAGAAAATTGACCAGAACACTTCTTGATGTACCAGAAGAATATTCTGGAAGTTTCAACCTGCATAACCAAAGAAATAAGGGTCTAAGGCCCAAAAATAGCTAATTTTAATGGATTTTGAGCGTTTTCTTTGAACTAGCGTTTCTCAAAAAGTAGAAATTGTTGAAGGTTGAGACTTTCAGAATCTTCTGTTAGTACCTCAAGGAGTATCCTGGCCAATTTCCAGGAAAATCTCAATCTCAAAGTAAAATGAAATCTCTTGTAAGAGGATAGGAAAATTCCATTTTTGCTATAACCCCTATAGGGAACATTCTGGAGCTCCCAAGAACCAATTCGTGTTGAAAAAATTATCGAGGTAGACTGCAAAACCAATTCCTCACTGTGCATATTTTTGAAAGTCAGCGGTAAAATGTTCAAAAAAAGAAACAAAGAAACAAGAATATTTGACCCGACACGGAAAAGCATGGCAATTTGATGAGGAATGAATGACAACGGTAATAATAATAATAATAATAAAAACGAGTTGAGATCAGAAACAAAAGAACGGAAAAAATCTTCAAATGTGTTCTTCTTCAGGAATTTGGCTCTCCGGAGTCTTGTTCCGGAAGAAAACCCGGGCTTCTTTCATTTTCGGCTCTTCTTTCCTCGTGCTGCCGTCGAACCCGGAATCGACCATCGAAGTGGATCTGAAAATCATGCTTTATATCGTTGAACAAACCCTACGTAGACAATTAAAACTATTAAGCTAAGCTCATCAAATAGAAGTCGAGAAACCGGTAAATACATTAGAACACTGAAATTCAAACGACTAAAATTGAGAAATAGTTCGAATGAGCCGGGAAAATAAATGAAGACTCCATCAAAGATAATGTTTATGTATCTTCAATTTAAAACTTAAAAAAAGAAGATAATCAGAGAATCGAATTACTATCATTGGAAGGGAAAATGGGGGAAAAAAAAAGAATAAAAAAAATGCACTTTTTGAAACTTATTACAAAATTTTAAATTTGTTTTGAGAAAAAAACTTTGAAAAAAAAGGTAGTTAACAAAATATTATCGAACTATTTCGCAGCCCGAGTAAAGCTATTCCGCGAAGCTGCGATGTCGCAAAAGTCTCGCACTATATCGCTCTCTCAAAAATGTCCCCTCAAAATGTTTTTCTTCTTCAATATGGTTCATGTCATTCTGAATGTCGAAAACAAAGCGAAAAATTATTTCCCTCCCAAAATCTATGATAAGAGGCTCATATTGAGTCTGTTGATTAGGTTTTAATCCACGTGGCTCATTTATTTTTTTAAAAAAATTAAGTATCTTACATTCTCGAAAATTATTAAAAAATGCCACTTTTCCTTCTTTTTTGTCCAGATTAAATCGCAATTTTTGTTTCAAGTTTTCTTTTGTTCTCACGTTGAAACAGAAGGCGAGTCGAACTCGTTGGTGACGACTTCGAAGGATGGAGCTTGTTCCGAAGAAGGTTCGGGCTCAATCTCCGGCGGGGTTTCTTCTTTCGGAGATATGCTGCAAATCGATTTTTTTACTGTTATTTTGAAAAAAAGAAAATTGTTATACGTCCTTCGAGGCAACCGAAAACTCTTTTTCAAAAGACTAGATAAAGTTCAGTCGTAGTCACTTACTCTGTAAAAGTTTTTAGTTTTTTTAGTGAGAAACTTCTAAATTTATACGTAACTACCTGATATTAAAAAAATTTCAAAGCTGTATATATAACTTTGGAAATTCTAAAAGCCTTTTAAAGCAGTCAACTTTCTTAAGCCTTCAAACGAGGGTTTAGAAAATTTTCTTTAATAACCCAAAAGATTATATTAATCTGTAATTGTATACCCAATGCTCTAGCTCCCGAGAAATAAGGGCTCAAAGGCTACTTCAATGGATTTTGAGGATTTTCTTTGACTTTGAAGTGTTCTTTAAGGGCATGCAGATATATCGAATGATGGCGGATTTTCCAAAAATTCCCATCCCCAGATTAAAATGACCATCCTTTTAAAGAATTCCCTGTCCTCTCACTTCTTCATTACTAAATATGACGAGAAAGCGAGTAAAAGAAGGAAAAAAGCGGTCGTTTAGCGCCACACGTAGGTACTTGAGTGGCCAATCAATATTTGCCGCTGTCTCGGCCCTCAAGTGCCCACCTCCCCATTCTCCGTTCATCCTCCACCATTTCCCATCCTTCTCATCAAAAAATAAGTCTTCCGTTTCGATCTCGATACAAAAAAGCTTAAATTCGTCGTTTAATCTACTATTACCCAAAAATAAACAACGAAATTTCAAAAAAAAAAAAACTTTTTTTGAGAAGATTTCACATCGTCTGCCTTCTAAAGGAGATACAGAACCAAATTTTGAAGTCAAAAAAAAAACCATTTCTGTCGTTTTTTTTTTCTATAAACTTTCTTTTTTCAAAAACTTTGTCGTTTAGAATGTACCTACACGAGTTTGGAAAGGTTAAAGTGATCAAATTATTTGCTCTACTCGAAGACGTTTGCCATGGCGCAGATGGGATTTCAGATCTTACAGAGGCGCAAATTGGAGTGAGTTATGGAGATTTTTGAATAGAATGTATTTTTTTGATCCAAAATATGGAAAAAAACAAAGGTTAAAAAAAAATTTTTTTGAAATTTGGAGTTTTCCATAATTTTGAATCGACAAATCTTGGATTTTTCAACTACTCATTTTTTTGAAAAAACGCTTTTTATTCAACACCTCATACATTTTTTCCAAACTGAGGCGTTCATTTTCGAAACATTTTTTTGGAAAAATTTTTAAGTTTAGAATCACCTTTCTTCCTGTATGGGAATCAAACTATACATAGCAATTAAAATCGTTCGCTCCTGATAGAAATTTTAGTTCTTCAAACCGATTTAGTGAATCCAGCAATATCTCCCTTTGCTTAAGAACTAGACCTACTTAACTTTAAACTGATCACATCTCTTAGTATAAATCCTAATCATCCTAAAACCCCAGGAAATCTGCCACGACGTCTGCAAATCCCTGCACAACGTCTGCATTTGTCCCAGGGATCGTCGTCGATTCGAAGCCGCCGCCATGACCACGGCTGATCAACGACATCGTTTCTTGACTGCGAATTATGTCAATGGGTCTTTTGTCAGTTTTCATCGCAAATCCTAGGGAAACCTGAACTTTTTCAGGAGATTTTCCGTCTCGATGACATGGAGAAGCAGCGCCTGAATGAGCAGGACAGAACGAAGAAGACAACTTCTGGGATTACCAAGCAAACGGTGAGATGAACTTTTTTCTCGGATAATCTTATCACTCAGGTCGTGCCAGAAGTGTCCATCCAGACGGAAAGGATAAGAGATCTGAACGAGGAGGAGTTCATCATCAGCATCCCGACAGAAAACGACAAGAAGATCTCCTTGCTGACCATCGCCGCCTCGATGACAACCAACACTACCTACGTTTTTTCCTACACCCCAACTTTCGTTCTCTATACTCTGCGAACGGTTAGTTACAATTGGAATTACCATTAAAGCCTTTTTTGCTCAATTATTGTCTTGTCTCCTTAAGATTCTACCAGTAGACCGACGACATTTGTACGCCTTCGTCGCCTCATCAACAAGATCTACAGAATATCTCAAGTTGCCGGATGAGCTCTACGTCAAGATGCAAGGTTTGAACAAAAAACTACTCTGTTCATCACAAGCATAAGAAAAAGAAGATCTTTTTTCTTCTTACGTCTTTGTACCGCTTGAGCGGCCCCGAGTCTATTAGCCTAGGTCCTATCCTGATATCAGTGATAATCAGTGGACTGGTTAGATATCTGGTCTTGTTTGTGACGAGACTATAAAGCCGTGGTTTCCGAGTATCAAAACTTCTTCAACTCCTTGGGTTAACACGCGGCGGGGATTGAACTTATGACCTTCTGGACCTTAGACAGGCAAACAACCCGTTGCGCTACGGCACGCTAAGAATATACCCTGATCAATAATCTCCTCAAGACTGCTCAAAAAACTTTCAAGACCAGAATTACCCTTCCAGAATTCCTACTAGCCTGCGCCGACATGAAAGAATGGTCGGACCCGTTCCGACTTGTCATCCATCAGAAAGTCCAAGAAAGCATCCACTCAACGGCTTCCAAGTTCTTGTAAATCACTGCTCCTTCTCCCAATGATCAAAGAAACTTCTCAGCCAAAACAGCCGACGTCTTCAACGACAGGCGGAGAATCTCGAAAGGTACTACAGTTCCGAGGCGGCGGCCGACGTGAAAAGGAACCGTTGCGCCGTCGGCCACCAAGTTCTTACGAACAGAGGACAAAAAAGGCCTCATCCTGGCGTTTCTCGGGAAGAAGTCAAAGTTGGATCGGACGAACCAGGGAAACGTATTCCTGTTGACCCGGTCAACGCCTTCATTGAGCGATGTTGGTTTCACTTGAATTTTCTCAAAATTCTATGGATTTCAGTTCAACTTGAAGGCCACAGCAACATCGAATGCGCTTTGGATAAAATAGTTCAAAAAGTCGAATGCCATGATGACGATTACGGGTTACAAAGTGAAGACAACTCTTCTTGAATCTTATAAAAACGGTTATATTGGTTATCACGTCTTCAGTAAATTTATTTACAACAAGTACCATGTTTCAGTAAACTTATGAAATCCAAATTTTTGGAAAAAAATTAGTCTAACAATTCTGAAAAATAAAAATTAGAATGTCCTAAAATTTTAATCATTTCAAATTTTTTATGTGCTGTTCCTTATCATAAAATCGCCAGAATTTATCTATATGCATGTCAAAAAAAATTTATACGATTCTCAAGTAGCCACTTGAAATCGGCGCCGTTTTTCATTCTCAAGTCCCACTTTCCTTCGTATCTTTCTTTACAAAGTCCAAAAAGTTTTCATTTCTTGAAAGGAAAAAAGCTTGAAGAAAATTAATCTAGTATAACTTTTTAAGATCGATCATATCCTAAATTTCAGTTAAAAAAAAAGTCGGGAGGTCCAACGGAAAAGAAATTTTCGACATGGTCAAAAAAAATAATTCTACGATTTTTCATAAAATTTATTCAAAAAAAGCACTTATCATTCCAGAAAAAAATATTGGAAATAATTCTCCACTACTGTTTTTTTTTTTCTCGTTCGAAAGCTCGATTTGAACTTGATTCATTTTTTTCAACATTGGCCCCAAAAAGGACAGTAAATCCAATCACCAGTATCATGAATCCTCAAAATGACTTCTGAAGGCTCAGAATTAGTTTTTAGATTTCGAAAAAAAGTCCGTTCACTTGTTTAACCAACGAACTTATAAATAAATAAATAAATAGTGAGCCTGAAACGTTCAACATAGACAATTTCAGGCTTCTAATAAACTTTGAAAAAAAAAAAATTTTTTATCGATTTTCGAAAAAAAAAATAAATTCTTTATCATTTCTCACATTCTCTGGTATTCCGAAAAACTGAATAAAAACCGACCAAAACCGGGAAATCCCTTCGAAGTCTTCGTCAACGGCTGTGATTGATTTTCGGGGCGTTTTCCTTGGCGTTTCGTGGACCGCAGGGAGTTGTGATGACAACTGAAACGTTTATTTTAACATACTGAGTTCAAAAAAATTTGAAAAAAATGAAGAAAGCTGAATTGTGAGCAAAATACCATAAAAAAATGCTGTGAACTTCAAAAATGAAAAATGTGGAAAAAGCGAGGTTTTGTGAGCAATTTTGAGAAGGATTGTTGTGCAGAAAGTGATTGAAACTTGATTTTTAAAGGCATTAAAAAATTTTGGAAAAGAAAAATTACGAGACAAAATTGTCTTGAAGTCAGTCGGACGTATTTCGGCTGGGGCAAGTGCCACTGAATGAGATTTTTCAATTTTTCAGTGATAAAATTTAGTTTTTTTCATATGCAAAATTAATGAATTCGTTGAAAAGCCATTGAATCCAAAATTTTTTTCAATAATCTTCTTTTTCGTTCCCTAAAATCGCTTGAAAGAGCAATAATTATTTCAACCTTTATGGAGTTTTTCTGATTTTTGAATTTTCAGTTGATTCTAACCAGAATAAAACCAATAAGACAGATTTTTGGGCTCTCTGAAGCCTGATTTCACGTAATTTTCATATAAAAGCTTCCTGAAAAAAGTACCGGTTGTTTTTATGGTTTTTTTCGAAACTTATGGCGCTTCTAGATTTTTTTATTGATTGATTTTTCCTGTTTATAATAAACCGGAGTCGGACCGTTCTTGGGACGTCAGAGGTCCAGAGGACTTGGGACTTGGCCCGAGCAACTTTAAAAGCAACTTTAACTTTAACAAAATAAAGAAATAAGGCTGCAAAAAAATTAAAGATTCAAACATCTTTTTTTAAATTCTCAATCAATAAGTTTGTCTCATCTCGATGACCTGAAGTCGGGCCTTTCTCGGAAGAGTCTAGAGGACTTGGGACTTGGCCCGAGCAAGTTTAAAAAAAAATGAGATAAACTGTATGAATTTGGATTTGTATGGATGCATTTTTTTCGGAATACTCTATCTATAATTTCATCGTTTCCTAATGAATCATCCTTGGACCGTTCTCGAAGACATCAGAAATCCAGAGGGCTTGGGACTTGGCCCGAGCATTTTGAAATCGAGTAAATTAAGACTTCAAACTGTTATGAATTTAAACTTTACGGGTACACTTTTTATAAAACTCTCTGTCTATAACTCTATTTTCTCCTATTAAACCCCAGTCGGACCTTTCTCGGAGGAAGTCCCGAGGTCTTGGGACTTGGCCCGAGCAACTTGGGCAGGTTGGGGACGACGTCTTCGTCGTCGAGCTTGGAGACGCTCTGGGAGGACGGCTGTCGATGGATGGAAGGGGGCGTCGACGTCTCCGTGTGGAAGTCAAACTTCATGTCGCAGAAGGCGGCCGACATCAGAGACTCGTCGTCGTTTACCACCATCGAGTTCGTGTAGTTGGTCGAGAACGAAGACGTCGAATCTGAAGTTTTCTGATAAATTTTTGAGGATTTTTCAGGAGCGTAGGTGTCTCGTGCAGAAATGTGTCTCTTTTATTGTTTTGTGAGGTTTTTGGGATCTATTGAAATTCGGACTCGGAGCAATGTCAGAAAAATCGAAAAAGAGTTCTTAGGACATTTTTTGCCATAGTAAAGAAAAAAAACTTGTAAAAGGATGGTGAGAGTTTGAAAAATTAGCAAGGATTCCATGGCCACTTTTCGGATTTTTATCATGTCGCTAGAGAACTTTGCAACGAATATTTTCGCCTTTTTTCAGAAGTTCTTTTTTTTCGGTGGTATGAAAAAAACAACAGCGAAAATTCAAACGGCGACTTTTCCGATTTTTTCATTTCGCTAGGGAACTTTCCGACGGCCACCTTTCCGAAGAAATTTTTTCCGACTTTTTTCCCTTATATTTTTCGGTTTATAAGACATCTATTTACATTTTTTTCCTATTTTTTTGTGTTTTTAATCATGAACCAACTACCTACTTTATATAGGAAATTTAAAACGAATATTTTATCGAGAAAAAAAATTCGGAAAGGGATTCGTCGGAAAGGTGGCCGTCGGAAAGTTCCCTAGCGATATGGAAAAATTGGAAAAGTCGCCATTTGAATTTTCGCTGGTGTTTTTTTCATACCATCTTTTTTTCAAAGTCCCTATATAAATTAGATAGTAAGCTCATAAAAACTCGGGCCCCGGGAATGGAATTCGGACGGGGCCCCGAGCGTTTCTGAGCAACTCTAGGGATCAAGAGTGCTGATACTACCCAAAAAACCCGAAAAAACACAAACGAGCAGAAAAAAAAATATAGGGTAGAAAAACAATGATAGGGGAAAAAAAATCGATTTTCAGAATTTTTGTCGTCGAGAAGTTCCGAAACGATATTATAAAAATCGGAGAATTCGCAAACTTTTAATCCCTACCATCTGATAAATACGGAATTTTCGTAGTCTAGAAACGAAACTGAGTACAAAATATCTTCAAAAAAATAAATTTCTGCGCGAAAACCTAATATTGGATTTTGAGACTCACGAATGCTCCGCATCCTCCGGAACGGCTTCTTTTCCCGTTCTTCAACCGAAGAGGAGACGTCCGTCTGACACGAGACCGTCGTCATCGCCTTAACAAAAAATAATAAAAACCCACACAAAGAAAAAAAAGCAAAAAAGGTATAAAAAAATAAGTTTTAACTCTATGAATGTCGTATTATCAGAAACTAGAGAGTTTATTCTACACATCACCCAAATTTAGAGAGAAAAACATGAATCACGACTTTTTAAAAAGAAAAAAAGAAAATATAAAAGACAATTTATAAGAAGTTCGTTAACATTCGCAGAATTTTTTTAAAGTTTTTTTGGTGACATGAAAAAGTTGACTGTACTGGTTACGATGGTCCAAATTTTTATATAAAAAAAAAAGTTATCTGATGGTGAAACGTTATTTTTGTCGCAAAAATGGAAATCCAGAAGAAAAAAACATAATTAATAATTAAAAGGAAACTATCGTTTTTTTTTGTGGAGTGAAAATGTAATAAGAAAAAGACGAGGTTTAATGAAAAGTGAGAAGTGAAACTGAGATAATCTAGTGAAAAGTTGAAAGACGCATTTGATTAAAACAAAAAAAAGCAAAGAACTTTCCAACCTTTTTCGAATTTGCGACGGACTCGTCGACCAGTCGGTTCAGCTGCTCCGATTGCACAAATTTCGAGAAAATGATAGATCTAGAAGAAAATCGCAAGTCTTTTCACCCTCTGATGGCTACTTACTAGGGAACTACGCGAACTATTCATGGATCGAGTTCAAACTTTAGTGGTTTATAGACCTAAGTGAGAATACTTGTAAACAAGAAAGAATATCTGCTAAACCCGCACTGAGTAAAAATTAGGCCTGAAAAGTTTCAGAATACTTATTTCTGTCTTATTTTATATTTTAATACAATCGCCTTGAATGATCCGGCTATGATAAAGTCCAAAAAAACTTTTTCCAGCCAAAAGAAAAAAAAAATTATCAAGCCACTTTCAAAAAGCGTTTTCTCGGTATCTTGGGTTTAGCAAATTATATTGCCTGTTTTCAAGTACTCTTACCCGGGTCTATGAACCACTAAAAAGTGAACTCGATCCTTGAATACGAATTCGGGTAGTTCCCTAGTTAGAAATCTCGGAATCACTTTTAACACGGCATTAGTCATTTCAATCAAAAGTTGAGATTATAACTATGAAGACATACGTTTCAAGGAAGGTTCATTAACTTTGAGTTTATTTTTCTGTTGTTCATCATCTCCATTATCAGTTATTCCATGAAAAGATCGTTATTACAATTATTTCATAAAAGCATTTATGAAAAAACGAAAACCTTTAGCATTTTTTAAGATTATTAGCCTTCGAGCTCAAAAAAATATAGAAAGTGCTGTTTTTCATTTCGAACCCAAAAAATCAAAATTTCTCACTTAAAATCATTATGCGAAGGTTTGATCTTCTCCAAAGTCCTAATCGTATTGAGCAGGGGTCGATTTTGTCGTAAATGGTGTGATCGGGACAATTTCGCTCTGTTGGAACCTGAAATGAGATTCGTTACTTTAAACCCTGGCCGCATGGGGAATGGCTAAAAGCGGCTGCTTTGAGAGTGCAACCGACGCTGAAGCGACTTGCGCGCCTCAACATATTTCTTTCGCGTCGGGAATGGCTAAACGGCCTCACGAAGGTGCAGCCGACCACAAAGCGACATACGCCGGAAATTTCAGAATCATAAACATAGCATTTCAACAAGGGAGGAGAGAGGAGGAAAGCGCAGGGAAAACAGCAGCTTCAAGTCGAGAAAAATGGAAAAGAAAGATCTTATTGAGCATATGCAGATTTTATAAAGGTCTCAAGACGAAAACTTCAAAGTTCTAACTCAAACCGTGACTGCATCAAAAGTGCACCCGACCCCAAAACGACTTACGCCCAAAAATTTCAAAAACAAAACTCTATCTCGAACCGCACCGCGACCGCAACGCGCTGAGCCATTCTACATGCGACCCAAATATACCAAGTTCATTTACAGTAAAAAAAATAGCGTCAAATTTTTACCAATGCTAGTCCGACTGTCCCTCCTCGACGACGGAATGCCGTCCTTTACAGTAACCTCGTGAGCCTGAAAATCTTACAGTAATAAGGGATTACTGTAGCCTCAGTTTACTTTAGCCATTTTGTAAGGACTTCCTTGGCTGATTTCCGACTCGGCCTCTTTTTCTTCCTCTCCTTCACTTTCCGATTCTTCCTTGACCCCATGGAGTCTCGAAGCGATCAGATTATTGGCGATTCTGAAATTTTGGGGTTCAAGGAAATTTTTATTGAATTATACTCAATTCATTACTTTCTTATCATTAGAGATTTAGTTTTTTTTTTTAATTTCCAAAGTCCTCTTTTTTCGAAAAAACTTTCTTTGGTTCTGTCAGTTTTCCATATAATTAAAAAAGATCGTCACTACCTTAAGAGCATTTTTTTAGGTGACCAAAGTGGTCCCTAAAGGGGCAATTTTTGGAGCACTTTTAGGGGCCTCACTAGAGACCATCTTACCTTCCCTAAGGGGAATAAAACTTGTAAAAGTTATTTTTTTCAAATTTTTAGCGGAAAAATTAAATGGCCCCTTTAGGAACCACTTAAGCTTTGAACTGCTTGAAGTTCATCCCTATAGGGTCCCCCAAAGTTTTGCCCTCTAGGGAACACTATTTTTCCCCTATAAGTGCTTTTTCTACCTAGTCTCTATAGGGACCACGCTGGCGTTCCTAGGTTTTTTTCCATTTCTGATTTTTCATTTTTTTTATACCGGCAAAAAGGCAACCCAAATATCTTCATTTTTCACATTTTTTGTCAATATTACGAAAAATAAGCTTTCCCTAAATGGACTTCCCAAAAATCACCTTTCTGCCATCCATCCTTTCGCCTCGGAAATGAAACCCGTCGTGTTGGTGACCCTTTTCATCGGCAGAGATAGCAAGTTTCCTGGAAATTTAGTTTAATTTATGGCTCAAAAATGAGAAATTAACATAGTTTCAGGGATGAGCATGACTGGCCACAGCCAAGCTCCTTAAAATCAGTTTCCATCTGTGAAAAGCTGTTGAATGTAAGAACTTTATTCAGAAACTTGATAAATATAGGAGATATTTAAAAAAAAAAACGTTTCCTAGTTAGATGAAACTCCAGCAGCAAAAAGGGTTCAAAACGAGCTTCCCCGTAAATATGCGATCCATTTCATAGAAACAGAAAATTCGGGCCTCAATGGTGCAAAACTCATTGAAAAGGTTCCGCTTAACGATGACAGATGGTCTGGGTGAACTGCTGGGATGCGACAGTTGCAAGTTCATGAAAAGAAGGAAAAAACTCCGAACATTTATCAATGACAAAGCGGCCGTCATTGATCAGCCGCTGACACGTGGCCAATTGCTTCTCAACATTTTACAGACCTTTTTTTTCGAGGTTTTGAAACTTTCTCGGCAAATTGTAACAGTTGCGGTTGCTTTCTTATTGATATATTATGTTGTGTTCGAAGATTTTCTGCGAATAAATCGTCAGAAAGTGAAAAAGATAACTAAACTTTGAAATGTCAGGGACAATTTTGAATTTCGCGGAAATTACTTTGAAAAGGACACAAGGAGGATAATTTTTAAGGCGCTTTGAAAATGAGTTAGCTGAACCTTTCGAAAATAAATGAAAGATACCGATCCTTGAGTAATAACTATTCATTTTTCTTTGGTTATTCTCATTGAAAAAAACACAAAAATCACATAAAACTATGAAGCTTCGAGCTTTTTTCTCAGTTTCCAAACGTCGTGTTAAGCCCTATTAGCTTGATATACATCGAAAACACCCTGGAAAAATCGGTCGGTTCGGTCACTTTTTTATGACGCCTATTTTTTCAAGTTTTCAAAATTTTGAAGCTTTTTTGGGATACATAAAAAAGGTGTTAACCGTTTTAAAGGGCCGATTTGTTCCTTATATGATTATTTTCGAAGTCAGTTTTTCGGAAATTCACTTTTTCTGAATTTTTCTATTTTCGCCAAAAAAAAATGCTACTAAACACTATTTCGCAATCAACACATTTCGATTTCGGGGCAAATTAAAAATTGTTGACATAAAATTTATTGAAAGAAACACAAAATCTTCTATTTCGAGTCGCCCATTGGTTTTTCGAAACTCAAATCTAACCATAATCCAGAATTTCACGCATTTTGGACACTCAAACAATTGGAAACTGAAAAACTTAATAACTTTTAAAAAATGACCACTTTGATCTTTGCCGTTTTTTTAAAATTTTTTCTAATTCAATTGAGACAATCCAGAATGAAAATCGAACTTTTCCTGCTCGAAAGATTTGATTAATCTCGTTTTTTAAAAGTATTTGATGAGGTAGGACAACTGAGAATACATGAAAACTGTGGCTAAAAGCCAACACTCTGAAACCGGAACCTTATTGAAAATCAGTTTTTTGACTTTGTACCGAAATTTCTAACCCAAAACTCACCGGTCATTTTGAACTCCAAAGGCATGGCCTGCTCGTTGAGCCCGTCGTCCTGCGTCACGATTTCCGCCATTTTCTCGATTTCTTCTATATATTCGTCCAGTAATCGGTCCAAAAATCGTTCCAGGGCTGCCTGACAACGAAAAACTTATTAAAAACATGAAACCATCAATATTAAAATTTTTAGAAAAAAAACTTTTGTAAAAACGACAAATATCACTTTACGGTTTCGAAATTCCCATAAGAAACATTGAAATTTCAAAAATTTTGATTTTCCTAAGAGGATGAATTGAAATGAAACTAACCAAAAAAATAAGAACTAAACGATGCATTCAAAAGATGGTACGACAAAATCTCAAGACCGCAAATCTTGAGGACCGTAATCTTGTGTACGCAGATCTAAAGTCCCATAATCTTGGAAACCACAATCCAGGATAGAAAAAACAACGCTCCTGCGAATAGATTTTATCAGAAATGGTATTCGGTGATCCAAACAAGAGAATCTAAGTATATGAAGTGCAATAAATAAGACTAAAAAGGGAGATTCTCGCTTTCCAAGATTATGAGAATTTAGATCTGAGTACACAAAGATTACGTTTCTCAAGATTTGCGAAATTGAGATTTTGTCGTACCATCTTTCAAAAAGTGATTATGGACATAAGATATAAAGACAAAATAATTTATTTTTATTGTTTTTCTAGTTGATAAATCGGTTGCTTTCGAAGTTTTTTTCTCTTGGAAGATGGTCCACAGAAAAAAACTAAAAGTTTTTTTGAATTTCAAAATTAAAAAAACGCTTTTGAGCCATTCTGCCCGCAGAATTTCAATTTTTTTAAAAAAAGTGTCCAAACCCTATAATTTCATTATTATCATGTTCAGAAAAAGTTTATCGACATTTAAAGTCAGGTTTGGAAAAAAAGTTTACACATAACGTTTAAAAAAATGATCTCAAAAAAACACTTGTGAGCGGTTTGAAACGGTAAAACCATCCAAATTTCACAGTTTTCACTTTACTCTTTATGTTATCATTTTTTGAACCTTTTCCAAACATTCTCTGTGCAAAATATAGTTCCTATTATTATAGTCCGTTTTTTTCGGGACTATAAAAAAATGGAAACTATTATTTGGCGGAGTGTTGGAGCGTTACGTGTGCGACGCGGCTTTTTGACGGGGAAACACCTTTTTTTTGACAGTTTCTCAAGAAATTGTAATTTTTTTGAACAAAGAAAAGCATGAAAAAAATAAAAAACTTTTTTTTTCTACCATTTTTCCATGATGACCTCGAGCCAAAAGCCACGTTTTCATGATTTCCTGATTCTTTCGATTCATTTTTCTAGTTTCGAGACCCAAAATTCAAAAAAAAGAAGGTCGAGACAAAGGAATCGAGTGTGCTGATAAACGACCTCCTACACTCGGACAATTTATGACCCCGTGGGAGATTAAACTCACCACGGAAATCCATGAAAATTCCTCCTTGTTTTCTCTTTTTTTCCTGTTTCAGTTTCGCAATAAAAGATTGATCTTAGGACATGAAAATTATTGTCTTTTTGGTTCTGGCTCAAGTATTCGATTATTTTTTTTTGACAGAGTTTTTTTATACATGTAAGAGATATTTCTTTTCTTGATACTTAAAAAAATCTGGTTTTAATAGAATTTCGAGCCAGATATGCCCCTAAAGTTGCCACTAAAAAGTGCTTAAATTCCGTGACGAAATAACAGTTAAGAAACAAGGACAATTTTTAAAAAAATATCAAGAAAAAAATTTCCCTAAAGTCTCCACTAGACTCGCTCAAATTCGTAATCAAATGAGAAAAAAACTGAAACTTTTTGGAAAAAAAGCAATTTTTTTCAGTGAGTCTTTCAAGTTGAAAAAAAATTTTTTTAAAAATGACTTCGCAAATTTGACCGAAACGCCTCCTAATTGACAATACCTCTTCAAAAACCTATATAAAAATACAGTGAAAAAAGTGAAATACAATAGTCATCTTATGAAGGTGGAATGAAAAAAAACACCAGCGAAAATTGAAACGGCGACTTTTCCGATTTTTTCACATCGCTAGGGAACTTTCCGACGGCCACCTTTCCGACGAATCTTTTTCCGAATTTTTTTAATATTCGTTTTAAATCTTCCTATATGAATTAGGTAGTTGCTTCATGATTAAAACACAAAGAAATAAGAAAAAAAAATGATTATAGATGTGTTATAAGCCGAAAAACATAAGGGAAAAAAGTCGGAAAAAGATTCGTCGGAAAGTTCCCTAGCGATACGAAAAATCGGAAAAATCGCCGTTTGAACTTTCGCTTGTCTTTTTTTTCATACCACCGATAATCATCTTATGGAGTCACCTGAATCAAGTTGAAGCACATGGAAAGTAGGGCGAGTCCAAGGAGGATCAACATGAACGTGTAGATCATGCGATCCGGATTGGAAAAGATGATGTCGCCGAGGCCGACGGTACTGAACGAACAGATGCTTTAGAATATAAAGTACGGGACTTGAACAACTTTTGAAAAATAGGGAGCTCCCGGTCATAAAATTTTGCTTCCTGATTTTAAAGTTCATTTAAAAAATATTTCAGTTTTCAAATCATAGTTTTTGTTGAAGTTTGAATTAAAAAAGAAACATTTTTTGAGCCTAGAAAAAGGACATTTTTAACAGATTTTTACTCAAAACCGACCTGATAGACACGAAAAAAAAGTAGACAGAGGTGAGGAATCCCCATTCGGGCTCCCACATGTTGAACAAGGCCGCCGAGAACAGAATCCACAGGATGAGGATGGTCAACGCCAACGGGATCGGGAATGAGTTGTCCGCGTGGAGTTTCTTGTTCAACGCATTCTACAAAGTACGAGAAAAGTCTAAAAAGTAACTGGGGTATGACTTCAGAATTGAATCAATAAAGTCCAAAAATATTCAAAAAAATACAAATCCATATTGATTTCACTGACAAGGGCTGTGTGCGCGGTGAACATCGAGTTAGAAATTGAGGCTTTCATGGTAGATAGACCTAGGGGAGAGTGCTCCAAAACGAAAGAGAAAATCTGCTAAGCGCCATAGGGTACCGAGAAAAAGCTCGTCAAAGTTTTGCCGCCACGTATATGCCCGCGCTCGGAATGCTCAGCCAGCAACTGGGAGCGTGGTGAAGTGGCAGTGCTCTTGAATGGCGCTGACGCTATGCTGGGTTCGATTCATTTTGACGTGAAAATTTTTTTGCTCTTGTTTTTTCAATTCTTCTACACTCGATTATTAAGCAAACACAGCGAAAAATGTTTGAATTGAAGGAGATGATTGAAAATTGGAAAAAAAAGGAGGGAGAAAGCACAAAAAAAAAACTTTTTGGGTCATATTCAGTTTTTCCATTGATAACTTTTAAAAAATTGTTCAAATAATTGATGCTTGGGCGGCTACTCGAGATGACAACGCATTAAAATATAATAAATTGTCAGGAACCTCCTCTAAAAAGTTTTATACTTGTGAATAATATCACACTTGGCTCCTCTGGCCTCATTCAACCATTTCATATGTTTTTTTTTTCTTTTTACTGTTTGGAAATCTTTCATCGCAAAAATTCCACCGACTGCTCTATTTTCCCTTTTTCTAATACCAGAAGTTTTGTTTTATTGCTCACCGAAACTTCTGAAATTTCATGGAGAATGCGAAATTTGATTGACAGGACTCCCTGTGCTCTTCGGGCTCATACTCACACTTGGTTTCTTTTTTTCACATAATTATGAGTGAGTTTCACACTTATATTTTTTTGCTTCAATCCCATCGTGTTGTGATATCGAAAGCCATAAACCAATTATCAGAACTTTTTTCCGATATTTTCAATGGAAAAACTTAATATGACACAAAAAAGTTTTTTTTGTGCTTTCTCCTTCCTTTTTTTCCAACTTTCATTCATCTCCTTCTGTTCAAACATTTTTAGATGTTTTTGTTTAATAATAGAGTGGAGAAGAATTGAATAAAAAAAGGCAAAAAAAGTTTCACGTCAAAAGGAATCGAACCTAGCATAGCGTCAGCGCCATTCAAGAACACTGCCACTTCACCACGCTCCCAGTTGCTGGCTGAGCATTCCGAGCGCGGGCATATACGTGGCGGCAAAACTTTGACGAGCCTTTTCTCGGTACCCTATGGCGCTTAGCAGATTTTCTCTTTCGTTTCGGAGCACTCTCCCCTAGGTCTATCTACCATGAAAGCCTCAATTCATAACTCGATGTTCACCGCGCACACAGCCCTTGTGAGCAGAACTAGTTTTTTGAAAGCTAAGTCAATAAAATTCATTAGAAACATTAATGTCGTGTTCAGAGTGATTCCGCGAAATACAAGAGAAAGAAAAAAAATATAATTAAATTTTTGGAGAGTCAGAGACAATTTTACATTTCACGGCATAAACTTGAGAAACTTCCACAGAAATTCATTTTGTGAGAAAAATTTCAAATGAAAAACTATAGACTCCTATGAGCTAACAAAAGCAAGATAATTCTAAAAATTGGAAAAGGATATTTCAAAAATAATTCAAGTAATACTGACTGATAGTAGTAGTTTTCGAAGGTAATTTAAAAACCGCAAACAATTCTCGAAGCTTACTGGAAAAGTACTGTATTTTTGTGAATTTTTAATATGAAAAATTCAACAGAAATATTTCACTTGGAAAGCTTCCGGTAAAATTCCTTTTTGTAAGAACTTTTTTTAGAAATAAAAGATTTTTTTGAGCGAGATCCAAAAAAACAACTTAATCAGTGCTACAAGAAAAATGATGGAAAAAAATTGAAATGATTATAATCTCAATGCAGAGACACTAAAATTACTGAAAAAGACACCGATTTCTTGTAAAAAAAGTGTTTTTATCTAAAAAGTTCTACTTCAGTTTTGCAAATTTTTCGTTGTTTCAGAAATTTAATTAACATGGTTTTTCAAATCATAATATACTCTAGATACACGAAAAAAATACAGAGAAAAACATTAAAAAAACTAATCGAAAAAAATGTGAGCAAAAGTTGAATTTTTCCACCGCGTTCATAAATGGAAATAATTAAAAAAATTAGTTTTATAATAAAAAAGGATTGATCAAATGAAAATAAGTTGAAATAATGAAATTGAACTAATTGCAGAACAATTTTCCTCAGGAACTATTCCAGCTTCAGGTAAGAGACAAAACGATTTTTTTAAAAAAAAGAAAAAAATAATAAAACCAAAAAAATCATTTTTCTTAGTCCTTTTTGAAACCATTTTTTTCGAGATTATATTCAAACATCCTAGGATAACTAAACACCAAAAAAACCAAGAAATTCACCTGTTTCATCGGATCAAACTCGGTCGCATTTTCGACGTCTTTTCCCGCTTCCAAATCATTTTTGTCCAAACTTTTGACGTTCTGAATCAAATTATCAATTCAAACCAACCACATTTTTTTTTTCGAATATAAGCTTTTTCACAGAAAAGACCACTTTTTCCTCACAGTCACGAAAAACAGGACGTCTCTCAATTCACAAGAAAAACTTACAAGCGGTCGGATAAATCTCTTAAAAAAATCAGATTAATTCCAGACTTAATTTGAAATTTTTCATAGCGAAAATTTAAAAAACTTACCACATGACGGGAGAACTCCTTAAAAATTAGAAATTTATCAAAAAATACCTTTTTTTAGGTTTTTAAAATTTATCAGAATGGAAAAAGTAGTGATTCATCGATAAAAAATAAAGACAGAAACTGAAATATCAGTTAAATCTGAAACTAACAAAGATTGGAATCGGAGGAATGGAAAGCCGACGCATCGGAGCTGTCTGGGCGATTTTTCGCTTTGAGACCCGTAACTTCTTGTAGAGCTTGCGAAGTGCCCGGGACAGTAAACTACCAATGTCCTGAAAGTTCAGGATTTCTCAACTAAAAAGCCTTGATATCGAAAAATACAAGAAAATGGAAGTTTTAGGAAGAAAAAAGATACAAAACCTCTATTTTCAGTCCGAAAAACTTTTGAAATTCAAGACTCACCTTGAGAATAATAAGAAAAATTGGTATCCCGAAAAGAATGTAAAATATACTGGCGACCCTTCCGCCAACCGTCCTCGTTGTCGGATACCCATAACCTGAAATTTCCCATTAAATTTTTTTTTTCCGAATTTGAAAAATATAACAAGTTTGAAAGAAATAAGCATAGAAGCTTCAGATGAACTTTTTACAATTTTTTTTTTTTTTCAGCGTTTTTCTTCCATATCCCCGATACTTTGCTAGAAAATCAGAATATATATGAGACGTGAAGCGAAAAAAGTGAAAAAAGAATCCAAGAAAATAAAGGAAACAAAGAAAACAAAAAGAGTAAGATTAACGACGCGAAAATAAACAACAGGAAAACGTGCCCCATAAAAATGCCGAGGAGCGCGAGAATTTGAATTTATCGGAGTTTTTTGTTTTTGTTCATTTTTTGAAGCTTTTTGCTCAATAAATTAATTGAAAGGTGAAATGAAAAAAGGATCGGAAAAATAGGAAAAATCGCCGGACTTTTGCCTCAATTATGATGTTTTGAGTGCGACACCGGGACGCGCAATTGCATACTCCAAAAATTTTGATTTTCAAAAGACAGTAAATAAGTTTTTTTAAAAAAATTTTTGCGAAAATTTCACAGTTGACATTGAATAGGACGCAAAGAAAAAAATTCAAGTTAGTTATAATATTGAAAATATTTTTTTGAAGAAGAAAAAGCCTAAAGTTAAAAAAATTCAGCTCAAATAAATTTTTTTCTAAATTCAATAGTTCCTTGAAAAAAACTGAATGAAGTTACCAATAGTAGTGTAAAGTTGTCCCGCATAAAACATAGAGCCGAGCCAAGTCCACGGCGTGTCGTCAGTTCTCTCTTCGATGACCACGTTCAAGTTCAGATGGTCCAGAAACCACAAAATGGCCTCTTTTGCGTGGTCAACCTAAATAACAACGTTCCAATTTACGGTAAAACTCAGTCACCTGCATATTTTTATTGGCCATGGACATTTTATCATGGCATTTGACTTCGAGCATTCGTTCCAAAACCTGAAGGAATATTTTATATTTTTGATGAATTGAAATTCATCAAACTTGTTCCATCGCATAAGATGTTCGGTTACGGTAGTCTTGTCTGGCCTGGATATCGGGCCCTTGCTCGAAAGTCATGAAAATGTGCGCCCCAAGGATGGTGTAGGCGATCAAAGCCACGAATGGCATCCAAGCGCTGAGCTGGAAAAAAGAAGAGCGAATTTTAGAGGATAAAGTTAGCTCTAAGGATAATTTGATGAGTTTTGAAACAGAAAATCTTACTTAGGAACGCTAGAGGGGTCCCTATAGGGTCAAATTGAAGGCTCCCCTATAGAGACCATTTCACCTTCCCCTATAGGGGCCACCAAAGCCTGCGAAGGTGGTCCCTATAAGGAACAGGTTAGTCGATTATGTTTATGAACTCTATGAGAAGAAACACTTCAGAATAAAAATGAATGAATTTTTTAAATAAGGATAATTTTCTCATTTTTTTTTCTTTTTTTCAGTTTCGCTATAAACTTGAACCTATCCCTATTTCTTCAAATCACTTGAAGCTCCAAAAATCAATAAAAGTTCCTATTTCCACAATAAATCAATAATCTCAAAGCTCACCTTGAACTTCTGGTATACCCATTTGAGCCGTTGGTAGATTTTGAACATTTCGTGCTGAAAAATTGTTTTTTAAAACTTATTTTTCTTCAAGTCCATGGTAAATAAATAATAAAAGCTCTTCGATGTCCAAATTTTGCCGGAGGGCATGAATTAGGAACGAGATTTTAATTAAAAGCGGATTTTCATGAAGAGATTCCTGAATTGTGAGAAAATTAGAAGAGAAAAAGAGAAGATTTTTTGAAAAATAAAGATTTGAGCAGTTTGTTAGAAAATAAATTCAACTAGGGTAGAAATGGAAAGATTTTTTTGAAAGTCGATCGAAATATTTCAAGTTAAAAAAATGAATTTTTCTATGAAAGATATACATTAAGCGCTTATTCCTGCTTTAATATCAATACTTCAAAAATTTTTTTCAGATAATTAAAAAGTTTTTTTATTGAAAAAAATAACTATTTCATCTTCGTGATTTCATTGGAAAATCAGGTACGAATTCCCGATTAAAAAAATTAAATCTTATTGGTCATTCTAGAGACTTTTCTACTTTCTTTGAGGCTTCAGGGTAAAATTTGGAATATGAATTTGCCGCGTTCGCACATAGAATGGCTCGAAGCGTCTCGTTTATAATCTTTTTTTGAATTGGACTTCAATTTATGCTGTAAGTTCTAACCAGGGAATGGTCTCAGCTCACAGTGGGACTTCTGAATCAGACCATGTTTTCTGGAGAGAAAACTTCATCTAGTCTAGATGAAAGAAAACTTCATCTAGTCTAGATGAAGTTTTTCATGCTGATTCCGATTCGGGTCTCAAAAGCTAGCACATGAGTCTGTGAAAAAAGTTATAGACCCTAAAAAGTCGAAAATTTCATAGTCTCTGATCGAGCTCAGTAAGCTTTACGATGCACAAGTGCGCAAGTCGTTTTGGGTCCGTTGAAGGAGCCGCAACGGGCTGGGCTATTCCCAGCGTTACTATGGACTTCCGAAGTATGACAATTCAAGTTCAATGAAACAGCTTGTTTTTTAGGAAACCGGATAACTTGAATTTGGGAAAAATGCTTGAGATTTTCGAATTTTTTAAAATTTGAACAGGTCTAAAATTCAAAAGAATTTTTGAGATTTTCCAACGACTCTGAACTTATTTTGAGACCAAAACGTACAATTTTTTCATTTCGAGACAAATCCGGTTTGTTCAGACCACTTTTTATTGCATAACAAAGAGGTTGCGAGAAAAGAAAACGAGGCGCCGAGCCAAAGGAATTGATAAATGAGGCAGGAAGGAAATTGAGTGTGAGTTGGGGTTATTTGTCAGACAAAAAAGCAAAACCTAATAGGGCCACCGGAGCTTCGTAATACAATTGTTTTTGGCATCGTTTTCTCGTTGGAAGCCAAAAATCCGTCCAGGACCGGAGAGGAAAAAAAGGAGACGAAAAAGGATTAACCCTTTGGTTTTGGACCTTTTTTGCCGATTGGAAGCTTTTTCTTGGTTTGCAAGGACGTTAAAACTGTTGCAAGCCGTAATTGTGTTAACGTTGATCCGGAAAAAATGCCCTTTTTGGGAGAATCTCCGAAAATTCGAAAAAAAGAGTTTCAAAAAAATTTCTTTCAAGATTTATATCAGAGCCGAGGAAGCAGCTTTTTTTAAGGGCCTTTTTATGGCTCGAAATGATCTGACCTGTCTGCTCTCTTTTTTCTATCGCCAGTGAAATCAAAAATTTTGAAAAGAAGTCTCAATTGTGTAAAATTTTATCCGGAAAAGATGCTATTTTCGCATAGAATCTTCGAAATTCCGATGAAAAAGAGTTTCGAAAAAATCCCTTCGAGTTTCGATATTCATAAAAAATTGCGAGTTTGACCAATTTTTGAGCTTTTCACCGTCTAAAATGATCTGACCTGTCTGCTCTCTCTTCTCTATCGTCATAAAATTTAAAAAAAAAATAGAAAAAAACGAGAAAAAAAGCGAGAGACGTCCAGAAAATTAATACAAAGTAATCAAAATGTTCCAAAATTGGGTGTCATGACAAAATTTCGGATTCTTATAGAAAAATTGAGAATCATCTCGAATTTAGACATTATCTGATCCAAAAAAATGAAAGTACGCGACTCAAAAAACCGTGGTCGCACGTGGAATGGTTTGGAGCGTCGCGGCCGAGTTTTGATGGTTCATTTCATTTTTTAATAATAACTTTCTATGCGAGAAGAAGAAGTCATTTTAGTTCGAAGCAGCCGCTTCGCAACCGTTACGCGTTGATCCATTCCACAAGCGGCCAAGAAATTCCAATAGAAACCAATTTTTGGCAAAAAATATAAGGTTGAAGCAGTTTTTGAGCTCTTCACGGCTTAAAATGATCTGACCTGTCTGATCTCTCTTTTCTATCGCCATTAAATTCGGTTTGTCATCGCTTGATATGACGGTAGAATAACAAAAAAAAGATCATAACAAGAAGAAAAAAAACTGATTCGAGCCACCAAGACAAGACCTTTTCCCGGAGATCAAGAGGAAAAAAGTGATTGAAATCAATCTGGAGAAGACAATAAATCGTTGGGAGCAAACGAGTTTCGCAGAGAGGGAAGATGTCTGGAAAGGGGGCGTGGCCTGAGGGGTCAAGCCTCGAAATCATGGCCGTTTTTCGGCGGAGTCAGCTGCGCCGTTGATTGGCTCCGCCCACCGGTTGTTGCAGTTGATGACAGATCCCACTGACTCAAGCTTTGTTTTTTTGTTTCTGGAAGACCGGACGACTTCGTTTATGTTTCTCCGCAAAGCTCGGAGATTATCGGGAGTGGGGTTTGATTTTTTGAGATTCGGAGAAAATAATAAATTTTCGAAGATTTTTTTTTCAATAAATTTGTGCCTAGTGCTATCAAGCTTATCAAGGATAGTTCATAATTTTATCTATTTTTACGAAATCTTCCAAAATCTTTAAAAAGGCTGATTTCAAGGAAGAAAGTATTACTAATTTACAAGCAAAGACATTTTTTTTTATCTTGGAGTTTCTGAAAATGGGCCTAAATTCAGAAAAATTTTTTTCTTGCACCAGATGCCCATCCTGAAAGTCTCAAACTGCTCGAAATTCTAATTTTCGAGAGACAAAAGTCTCATAACTTCAGAGGATTCGAAATTCCAAAAAAAGAAATTTTTCAACAAATTTCGATCAATTTTGAAAAATTCCTCAGTCCATCAAGGAGTTCCCTGATCAAATTTTTAAAAAAATTTCCATCCCAAAAATTAAAATAATTTTTTTCCGAGTCGCTAACACGACTATCAACTTTTTTCCTCCAACCACAGCATTTGTCGGGAACTTCCTGTGTGGAAGAGATGATTGATCGATCGTTGTGCTCTTTTCTGAGAGCTTCGAGACTAGTAGGAAGGAAACGAGAAAAAAAGAATCAGCCAGTGGATTGCACTGAGAAACTGAGTCTATAAGAGTAATTGTTCACCGAAATTTTTTTCAAAAAAGAAACACATCAAGTTATGTTTCAGCGTGAAAATATATTCACTTTTGAAATGACATTAGCAATTGACGAATGTTGCTAAGAAAAAAACTTGCTCTGAACTTCAATTTAAAGAATAGGGACTTAGAAAATGATCCGAAATCAAAATGGCAAGATAAAATAATGATCCAACGAAGATTCGAAAAAGATGTTCACTTGAAGCCGGAAAATCTAGCAAAAATCAAAAATGTTTCAAATCACTTAAGCAAAGTCGAACTGGTGGATAAAGATTGCTGGCGGAACTGGGGAAATTTTCAGCGGCCACTATAGAGGCTCGCCAAGGACTACTTGGAGAGGACACTAAAGTGGCCACTAAACCCACCTCTATAGTGGCCACTATTTTCCGATTAAGTGGTCACTGTAGAGGTTCTCTATTTAGTGGCCCCTTCAATAGTTTTTCATTCAGTATTCTTTCCAGTAACTATGATAATTTTAAAACAAACAGATTGGACCAGTTATGTTGATCCGTTGACCCCTAAAGTGGTCACTTAAATTTTTCCGGTCAATTAGTAGCACATAGACCTGTATAGTGGCCAGTAAAACGTCAAAACCCTATAGTGGTCACTAAAAATTTTCACAGAAGACTCGAAAAAGGCTACTGAAAGGGAGAGGCTCGAAAAAGGTTATTAAATGGCAGCAAAAAGGCTGCAAAAAGACAACAAAAAGAGTCCCTTTATCGAGCCTTCCATTTCTTCTAGATTTTTAAAGGCTCAAGAAATGGTGGAAAAAGGGAGAAGATGCAAAAATGGTGCATAAAAGACGATGAACTGGCGCAAAGAAGTAGCGAAAAGAAAATTTTTATGGAGAAAATTTATTCAAAAATTCATCCGAAATCTTCTGAATCTTGCATTTCCCACCTACTCTTTTTAAACTTTTTTGCAAGTTTCAAGCAATGTTTTTTTTTTCTTCACAGCAACCACCAACAAGCAGCTGCGGCCGCCTTCAAGTCGTTAGTTGGTTATTTTATGGGCCGTTTCGAGGCTTGCATTTTTCCACACACACACATTTTCAGCCGCGGTAAATGAGCACGCCAAGTGCTTCTTGACGCCCAAATTGTTGCTCTTTCCGAGGGAACAGAAAGATTACAACGAAATGGTCGTATTTGAATATAATTTGTTCACCACTTCCTTGAGATAATACCGGGCTTGTTCGAGGGCCAGCCCGTCACCCTATCGGGCCATTTTATAAGCCCGACTCGACTTGTCCGTCCCTCAGTAAGGCCTCAAAGAAAAGCGGCCGGTTCGGCTCAATAGGCGCAAAATTCCTGCAGACTTTTTTTTGGACAAAAACCAGGTTTCAGGTTCTTTTTTCCACCAAAAACTAAACATTTCAAATAAGTTTAAGTTATCGGTGATTTTTGATGCAATTTCAAAAAATTTTTTAGAACCTGGCTTGCTCCAAGACCACACAGGCTTCTTCGCAAAAAAAGGAGGCGGAAAGCACGAGCCGGCCCGAGCAGCCCAGCCGGGATAATATTTATGCAGAAGAAATAGAAATGAGATATTTTGATTCATTTGAAGAATAGCAAGTGAAATTAATTGACAGAAAAATAAATTGAAACCAAAAAGTTTATATACAAAGTGTACATGTAAGATCTGCGAAAAAAAAAAAAATCAAAAATTCCAATTTCATTCTCTAAACCAAAACTGAAAAATTCTTAGTCGCACTTGGAATGGCTCACTTTTTTGCGGTTGCGTAGCGGTTACATTGGCTCTGCAGACCGTCGCGATCTCGATCAAAAACAGATTTTTTACTTTCTGATGCCACCACGCGTAAGTCGTTTCAAGTCGGACGCAAACGAAAAAATATTTTATTAGAATTATCAGCCATTTTTTTGCAATCAGTTTGGTAGTAAGAACGGACCGAGAAATTTTCTAGGAAAAACATTTTTTGAAAGAAGGAACATAATAGACAGCTCTAACGTGAGCAATGAAACGAGAAATTCCAGTTTTCCGAATATTCAATGAAATACTTGTTACACTATGGAAGATAATATTAAATCAAGGTTAAAGGCGGATGTTAAACACTATTCAATCACTAGAATTTAGTTTGACACCGCATTGAATGGGAAAGTATTTTATTCACGTTTGTGAAAATTTTTGAGAAACCCACAAACAAATTAATCACAGGAGCAGCTTTTCATCAGAGACGCCGACCTCGATGAACGTTGGATTTATGTGTTTTGAGGCCGTCTTTTTGCGACTTTTGACGAGTTTTCGATAAGTCTGACAGGTAACATGTCAATTCAGGTGACAACTTGTTGACCGCGTTGTTTTTTTTTTCTTGCTGCGGCTTTTCTCGAGCTTAGAGAATGGGGGAAGGCTGAAAAAGGGGGAAATAGGTACATTATTTAAAAAAAAACTTGAAATAATCGAGTAAAGTTGTTTTTCTTTGAACAAAACGAAAGGGCCATGAAATTCAGAGTAAAATAAAAAGTTTTTTTAGTGGTCACTTTAGGGTTCAGACGTTTTAGTGACCACTATGGTAGTCTAATTAGTGCCCACCTAAGGGTCAAAATTTAGTGGTCTCTTTAGAAGTGCAAGTGATACTACTATATTACTAAAATTTCAGGAGGCCGTTTTAGTAGCCACTTTAGTGTCCTCTCAAAGTAATCCTTGAGGAACCTTTTAAGTGGCCACTAAAATTTTTCCCAGTAAGGTGGGAGTCTGAGGTTGGATTAAACGGCTCAATTTTTAGAGATTTTGAATCGCTTGAGCCATTCCAAATGCGACCACAACCTTTGAATTCGGGACTAAAGAAGCATTTCTATGATTCTAGTGAATATTTATATTTTTCTAATTGGCTTTTTACATGCTTTTTTTAAGTTTTTTTCACGAAATCGGAAACATTTTTTTATTGTAAGAATACAAATTTACTACGATCAAACTATAAATAAAATTTTCGATAAAACGTTCAATGTGAAAATCTCATCAAAAGCCTCAGAAAGCAGATTTCAGTTGTTTTTGTAGGAAGCCAAAAACAAAAAAACTCGAAGGAAAATTGGGTAAAAGGCGCTCAAATTAATTCAGGCCAGAAAAAAACTCGTCAATTTTTGAGAGGGGTTTACGAGAGCGTTTTTAGGCTTTGTGTGGAGTTTTTTTCTGGAATAAGAAGTATAAGGACCAAAAAAATGATTTTTAAAAAAATTTCATTGAAGGGATGAGAATTCTCCAGGAAAAAAATTATTTTTAGCTCAAAAAAAGCACGAGTGAATTCTTAATTCCGTTGGAAATCTCATATTAACAAACATAACTTCAAATTTCAAAGTGAAAAAAAAAAACGTGGAAAAAGTTTGAAATAAGAAACTCTTCAAAGGCTCATTTCGAAAAAGCAATTGCGCTCCACGGATAAAATAAACCGGGACGGCTCCGTAATTGATCCATGTATTTTAAGGCTCCGGACCATTTTTCAGGCATGTTCTTTTAGCCTTTTCTCCTTTCATTAAATGAAGTTTTCCAAAAAAAAAATAACTATTTCAGCTGAAAAAAACAGCACAAGTTCTCTATTTTTTCAAAATCTCATACACATCAATAAAAAATGGAATTGCAGAGGAAAAATGGAACTGGACGTTGAAAAGTTTGAAAAAAAGAAAAAAGAAAAATCTCATTGGCTCATTTTGAGAAAGTAATTGCGCTCCATGGCGAAAATCAAGCGGTGCCGTATTTATAAACGCCTGTTTATTTTGGTTTCACTCTTACAAAGGGAAGATCGGGTTTCGAAAAGAGGGAAATTAACGGCGAAGGTCTGTGGCGAATGATTGGCGCCTTGTGTTTATTTGTCACCCACCCGGCACACTTTCACGCAAAACTCGCAGTAATAATCGTCTGGCAGTGAGCTGGTGCGATTTTGAATCATTATCGCCGGGTCCGATGAAAGATCTTGAGCCAGTTGGAGTTTTTTTTGGAGGTTATTGAAAATTGGGAGAAGAATTAAAAGTTAACATTCAAAAAAGCTAAAGAAAGCTTAAATAAATATTGAAAAACCCAAAAAAATCCTGATTAAACGTTAGAATTCTTCAACGCTTTCTGATAACCTCCTTCGCAACCCGTTTTAAGTCGGGTGCATTTTTGAGGTATCGCTTCGCAACCGTTCCGCGTAGATCCATTCTAATTGCGACCCAAAGAATATTGATTTGAAGCAAAAATAATATCAACAGATTCAGAATGAAAATCCAAAAATTTCTCCGGCAAGAAACATTTATACATCAATTCGAAAAATCTTCAAAAAACCTTCAGATGAAGCTTTCTCACACTATCAAAATTGCGAGAAATAAATTCCAAGCCAAAGTTAGACCAAAAACTCTCAGCAAGTAATAATTAGTGACAAAAATAAATGAAAAAACGTTTCAATTAGACCACGGAAAATTTTCTTTGAATCTCGTGCAATGTCGGGCCACAATTAGGACGCCGACTCTCCGAGTGAACGCTTCCAATTTGAATGAAAGGTCAAAAAACAAGGGAAAAGTTGCGAATTCGTCGGGATTTTCTGATCAGAGGTAGAGGTTTTCAGAAGCTTTTCTGATCTGAATTTTGCTAGAATGGTATTTTATGGCTTCTTGATTATTAAAAAACAAAAAAGAAACTGGGAAAATTTTCAGTGGCCACCATAGAGACTCGCCAAGGACTACTCGGAGAGGACACTAGAGTGGCCACTAAACCGACCTCTATAGTGGCCACTATTTCGAGTTTTAGTGACCACTATAGAGATTCTCTATTTAGTGGCCTCTTCAGTAGTTTTTCATCCAGTCTTCCTTCCAGTAACTCTAACAATTTTAAAACAAACAGATTGGACCAGTTACGATGACCCATTGATTCCTTAAGTGGCCACTAAAACTTTTTTCTGGTCAATTAGTAGCACTTAGACCTGTATAATGGCCACTAATTTTTAATCCCTAAGTTACCACTCATTTGGCTACTATAGTGGCCACTTAAACTTTTCCCAGGAATCCCGAAAAAAATCACAAAGTTCAGAAAAGAAAATGTTGACCAACACTCCAAAGAGCATGACGTTTGTCGCACTCAATCAAAAAAAGAAGAAAAAATGTCAAAAAGGTCCCAAGCGGAATGGAGGACACTTGTCCCCATCCCGATGAATAACAATCCTCTTTCTCACAGGAGCTTTTTTTGTCAAGAGTCTCGAAAAATGATTGATTGTCGTGAAAATGTCCTTGTTATGCTCGATAAGGGATTGGAGATCAGTCGAAATAACATTTTGTGACATTTGAACATGAAGGATGGAGGCTTTTCAGTGATTTCTGTCACAAGAACAATAGGCGTAGTGAAATGGATAGATTCCGGGGAAAAATCATGAGTTCTTGGAAGTTAAAGAGGTCCCTATAGGGGTGAGGATTGAGAACAGCTAAAAGGGCCGAAAAAGTGCCTACTGAAGGGGCCCCTTAAGGGGTCCCAAGCTAACGCCAATTCATCGAGTTTTTTGCATGGAATTTAGGAAAACTTGAAGTTTCCTTGACTTTTTGGAACTTTCAAATCCGATAAGGCGTCAAATCTCAAAAAGTGCTGACTTTTCGAACGTCCTTTTCAAATTTTAAGGCCAAAAGTCACTTGGAAGCTTTAAAATTATGGCTCCATCTTTTCAAAATCGACCAATCAGTCAAGATCGGATTCTCTTGATTTTATTTACACTTCATTTTTAATAGGAAAACTATATGGAAAGCTGTGAAATTTGTTCCTTTCACCGGCAAGGTTACCCCTATAGGGACCACTCTAGAATTCCTAATTAGCACCGGAAAAATTGAGCTTCAGGAAAAATTTAAAAAAAGGGTTTTTGTTATTTTTTTCGCGAATTTGATATGCAAAAAAATTTTAAAAAAATGATGAAAAAAATTTTTCATGATTAGTTGAAGAAAATGACTAAAAAAAGTTTTTTTACTGGCGCTAAAGGGATATTTTTTTCTAACGAGAACCGTCTCAAGAAAACCAAATAACCGTATAAAAAGACTAAAAATACCAGTAGTGGTCCAACACATTTTGAAGGAAACTTGAAGTTTCTTGAGCTTCAGGCCTAGGTTGAAAAAAGTTATATAATATTCGAGTGTAAAAGCGTTCGAGAACAAAAGTCGTTGTTTTGAACGGAGACCTCCTGAACTCATTTTTCGCCTTCTAATCTGAAAACAATTAAAAATTCCGGGATAACTGAAAGAACGACAGATTTCCCGACGAGATACGTGAATCGCTTCAAAAAGAAAAAGGAAGCGCCGAAAAAAGAAGAAAATTGAACTATTGGGCCAATAATCCCGGCGACGCTTAACTTTTGCAACACACAGCACCTGTTCATAAATTTTGAAGCAGAAAAAAAACCTCTTTTTCCTCTCGAGAAGTACATTTTGGGGCAGTTTAGTATTTATTCACGTTCCGAAAATGACAGCAGAACTGGGTTATGAATAAAAAGTGACCGCCGGATTTGGCGTTGAAGCATCGAAAACCTGAAAAATTGGAACATGGAACAAACAGAAGACTATAAAATTGGAAAATGATTATTTTATGAGGAAGGTTTTGTTGAAAAGGTGAAGAATCACGTTCTAATTTTTGTTTTCAAATTATTCTACTCTCGAGGATTTTTGTTCAACGAAAAAAAACTCACTTATTATGGGAAATTTATCGAAGTGCTTAGGAATGCCAGAGTGGTCGCTATAGGGATTAGGTTGGAAAAGCAAACCCCTATAGGGGACGAAGAAGTCTCCTTAACAGGGAAAGTGGGTTAAAACCAAGTTGCCCCTTTAGTGGTTTAGGCCCTGGCTCCTAAGCCTATAATTATTTATGGTCCCTTTTAATGGTCCCTATAGGGATTTTTTTCAATTTTTTTCAGATTTAGAAATTAAAAAAAGATTAATTCAATTTTAATTGAATTTTTAAAAAAACTTGATCGATTGTCCTTCTGCGGATACGTTTTAGGCAAGTTCATTGAGTTTTTCTTGGAAATATTTTTTTCTTTTTACCATTAGAGTTCATAACAATAAACTACTAGAATGGTCCCTAGAGGGGCCACTTTTTCAATTTTTAGCATCCAGAATAGGGAAAGGTAAAGTGGTCTTTAAAGAGAAAACTGTAGCCCCTATAGGAACTCTTCTAAAGTTTCTAACGGATTTTTATAAGATAAATGGAAAAAAATATGCTCCAAAAAAATGGAATTTCCAATATATAATTTTTTTACAAATTTTTTTGGTTTTCGAACCAGATTTCAACATCTTAAAAATTTAAGTAGATCTTCAAAAAAATAATGAAAACTTGAAATATTCCTGAACGGCCTTTCAAATCCAATAAGTCGTTGAATCTCAAAAAGTGGTGACTTTTCAAACGTATTTTTCAAATTTTGAGGCTAAAAGTCACATGGAAACTTAGAAATCCTGACTCAACCTTTTCAAAATCAACCATTCAGTTAAAAACGAAACCAATCAGTTCCCTGCATACTTCTATTCAATTGAACTTCCATGGATCGCTTTGAAATCGGTCCTTTTCATCGGCGAGCCAAGAAAGGGAACCAATTTACTTCCTTTTTCAGAACATTCTTTTTTCTCGCTATCTAGAAAACTATTGTATGATAGAAATGGTTCGGTTTAAAAGCCAGGAAAATCAAGAAGAAAGCAAGGAAATCGTTTCTGTCGACTGGAATGTTCTCTCCTCTTCTTCTCGTCTTCCTGCTCTCGGCCGTCGTTGTCAACGCTGACGTTATAGAGGTGATGCTTGAAATTTCAGAAATTTCCCAGTTCCTGTACTTTTTCCACTTGACTTATAGTTGGAATGTGAAAAAAAGGTTCAAAAATCCCGACCTTTCAAAGTCTCATGAAAGAATCGCGATTCAGTGTACATTTCTCCACTTTTTACTGATAAAAAGAGCTTAATTCATATAGTTTTACCATGATTCGTAAGTCTCGGAAGAAAAAAACTCAATAAAAAAACATTTTCATAACTGCTTTACTTCCCAAGTTAGCTGTTGACGTTGCTTATTCCGATATAAACGTTTCAGAGCCACAGTTTCGGTGGTGGAAACTTCACAAAAGATAAGAATGACTTTTGCTTCTTCTACGATCGTTCATGGACAGGTGGTGTTCTTTGTGGGCTCGTGGCACCTTGGTTTAGTCTAAGACCCCCCTTGAACAACAAGCCAATTACAAGCCTTTTTACTGTTGCAGAAACTAACGGTCTAGTGAAAACGCGATGCTCTGGCTACCAAACAGATTGTAAACTGAATCCCGTACAGGTAACTTTTTTCTCTCTGAAATGGTTAAGAAAAAGATCGCCAATATAGTCAATGTTTCCCGACTTGAAAGGCGAGGTAGGCGGGGCAAGGGGCGGGACGCGTAGCGTGTGCGTTTGCGGTTCTTGGCGTCAGTTCAATTCAATCGCCGCCGACAATCTAAAAAGCTCGGCAACCGTTCTTTTTCTGTATTTTCCACTATTTTTTGATGCAAACATGAACATAATCGATAAATAATTGAAAAAGGAGTGAAAAGAGCGATAAATAAGCTCTTTGAATGTTCGCTCGCGGTTGAATTGAACTTGTGCCAAGAACCGCGTACGCACACGCTACGCGTCCCGCCCCTTGCCCCGCCTCCCTCGCCTTTCAAGTCGGGAAACATTGACTATAAAAAAATATGTTTTCAAGAATCACCTAAACTTGGTGAATATTGAAAATTTGGGTTTCTCATCAAAAGAAGGCACACTCGACCATTCCGATGTTTCATGTTCAAATTTCAAGGGCGAAGTTTTCGAATTCCCTGAACACTGCAGCACCATGGAGGAATTCAAAAAGTTCAGCGAAATCGACTTCGAACAACGCGTAGCTGCGAACGGAAAACCGCAAACAGGACAAATCTAGTTTTGTCATGGTTTCAAGGGGAAGGGAGTGAAATAAAGCATTACGATGTCAGTTGTACATTTAAACAAGATTTCCTTTCGAGGAAAGTTTTAAAGAAGGATTCTCGGCATGGATTCCAACTCTGGATGACAAACTGACCTGAATGCTCTTTATAACATTCTGGAAGCGCTACTCAATGAGCAATACCATCAAGATAAATATTCTCCACATGAAAAAGCTAAAAGATAATTATTGATCACAAAGTGAGCACTGGACTTTT